>CATNEM010000024.1:1847500-2258564 GCA_950096795.1 Macrostomum cliftonense | reverse complement strand
GTTTGGCTACTTGTAAGTAGTATTAAACGTATTTTTACCCCGAGATATTTAGCTGCTTTTAACACAAAAAATGAAGCTAAAGCTTTCGATGTCTGAATTTGACAGCCCAGTTTAGACTGAAAAATGGACTGTCAAATACAGATAGAATGCCTGCTGTTGACGTTTGACACTTCTAGACATACGTCGAAGCTGTTATACGTAATCTAAAGGCTGACAAGTCTTATTTTCTGTTTCAGTTGCTGTTTTTCAAAGATGTAAAAGCTCCCCAAAACCTTTGCACAGTTTAGAGTACAAGTGGACTTTGCGCTCTTAGCCCATGGAATGAGTGCTAGTGGGCAATGCAGTCTTATTGCTATGCACAACTATTATGCAGAGTTGAGTTTTCGAGCTGCAGATTGAGAATTTCTTCTCTCCCTTTAACCCTCTAATGTATATGCTATGACTGTCGTTTTCAGTCACGTAAAAAACCGCTTTTTATAAACAACACCGCATTACCCTGCGCTTCGTGAAGGTCATATAATTCAAACTTACAGCAGAAAGAAGCAAAAGTTCTAAAAAATGAAAGAAATTAAGGCTTTGTCTCTATAAAAGAGTTAGAACAGCAATTCTGCGTTCGAAAATCGAATATAAACAAAAATGTTAGAATTCAAACAATCTAAACTAAGAAAACACAATTCTTCACGCCTTCAGCATCCAAAGAACTGAATTCTCTCTGCATCAACTTATCGAAATAAATATCAGCTGCAGTGACATTTGCGCTAGCTGCATCAAATTGTGTATGGATAAAACAAGTCTGGTATCACGGCTTGAATGGGATTCATGGGATTTAGATGTCTGTTTTGTTTGCTTGGCTTGGGTCACTCAAAAGACGGTTCAATCAACTTTTATTTTCGTAGCGAAAAGTATTTCAGCCTCGAAGATTAGCATCGAAAATGGGATTAAATGTAGAAGTGGGGAAAACCAATAAAAAATCTTGTCCTACCCGCTCTGCTCCATGGGCTTAAATCAACTTATGAAACAAAAAACATTCGCAGAACCTTCTAGCATGAAAAACTGAACGGTTCATGAAAGGTCCGATGCATAATTTCTAAAAGCACGAGTCACAACACTACATTATGATAAGTAGCTTAGTAATTCAAGTTAGACAACGCATTTAATAAGCTATAGATAAGCTTTCAAATAAGCCAGCCTCAATAGCTCGTAAAAGAGATAAGTTAACTGATACTAAATACACCCGAGAGCACACTTAAAGGCATAAAAGCCGCACATGTTACAGTTCACAAGCCACTCTCACATAGTTCTACTCACGTGCTGCAGCTCTGCGCTTAACCCTATCTGAATTCGTGTGTTGCTGGCTAAAGCTAGTTTAATCCTGTTGGCGCACTTCCTCAGTGACTATCGGAATTGAGTTTTCGTTTACGTTTTGAATCTCTGTATCGATCTTTTTTTGGATTTCGGCACTATACAGTAGATAAAAAGATAATTCTTAGCACAATTATCTGCTTAGTCGGTATAAATTGGTTCTATTCTTTTCCATGGCTGTGAGTCTTTCGAATGTGTAGGTACGGGGTTGTCTCAACCATTCGCGAAATTCGGGCTAGATATTTTTTGTTGCTGACGTGCCATTGTTCAACTGCATATTGCTTAGAAGGCTTAGATGCATTAGAAGGCGATTGTTTGAGCTTTTGGGTTTCTAGCAGTCGTAAATTGGGTTATTAAGCTATTTTCTATTGTAACCGCACCAAAGAGTTTAATACTTTAATAATTTAAAATGGCATTTTAATCTTTGCTTTTAGTTACTCAGTTGCGAGAACGTAATGGGGCAATATGTATTTAGGGGCGTTAGGTTTAGTTAAGAACGAACAAGTGACTGCAATACAAGCGCATCAGGTTAGTGACTAATAAGTAAATTTATTTCGTACACTATTAACGATAAAAGTGGCGCTAAAAAATTGGTTAAAAAAACTATTGATTAGCTTATTTTAGCTCACGCAAGCGAAACAAACAAAAACTAAAAAGTACATAAGCGTTAAATAGTAAAATACAGAAGCGAAAACCTGTACAAACTTGCTGTAACGAACTGAACTAACGAATAAAAAAGCTTGAAAAGTTATTAAAACAATAAACAAGAACTGGGAAACCAATGTACTAAAAAAATTGCATTAGCAGTTAATCAAGTAAGTATTGTACAAAATCTAAAAAACCAGCAAATTTTTTAATGCCTAGTACGATAATAAGTTGTCAATCTGATTAAGAGCTTACACGCAAATTAACAAATAGGTAGGCCAAAATTATCGTAAGTAAAACAAAACGATTACAACGAAGCCGTCCAAGAGCAAATCTCCGCTATTTAACTCGTCAAGTACTCATTCGATGGTGCCTTTACACTCGAAGCGGCTTCATCTCCTCGACAAAGTTATCCTGACCCGGAGTTCCACGTCCGCCATTAACCTCCTCCTCTTGTTGCTGGGCAACGCAGCAGGGGCATCCGACGGCCTCCATCTCCGCAACGGTGTTCGGCATAGGCTTGTCCTTGGTCTCCGGCAGCAGCAGTAGAGACAGACTGGCTAGAACAGAGATGACACCGTACAGAAGGTATGGCAGGTGAATGTACCAATTGGCCAGAGCTCCGCCCAGTTCGGGAGCCAAGATCTGAGCGGCGCGCATCAGAAAACAGGCGAAGAAGAACGAACAGCTGCGCACTTTTGTTGGCAAGACCTCCGAGCCGTACACGGCCAGTACGCTGAAAGCTACGGTGACGCTGAACTTGATGGCTATGGCTAGAATGCTGCTGCCCTGGAACACGACAGTCGGATCGCTCGGCACGTACGGCAGAATGATGAGTCCAATTCCGCAGAAGGCCATGGTGCCCAGGCAGGTGTACTTGCGTCCGGCCCTGTTGGTGAGCTGCCAGGCCAGGATGTAAGCTGGTAGCTCGAGCAGACCCGAGATCAGCACATTCAGGTACGGATTGTTGGTGATAAAGTCACGTTTAAACGACAGAGCAAAGTAAACTAGCGAGACAGTGAAGAAGTTAAATGTCACGACGGCAAGGGTGACAAAGTACTCGAGGCGGCATAGGTTTTCGCGAGGTATGAACTTAAAGATGCAGTTCTGCTCCTCCGTATGTTCCGTATGCTCTGTGGGCGGCTCAACCAGCTCGTTGTGCTCGCAATTAAATTCGTTGAGAATGTCTTTGCAGCCGGAGTACTTGCTGATCTCTTTCAGGATGCGCTTGGCTCGTTTGGTTTTGCCTCGGGTGAGTAGCCAACGTGGAGACTCCGGTAGCACAGGTATGTAAGTGGCGTAGCCAGCTCCGATGATTAGTACAACCACGATCATTTGCATCCGCCAGTTGTACACAAAGTAGCTGATTGCAGCGGAGCCGCTGTAGGCAAAAACCCAAAGAGTCCAGACTAAGTTGCCGTGGATACCGCGATAGTCTTCTGCCACCAGTTCCGTGATGAGGATGACGCCAATCAAGACAGCTGGAGCACCGAATCCCATGAAAAATCGGAGCACCATCTGCAGAGTGAGGTTACGCACGAAGATCACGGCAATATTGCAGGAGAGATCCAGGTAGCAGAAGGCCACTAGAAGCGGTTTTCGACCAATAATGTCGCCAAGGGGTCCGAATATAGTCGACAGACAAATCCCAAACTGCATCACCGTCTGCATGCGATCCATCAGGTACTGCCGGTCGCACACCATCTCGTATTCCATGAACATGGTCCACCTATCGGGCGGGTCAGGTTTGAAAGTCCAGGCTCCGCAAGCTTCCTCCTTTGGCAAGGTAGACGATGAGGCGTTGATACCACTCGACGACTTCACAGGTTGCAGCGTGCCGTCCAGAGTGCGTACGAATTTCGGTCGCTGACAAGTAAACTCGGCGATGCTAAAATTCGTCGAAAATGTGTTGTTAGCCACGACCTCGGACCAGGGCATCAAACTGCCGTCGACAAGGGCCTCGGCGCAGTGGTAGGGCACGCTGGCTGTGGCCAAGTTCATCACGAACATGTCGAAAGCGGACTTCATTGATAGGAAGGCTATGAGTATGGTGATGATCCATCTGTAGGCTGGGCCGGACTTCGAGATGTGGGTTAGCAGGTCTTCGTACAGCATTTTACTGTTTAATTGGTGCAATAAAATTTTAAGCTAGCAATGAAGATGTTTTTGCCGGCTCTTGCTTCTCATTTCACCTCCACGTCACTTTATTGCATTGGCACTTCTATAGAGATTTTCTATTTGCTCGGCGCAGAAAAGAGCCTATTGGGTGAAAAGCCCTACAACAGCTATCGGGGGGCAGACCGGGACAAAGCAGATCGTGGTCGGGCAGAAATAAAGTGTGGAAGGGGTAAGTCAATTTCAGGGCGTGAATAAGCGCGCTGTCAGTGACAAAAAATTAAAAGAACTCTAACTCAAAGGCAGAATTAGCTGATACTTGTACAAATCCAGCTCGTAATCCATGGCGCTCTGGATAATAAATCTGGATGCTTAGATTTCAAAACTTTGCCAGATTGCAATTCTGGCAACGGTTTCCAATCCAGATTTTAGCTCTAGAACTCCATGGTTATAGTGCCCAAATGAATCGCATGCAAGCGGCAGGGAAGTGTAAAAAAGGCCAGAACTGACAATCAATTTCGGTTCAGTCAGGAAATGGCGGCGGTGGGGTGGGGAGGACTTACTTTGAGCAATAAAATCGTTTTAGTGCTTTCGCCAAGTTTTCCCCACTAAAACAGTTTGACTTGTTGCGCTGGCTGGCACCAAATGTTCCCCACTTCCGGGAGCGGGATTCGCGTATTAAATTTAACACCTGTGCGCCAGGGGAACTTCGTGGTATTGTATAGTGTCAAACTGACGACTTAAAAGTGGCCTGGGAAAGTGTCTTTCTAGGAAAAAACCTATTCGCTTTAAACTTCCGTATTAGTGGACTATAGAAGCATTGAGGCAACTCGCTAACTATAAGACAATTGGTTATTGCGAATGCAATAGCGAGCAGATGTTGAAGACTTCACGAATCCCACTTCTCCCCCGGGGCTGTATTGATAGGTTTTCCAAAGACTATATCGCCTGTATCGAGTTAAGCTCACCTCTCCTCCCCACACACAAACACACTGTACCCAGCGGGTTCACGGGTGGGTATGAAAGAAATTAAATAAACTGAAGAAAAAAACTAAGATCGGAAGTTTCTTTTGAAGCAGGAGCTCACTGAGACAATCTTAGCTATATAGTGACGCTCTCTGGCACCAGATGTCACCGGGTATTGACGCGTAGAGTGCTCACCATAGGGCCAGAAAAATGATTTAGCCTTGGCCTTAGCCTGTCACAGACCTGTCATGGTTGTGAGCACGAAACGTTTCAAGCTAGTCAAATAAGCCACGGCCGGGGTCAGCGCTTGCTGCCAAGGACTGCTATTGAACTTTAGAATCTGGATTCGTGGGAAGCCTCTCATTTTTTGGCTTTTCCTTTAATTCTAAATAAATTATATAAATAGTTAAAATTTCAATTCAAATTTACAAAGGCAATTTATAATTCAACCTCCAGTCTTTTTAAGGTCAAAAGTACCAAAATCTTAAAAATGTTTCATGGAAGCACTTTGACAGCTGTTTCTTTTCCGGATTCTAGATTTACAAATTCCATGGCTAGGGCTTTTGGTCCACTCGACGTTCTTCTCTAACAGAAAATAATTTTTTCCCGCCAACAGCTTGGTAGTTGAGAATTATTTTTTTTATTAAAAGTCGTTGATTCACGCGAAAGCAACAGCTGCAAGTTTGCTTTAAAAAATTATGCTTTTTTCTCCCAATGTTCCTCGCATGCAAGTCATTGTTTGACGTGTTGAACAACTAAAGCTGTGATTTTGTCAAAAAAATCTGATTGAAAACTTAGCTCGCTGGATACGGTAATGCAAATCATTTGCTGATAGTGTTTAACATTCATTTGCTGGATTGCAGATGTAAAACTAACAGTCAAGCTTTTAGCTGTGTTGTAGGAGGTGTTAAAAATTAGCTTAGAATTCGAAAATTTCAAACTACGAGTAGAAGAATAAGATGAATTAATACAGTACATAGCTTTTCGATTTTCAAGCTTAGTGGCTGACGCTCATGCCTACTGTAAGTAGCGTAACCAAGATATTCATGTAGATATATATTCATCAGGCACTTTGATTGCTACACTTTGTAAGGCTAATGCGGCAGATGAAAAAAATGAGTCCAATTTAAGGAACCTTTTTTAGGGCTACAAAGACACTTACAGTAGTGTTATCGATAAACAAAATCAATAAACAAAAATATAAATATTGAACAGCCAATGCTCTTTCGGAGAAATTAATCATCTTTCTTAGAAAATGTCAATGCCGCTGAGCTATAATAGTAATAATTTTTTAGTAAGATAGTTAAAAGCAGTGGTTGCGCAATTGCTCAAAAGACATAAACCTACAAGAATTTCAGTATTACACAGCATAAAATAGCTAACATATAAACAGCCGAAAAGTATACTGCGTCACCTCTGTTTGATCTAGCTAGAGATGAAAGGGCATCAAGTGCCTAGCACGATAGGACGATGGTATTTTCGACTTAGCTGACGTCAACAAGCGGCATGTGTTAGGCGCGCGTTGAATTTCATTCCACACGGACAGGAAATTGTTGCCGGGGCATGCAAACATGCACATGTGGTGAAATTCTGCTGAACCCAGTGAAGCGGAAATTGGAGCAAAACTGGTCAACTTACAATGAGTAACAAGTGTTACAAGTTAGGCAGACAAATCAGAACATTAGTAATTTATTTTCCGGTTTTTCTTCTTTCACGATCGTGATTTTTAGGCCTAAAAGGTATATATATAAGCGTGGATGCAAGTGCGTAAGGCGATATACTAAACTATAGCAGATGAAAATAATAGTCGTATTTACAGACTAAGATGATTGGGAAAGTGAACTACTGTAAAACAATTAAGGACAAAACTATTAAAAACAGTCGAAGGTCGCAGTAGCACAATAGCGATACATAACAACAACTGGATACAAGAGATGCATAAGCAGGGCTAGATCTACGGCGTTGGCCTCATAGCCTAATGGAAAACCCCCAGAGATGCGTCTGACATTGGGGTAATGGAAAATTCCATCCGGCCCCAGGGATAGACAGAGAGAGAGCCCGTGGCCCTTTTGTAGCTACTTGGGGTGTACAGCAGCGCAGAGAACAGATCGAGTGAATTCAGCTGGGGTAAGGCAGGAAACGCGACAGATTTTTTTAGCCTCAGCCATGGAATGCCAAATGCAGCTATAGAATCTGGATCAGATACTCGTATTATTAATATTGCACAACCTTGGAGTTTTAGTAGCCGGTTTCCACATCCAGATTCTATAGAAATAGAACTCCACGGATGGGAGTGAAAAAAACGGTCTGCATCACAGCCAATATGCTCTCTGGTCGGGGGCTGCACAGGGCGGAGAGCTACCCCTCCGCGTTTAATTGTACAATGTCTGGGCTGTAGCAAAAAAATAGGGTATAAAAGCACTCGACCTCGTCTTCCCCCAAGCCCCAAACAAATTTTATCAGTTAATAATTTAGGTCACAGCACTGAGATTAAGCAGAGCTTCTCGTAGCTTCTGTTAAAAGCGCAGTACAAAGTCACAATACAACAATAATTTTTTCCATTTATAAAGCTTCAAGGCACCTCAACACACGCCCGTATGGTAGCAGCTAAGCATTATTTTAATTCAAGTTCTGAGCTGGCCACTGCAAATCCAAAGCGACACTTGTAAGTTTCCGTATCTGCAAATCTTATCAAATCAACTAGACCAGAAGTTTTTGACAGGGTCAGCTATTTTTAGACCAGTTTTGTGAAACCGGTTTTCCTTAACGCCCTTTTCCAAATACCAGTGCTTTATAAGCCATTAAATTTCCATTCATACGCCGACCTAAATTCGCATTGCAGACCTATGAACAAGTCGAAGAGACTTAGTAGATCGAGTCAACAAATCAACAATGAATTACGAAGACCTATTGAAACAGATCTCCAAGTCCGGGCCGTGCTACCGCTGGTCAATCACAATCCTATTGTCGGTGCTGTCAATGAAATCGGCCTTCGATATGTTTGTCACCAATCTGGCTACGGCTAGTGTGCCCTATCACTGCGCCCAGGCTATTGTGGACAATCGGACGCTCTCCTGGTCGGACGTAGCGGCTAACAATAGCTTCGCTACGAATTTCAGTATCGAAGATTACACTTGCAGGGCGCCGAGATTCTGGCGCAGTTCCGACGGTCTGTTAAATCTAGTTGAGCTGAACGACAACGGGACAGCCATTGGCGACCTACAAGCAGACAAATGCCGAGCTTGGCAGTTTAATCCAGACCATCCGGACAGATGGACAATGTTCATCGAGTACGAGATGGTCTGCGAGCGGCATTACCTCAACGACCGAATGCAAACGGTGCTGCAGTTCGGCATATTCTTGTCAACGCTGGTCGGACCCTTGGGCGACCTGGTTGGCCGCAAGCCGCTGCTGGTGGCCTTCTGCTACCTAAACCTGGCCTGCAATCTGGCCGTGGCCTTCGTCAAGGATCTCACAGCCCAGATGGTGCTCCGATTTTTCATGGGCTGCGGCGACCCCGCTCTGCTCATGGGTCTAATCTTAGTCACCGAGCTGGTTGGCGAGAACTACCGAAGCCTGCACGGCAACATGTTCTGGATGACCTGGGTGGTTGCCTATAGCGCCTCGGCCGCTATTAGCTACTACGTGTTAAACTGGCGTCATCAGATGGTTGCCGTGGTGATCATCACCGGGCTGAGCTTCGCCACTTACATCCCGGTCCTGCCGGAGTCGCCGCGCTGGCTGCTGACCCGCGGAAAAACACGTCGAGCTGAGGAAACTCTTAGGCAAGTGTGCAAGCTATCCGGCTGTCCCGACGCCCTGGACAAGTTCGACATGAACGACAACGAATTGGTGAATAGCGGAAGCGAGTTCGAATCGAGCGGCGCATTCAAATGCATTCCCAAGGAGAACATCTGCAGCCTGGACTACGTGGTCACCCTGGCGGTGGTGACCTTCAACTTCTTCACGTCTGCATTCGTCTACCACGCCATGTGCTTCCAGCGCGACTTTATAACCCAGGATCCGTACATGAACGTGCTCATCTCCGGCCTACTCGAGGTGCCAGCCTATCTAATCGCCTGGCAGATGATCAATCGAATTGGACGAAAGCCGACAACGCTGATCACCATGTGCTTCTGCGGCCTCGGCCTCATTTTTATGCCATTCGTACCCCGATACCCGAATGTCGTATTCCAACTGCACAGCTGCCTAGCCATCGCCGTCAAATTCAGCATCACCATCACCTACAGCGAGTTAAATGTCTACGGCTCGGAGGTTCTGCCAACAACCCTGCGCAGCTGTTCGCTATTCTTCGCCTTCAGTGTGATGGGCCTCGGTCAGTTCATGGCGCCGGAGCTCGGCGGTATCCTGTCGAATGTGTTCCCCCAGTTGCCGAGTCTGCTATACGGCACCGTAACGGTGCTGGCCGGCCTGTCGACCCTCCTGCTGCCGGAGACCCGGGGCCGGCCCATGCCCAACACCATCGGCCAGATGCGCCCTGTCGGTTGCCGCTGCGGCGGACGCGACGGCGCAACAAAAGCCGACTCCAACGAGGACATCAGCATCGACATGGAGCAGGCCTGCGTCAATAACGCCGAAGCTGACGTCATCAAGCAGCAAGATGACGACGAGGAGGAGGACAGCAACGAGGATTCGGTTGCATCAATCGAGGAGAAGGTGAAACTCCAGAGCAAGTCCAAATCCAAGTCCAAGTCAAAGCCAGTGTCGAAGAATTCCAAGTCGATGGAAAAGGACAGACTGAGGGTGGACATGGCCTAAAGCAAGCCACGCCATTCAGCTATCCAAACTCGTACTGTTTTGCTGACTTATTAAATCTTGATGACAATGTTCAATTAAATTCACAGCTTCATAGATTTTTGCACCGGATTCTTTCGGAAAATCCCAGTGCGTGTGCACGTGCGTACTTTTTGGTCACTTTCACAAGCTAGAAACTGAAAAATACTGAAAACTAAACAATATTAGTGATTGATTTTCTAGCTTGAGAAAGCTGTTAATAATATCATTATTTTAAAAAGTTTTATTTTTTATAAAAGCACCCTATATTTGTAGTTTTACTCTTATTATTGTTCTTTAAATTGCGTTTTTCTGCCTTACGTAACTAAGAAAGTGAGTAACAAAATAACTCAAGCTACGTTAATTTATGTTTAGCTCGACTTTTAGCAAATATTTATTAAAACTTTAATTTTTTTCATAGCATAATTATTAAATATAAATAAATAAAAATATGTATTGTAAGACCCATAAAAAGATTTCTGGTTAATGAAATCTTAATAATATAGGGATATAAAAACTGGGATTAATTTCAGCAGACAGATTTTAAAAAACACATTGATTTCAGCGCCAATATCAGATCACGTCATTTTTTAAAATGGGACGGCAAAATCAATCAATCAATCAATCAATTAACTAACTATTTAACTTTTGTTTGACAAGTTCTACCAAAGCGTCAACATAATTAGGCATGGCTTCGTATCCGGGAAATTGATTGATATCAATCAGAGCCAGCATTTCACCAGCCGACTCACTATCCGGAACTAAATCCAGATTGATCAGGTCCAGGCCTAGTACGGACCTGCAGGTCAAGCTTAACGTCTCCAACAGGTTGGAATACCTGGCCAAGAATTGCTCGTCGTTATTACTGTTGCTTTCACTGTTGCTGGCGTTGTTGCTGCTTCTACTGGACTCGACAGGCTGATCGGAAAGATCCGATTTGCAACCGGCTTTTGAGACGGCGTGGCTCGAGAACTGGATAGCTGGGCCGGCGTGACCAGGCGGGAAATCACGAATTGACGGCCGAATGCACGCGTGAATGCGGTTGCCAAGGACGTACACCTAGGCGACGGGAGGTGGGGTGGGGCGGATCTGTAGTTTGTGTGAATGGGGTGGGTCTGTAGTTTATGTGAATGGTGGGCGGATATGTAGTTTGTGTGAATGGGGTGGGTCTGTAGTTTATGTGAATGGTGGGCGGATATGTAGTTTGTGTGAATGGGGGCGGATCTGCAGTTTGTGTGAATGGGGGCGGATCTGCAGTTTATGTGAATGGGGTGGGTCTGTAGTTTATGTGAATGGGGGCGGATCTGCAGCTTGTGTGAATGGGGGCGGATCTGCAGCTTGTGTGAATGGGGGCGGATCTGTAGTTTGTGTAAATGGCTAACCTTGATGAGCTTAGCTCCGTGATTAACGAACTCCTGAGCCACAATGGGCGGCTTAAGCTCGGCCAATTGACTGGCTGTGAACACCAGCGACATGTCGTGAGCGTTGGCGCCGGACGCCATGTGCGGCTTGCACAGCAGGGGGTAGCGAAGGGGGCCCTCCTTGTCCACAGGCTGGTCGGCCGGTTTTTCAATCAGCGCGTAGCGCGGCACGTAAACTTGGCGCTGGCCTAGGGATTCGGCGCAGACGGCGGCGCACCTGGGAGTTGAAAAAAAACCGGTGCTTTAGCAAGTGTGTACATGTACTGGGAGATAATGTGTACAGATGTACGTGTACAAAGAGTTGGTACTGTACAGTTACATGGAAGTTATAGGTACAAATACAGTGAGATCATTTGTACACGTAGTATGAAATTATATGTCCATAAACGGCAATATTACGTGTACATATGCACGCAGCGATGATCTGTACATTTACACATGATCTCTCTGTAAATGTACATTACATTCCCTGTACGTTTACAGAGAGTTCATGTGTAAATGTAGGACATGACGTGCTCTTGCACGGCGAGATGAAGTTTTATTGTACAGGATAATAAGGCCTAAATGTACTAGGACATGATGTGTACATGAAAAAAGTACAAAATGCGTATATCTACAGGTATTTGATGTCTTACATGTATTATAATATAATTTTTACACGTAAGAGTACAGGGAAATTGCGAGTAATTAAACATGGCAACTATGGGTGCAATTATGGGTACATTTACAGGCTGACATTGTGTACATGATGGTCGATAATGCGTACATGTACAGGTTTATGATATGTACACGTACAGGTTGATAATGCGCACATGTACAGGTTACTGATGCGTACATGTACAGGTTGCTGATATGTACATGCATAGGTTAATGATGCGTACATGCACAGGTTTATGATATGTACATGCATAGGTTAATGATGCGTACATGCACTGGTTTATGATATGTACATGCATAGGTTAATGATGCATACATGCACAGGTTGTTGATATGTACATGCATAGGTTAATGATGCGTACATGTACAGGTTGATGATGTGTACATGTACAGGTTGATGATGTGTACAGATACACGTGAATAAAGTGTAAATTTACGGAGATATTATGTGTACGTGCTGTGACATGATAATTACCTATAAAGGTAGATATTATGTGTGTGTACAGGGAAATTTGTGAACAACAATATTATACTGAGATTGTGTTCAAATCCACAAGAAAATGACAAACAGCGACAAGTGAAGGTCAAACACACCTGGACATGGCCTGGCACTGATTGAACCGGTACAGCAGCATGGTCTCCAGACCGCCTAACGGATCGAGCAAAGTCAGTCCTGAGCCGCGACTATCGATCCACTCTTTAAATTGTCGGATTCGATCAACAGACTCGGGTTCATTTGAGGTCAAATCTGAGTGCACTTTGTGCAGCACCACTCTATACCGATCGCCAGATGCCAATAATTCGTCTAAATCGATGCGACTGAATCGAACTCCCGACTGGGGAGCGACTCCGCATCGTTCGAGCAGCAGGCGGAGCTTTTGAGCTTTCTCATCGGACAGCAGGACGGCCACCTCGATTGGGGATTCCGCCGACAAAGCGGAAGGACTGATTGGGGAAGACTGGAAGATGAAGCGTTTAGATTGGTCACTGATGGCATTCATTCAGATTGGTCACTGCTAGCAGTCATTCAGATTGGTCACTGTTGGCATTCATTCAGATTGGTCACTATTGGCAGTCAATCAGATTGGTCACTGCTGGCATTCATTCAGATTGGTCACTGCTGGCATTCAATCAGATTGGTCACTGCTGGCATTCAATCAGATTGGTCACTGCTGGCATTCATTCAGATTGGTCACTTCGTAAATTTTGAAGTTCTAAGAAATTTTAAAATTCTATGGCCTAAATTGTCAGTGAATACGACCTAATAAGTGAACAAAATAAACTTTTCTATTTTCAATGATTAGCAAAATGGACGAGCAAATTATCGGCCGCAGCGGAGACGTGCCTTACAAAATCCCAGTTACGGAAGTCGCAAGTAACCAAACCGTTTACATCTATTTTTGCGACAGAAATCAGGTTGGACGTCAGCTGCTTGGAACGGGAAGACTCGTGTCTTTGAAACAGAGCGTCAAAAAAGGTCAGCTATTGTTCTTAGCTTGCGTGCAACCTGATGAGGAAGTGCGGTCGCGAATGCTGAGCTGGCCCGAACGAGTTAAGAGAAACGGCATCCTTTTGGGATTCTACACAAAGGCCAAAACTTCAAAGGATTCGACAATAATAACAATGGCGGACAGTTCAAAGGAGTCGGCGACATCAAATATTGCGGCAAATTCAAAGGAGTCGGCGACATCAAATATTGCGGCAAATTCAAAGGAGTCGGCGACATCAAATATTGCGGCAAATTCAAAGGAGTCGGCGACATCAAATATTGCGGCAAATTCAAAGGAGTCGGCGACATCAAACACTGCGGCAAATTCAAAGGAGTCGGCGACATCAAATATTGCGGCAACTTCAAAGGAGTCGGCGACATCAAATATTGCGGCAAATTCAAAGGAGTCGGCGACATCAAATATTGCGGCAAATTCAAAGGAGTCGGCGACATCAAACACTGCGGCAAATTCAAAGGAGTCGGCGACATCAAATATTGCGGCAACTTCAAAGGAGTCGGCGACATCAAATATTGCGGCAAATTCAAAGGAGTCGGCGACATCAAATATTGCGGCAAATTCAAAGGAGTCGGCGACATCAAACACTGCGGCAAATTCAAAGGAGTCGGCGACATCAAATATTGCGGCAAATTCAAAGGAGTCGACAATATCAACAATGGCGTACAGTTCAAATTTGTCGGCAATATCAAATAAAACAACTTCGGCAAGTTCAATAGCCGGATTACAGGGCCGCATAGGCTACGGTTACTTATTTGAATGCTGCGATAAGGACTTCAAGCAGTTGAAATTTACAGCTGTCAAAACCTCTTCGACCTCACTCAGAGTTCCAATCCAGAGGCCACTATATAAGTCTACTTAGGCCCACACATTGTCATGCATAAATAATTTAATTCTACTTTATCAGGCACAGACTGTCAGAAGCTTTAAACTGATGCAAAAGATAAAGACTTTATATAAACAAAATTGATGAGAAAAAACAAACAATGTCCCTTTATTTATTATTTTAGATTTCATTGACGCAACTTAAACACCATAAATTGCTAACAAAGTCGTTCATATCATTATTATTAAAAAGCTGTATAATTTTCTGACTGCGTAAAATAGCACGTACTTTGCAACGAGTCATTAAGAGAGATAAATGTTGCTTTAAGTGCATACTAATAGAATGTAGCTATCTTTACTGTATCATTCTATCAAAGACCAACATTCTCACAGCTGACGGACTTCATGATCTTAGTACTGGTGAACTTTTTAGCCTAATGATAACAATTTTCTAATGGTTTCTGTCTGCATTTTTATGCGTTCATTTGATAAAGTTGATTCGCAAACTAGTCTACGTCTGTGCGTGTATCTCAGTGTCTGTTTTGTGATTTTTAGGTTGCTTTATTCGCTTCTTGAATGCCTGCCTGTCTGTCAGTCTGTCTTTGTGTGTCTGTCTGTCAGTCTGTCTGTCAGTCAGTCAGTCTGCCTGTCTGTCTGTCTGTCTGTCTGTCTGTCTGTCTGTCTGTCTGTCTGCCTGTCTGTCTGTCTGCCTGTCTGTCTGTCTGCCTGTCTGTCTGTCTGCCTGTCTGTCTGTCTGTATGTCTGTCTGTCTGCCTGTCTGTCTGTCTATCTGTCTGCCAGCCAATCTATCAGTATGTCTCTCTGTCTGTAACAGTTCTTAAACAAGCTTGATTAAGCGTTCAGCCACCCGCACAGATAACTAATCCAGCCAGCTCATTCCCAACACTTCAACATCACTTAGGCAAGCGTCGCAGCTCGTGCATCAACCAGGTGGCGGTGCCCAGCAAAGCTACGCTGCCAGCCTGATGGCAGGCGGCCAAAGCCACCGGCACGTAGGTCAGCAGCGTGGCGATGCCCAGGCCAGCCTGGCCGCAGACCACCGCCAGCAGGCAGTTCAAAGCCAGCCGGGTACGCGGCGGAATTGCGCCCGACTTGCCAGCTGGCGAGGTGGCGATCCAAAGCCAGACGGCGGCGACGCTGCAGGCGGTGGCGTGGCCGAGCAGGCGATGGTTGAACTGGGTGGCGCTGGCGTTCTCGAACAAATTGCGCCAGGCCGGCTCCAGAGCCCAATAGTCGCTAGGGAACCAACGGTCGGCCATTTTTGGCCAGCTGTTGTACACTAGGCCGGCGTCAATTCCGGCAACAAAAGCGCCGGATAGAGCGGTGCCGAATGTTGCCATGGCAACCAGATGAGCGCTCATAGCTAAGCGACCGCGAATCCCAGATGCGGCGCCAACGAATTGCGTCACCGGTAACAGGTGAGTCAGAGCCGACCAGGTGAATAGGGAGAACAGGATTAGTGCGCTGCCTAGGTGAGCGGCTAATCTGTATTGGCTAACTCGGGGCACGTCCTGCGTGAGCGTCTCTTTGTTCAGGCCGCTGCGGACCATGTACCAGCCTAGTAGGCCTTGGCCAAGGATCAGGCTGCCGTAGATTGCCACCCGTTTGCGCATTGCCGGCTGGGGATTTCAGGATTGGGTGGGGTTCAGGTGAGGATAAAGCTGGGGTTCAGGTGGGGTGAAGCTGGGGTTCATGTGGGGATGAAGCTGGGGTTCAGGTGGTGATGAAGCTGGGGTTCAGGTGGGGATGAAGCTGGGGTTCAGGTGGGGATGAAGCTGGGGTTCAGGTGAGGATGAAGTTGGGGTTCAGGTGAGGATGAAGCTGGGGTTCATGTGGGGATGAAGCTGGGTTTCAGATGGGGATGAAGCTGGGGTTCAGGTGGGGATGAAGCTGGGGTTCAGAGAGATTAGGCTAAGAATCAGTAATGGGATTCTGGTGGGATGCAGCTGGGACTCAATAATGGGATTCTGGTGGGATGCAGCTGGGACTCAATAATGGGATTCTGGTGGGATGCAGCTGGGACTCAATAATGGGATTCTGGTGGGATGCAACTGGGACTCAATAATGGAATTCTGGTGGGATGCAGATAATAATAAAGTTCACCTGAAACCGACCGCGCGCCCAAAAGTACACAGCCGGCAGCAGGAAAGCGGCCCCTATAGTGCGACCCCACGTACGATGAAGAAACTCTAGCCAATAGATGGCTTTGAAATCGGACACGGTCATGCTGCCGCGCTCGCGTACAATGTACTCGTACTCAGGGTAGGCCTGGTAGCGTTGGAATTCTCGTTCCCAGTCGGCTTGAGTGACGGGCGGCATCTCCTGTTTGCGTTTATTAGTTAATTTTATTTTTATTAGTTAATTTATTAGTTTAAACTGATTAAATTAGAGTTGAAAATGTCATTTACCCTACTAATTAGTAGTGTAATTAGAAAGTTAATTGCAAAAAATTTATTGACCGACAGAAATTACTAGGGAATCGGAATTATTTGGGATTCTTTATGTCTTTGTTTTAAGGAGATTATAACGATTTGCTTTAGGAGACTTTTAGTCGTTATTAAAAGGGATTGTAAAAATAATGACAGCCTTAAAATATTGCACAAAGACTATGGCAGCGACACTTTAACTTACCTTAAACAAAGACCAGTCGGTCATGCTGAGTCCTGACCGAGTCAACCGAGTCAGTCCGCCCAGTACAACAGCTCCCGCAGTCATTCCGGCGCAGGTGGTCAACCAAATGCCAACAGCCCGACGCTCACTGGCGCTCAAATGCGCCACCATTGGGTGCCAGACTTGCTGCTGCTGCTGCGGCTGCTGCGGCTTGTTGTGACATTGCCTCAGCGAATTATTGCCAGTTGGTTGATTACGCAATCGATTGCGTAATAGCAAGCCAGTCCGACAGCCGTTCGACGACTGATTAAAGCAGTGGCGGGCGTTCAACCCGATTTGGGTTGACAGATGTCGTAAGGCGAACTGGAGAACAATGTTAAGGATTGGAGGCGTTTGGAGTCCGGTTAGAATGGGAAGGGAACTGAAGTCTCTCTCCCGCTCTGTCATTCCCTAACTCTGCCTAACCCCCTGACTCTGAATTCTGATTGGCTGAGCTTGACTGTACTTTCGTTCCCGCCCCACACCACTCTCTCCGTCGCTGTACTTTTTCATCTTATCTATGGCCCCAATTTTCTCACGGTATTTTGATCTTCAATCATTTATTACAGATTCTGAGTGGAAGTATTATTCTAGCTAAATAGTTCTAGATTAATACACGCGATAAGATGCATTCTATCCTACAAAAACTTGATTATTACGTAATCAAAACGAAGACAGCCACTTTTATGTTTTTTAATTTAGGTGCGAGATTTTTTGCTCAAAATAATTAAACGCTACCGTCATATATATTTAATTTAAATTTAGGCAAAATTTGACAAACATAAATATTGTCGTGATTCGTGAAAAATATAAAAAATAAGGAATGCGTACATACAAGTGGTGCTAACTGCATGATTTGCCTAATGAAAAAATTTTTTCCTAAAAAAATCAAGATAACTGCAGCCATCATAAGGGAGGTTTAATTTTTGTCTATATAAGAGCCGAAAAAGCGAGTTTTATATTAATAAACGTACATAAGGGCAGGGATTTCCCTGAGGGTGAGTGTACATTAGAGATGAAATTTTTCTCCTACTAGTTTCAGTGTACACTGGAACATAGATAAGAAGGTAAGGGAAGCGTGCATTTGATAAGCTGTACATCAGGGTAGGGATTGCAAAGTGAATGTACATTAAATTAAAATTTACACTATGGAGGGTAGCCTTTAATTAAAATAATGCAACACGACTTAGCTCAAAGACATAGTTTATTACACAAAGTACATTTCATTAAACAGCTGCAGACACAAGGGTAAGTTTTAGTGGCAATAATAAAAAAATGCGAAAACAGCCCATGTAGATTAAATGACAGGCTTAAATTTAACATGATTATTTAAAAAACTGAATTTACTGCAGCAAAAATATCGATCAATCCAAGAGATGCCAAATTCAAAATTCTTTACTCAGAATTCAAATACTGTAATGAAAATGGTAAAATTAGAGTGTCTCAAAATATTGTTTAAATCGAGAAAACATTAGCATAATTAAGGTATACAGTACAAATATTTTGATACGTCTCTAGTTCAAAAAAATACAAATAATTTTGGAATGCTTGAAGTTATGAAGAAATCAGCGAAAAAAACGTGTTCGAATTCGACAGCTAAATAAACGAAAAGTGGAATGTTACGCAACAAAAACATAATTATCAAATTTTGAAGGCTCAAAAATTATATGCCTTATACATACGCTTTATACTACTAGCTATCAGTGGTCAACAATGAAAAAAGCAACAAAACTAAAAAAATCAAGAAAGACCAACTGAAACGAAAAAAATAATTAAACTTCAGCTTCAGCCACGCCAAACACAACGTAACGAATCAGCGTCCCTGGCAACGGGAGGCGACGAGCCCTAGCAACCAGAGGATCGCCGCAGGATAGACGCACTCTTAAAGCGGCCGCCGATTTCAACGACAACGGGCCAGCCAAATTGTCGCGTAGACGAAGAAAGAATCGTCCTAGACGGGGCTCGCTGGCTGCCATCTGGTGGCCAACTAAATATGAGGCCGCCGAGGCGAGGCGTTTCCGTCGGGCGCTCAGCCGAGACAGGGCTAGCAACAGCCTAGCCAGAGCTAGGAATTCCTGCGAGCTGGCGCTGCA
The DNA here is from genome assembly GCA_950096795.1 of Macrostomum cliftonense. NCBI lineage: Eukaryota > Metazoa > Platyhelminthes > Macrostomidae > Macrostomum > Macrostomum cliftonense. The sequence goes on along the minus strand of CATNEM010000024.1, from coordinate 2,239,511 downwards.
CTCCATCAGGGCTAGCAGCTTGCGGACCAGGCGGTCCAGAGTGGTCTCGCGATGATTGAATGTCACTTTGTTGGACAGGTCGGCGCCGTACACTAGCAGTAGGCGGACAACCTCGCACCAGGCTGTGACGGCTTGAGCCTGGAATATTTGGGCAAAGTGGAAAAAACGGCTTAAATTAGTAACATGAAAAATATACTAAAAAATTTATTTAAACACAAATATTACAGATCAGAATCAACACACATCTTAATAAGGGCGCCCCACAACAAGGAGACACACCAATAAGACACATGCGAAACAAGACAAATCCTAATAAGAGAAATCCATATGAGGACACATCCCAATGAGGAAACATCCCAATGAGGAAACATCCAAACGAGAACACATCCTCAATAAGGACACATCCCAATGAGGAAACATCCAAACGAGGACACATCCTCAATAAGGACACATCCTCAATAAGGACACATCCCAATAAGGACACATCCCAATGAGGACACATCCCAATGAGGAAACATCCCAATGAGGAAACATCCAAACGAGAACACATCCTCAATAAGGACACATCCCAATGAGGAAACATCCAAACGAGGACACATCCTCAATAAGGACACATCCTCAATAAGGACACATCCCAATGAGGACACATCCCAATGAGGACACATCCCAATCAGGACACATCCCAATGAGGACACATCCCAATCAGGACACATCCCAATGAGGACACATCCTCAATAAGGACACATCCCAATGAGGACACATCCTAATTAGGACACATCCCAATGAGGACACATCCTAATCAGGACACATCCCAATCAGGACACATCCCAATCAGGACACATCCCAATGAGGACACATCCCAATGAGGACACATCCCAATGAGGACACATCCTCAATAAGGACACATCCCAATGAGGACACATCCTCAATAAGGACACATCCCAATGAGGACACACCCCAATGAGGAACCATCCCTATGAGGACACATCCCAATGAGGACATATCCCAATGAGGAACCATCCCTATGAGGACACATCCCAATGAGGACATATCCCAATGAGGAAACATGCCAATGAGGACACATCCCAATAAGGACACATCGTCACATGCCAATGAGGACACATCCCAATAAGGACACATCGTCACATCCCAATGAGGACACATCCAAATGAGGACATAGCCCAATGAGGACACATCCCAATGAGGAAACATCCCAATCAGAAAACATGCCAATCAGGAAACATCCCAAGCTAGATAAATCCCAAACGAAAAGCATCCCACACCAAGGCCAGACCAACCTTGAACGGCGCCAATTCCAGCGTCGCGGGCGCGCAAGCCACCAGCCTATCCAACGGGGTTTCCCCGCACCGATTCCTGGGATTAACCCGACACGCCCGGCCTAGCAACAGGCGAGCCGTGGCCGCCCAGTGCAGCGGCGGATGATGCAGCAGGTGCGGCGCGGGAGCCGCTGGCAAGCGACAGGTGAGCGCCAGTGAGTGAACCGCCGTGTGGCTCCGGCTGTTAGCCAAGTCGACGCGAGCGCCGCCCGAGTCCAGCAGCAGGCGGACAACGTCGATCCGAAGGGCGTGGGTGGCGCGCATCAGGGCGCTGAGGCCGCCGCAGTCGGGTGCGAAGCTGGACCCGTCGGGTTGCTCTAAAGGGGATTAGGGAAGAAGGGATGGGGATGTTACAAAAATTTTCGGTGCCGCTCTTGTGGGTTTTAAGTGCCATTCTTATTCTGTTCGAGAGCCACTATTGTAGGTTGGAGTGCCATTCTTATTGGTTTGAGTGATATTCTTAAAGGTTGGAGTGCCATTATTGTAGGTTGGAGTGCCATTCTTATAGGTTGGAGTGCCATTCTTACAGGTTGGAGTGAGATTCTTACAGGTTGGAGTGCCATTTTTGTAGGTTGGAGTGCCATTCTTATAGGTTTGAGTGCCATTCTTATAGGTTGGAGTGCCATTCTTATAGGTTGGAGTGCCATTCTTATAGGTTGGAGTGCCATTCTTATAGGTTGGAGTGCCATTCTTACAGGTTGGAGTGACATTCTTATAGGTTGGAGTGCCATTCTTACAGGTTGGAGTGACATTCTTACAGGTTGGAGTGCCATTATTGTAGGTTCGAGTGCCATTCTTATTGGTTTGAGTGCCATTCTTATAGGTTGGAGTGCCATTCTTATAGGTTGGAGTGCCATTCTTGTAGGTTGGAGTGCCATTATTGTAGGTTGGAGCGACTTTCTTGTAGGTTAGAGTGCCATTGTTAAAGGTTGGAGTGCCATTCTTATAGGTTGGAGTGCCATTCTTATAGGTTGGAGTGACATTCTTATAGGTTGGGGTGACACTCTTATAGGTTGGAGTGACATTCTTATAGGTTGGAGTGCCATTCTTATAGGTTGGGGTGACATTCTTGTAGGTTGGAGTGCCATTCTTATTGGTTTGAGTGACATTCTTATAGGTTGGAGTGCCATTCATATAGGTTGGAGTGCCATTCTTATAGGTTGGAGCGACTTTCTTGTAGGTTAGAGTGCCATTGTTAAAGGTTGGAGTGCCATTCTTATAGGTTGGAGTGCCATTCTTATAGGTTGGAGTGACATTCTTATAGGTTGGAGTGCCATTCTTATAGGTTGGAGTGCCATTCTTATAGGTTGGAGTGCCATTCTTATAGGTTGGGGTGACATTCTTATAGCTTGGAGTGACATTCTTGTAGTGCCATTCTTATAGGTTGGGGTGACATTCTTATAGGTTGGGGTGACATTCTTATTCGTTGGGGTATCAATTTAGAGTGCCCATCAATGCGATTGTTTGCCTTAAATTGATGAGTGACGTTGATGAAATCACTAATCAAACAAGATTTTTCTATCACGATAGATTAACAATTCAAAGAAATTTAAATAAAAATTCGCCCACCTTCCAAACAGTTGAAGCAGGGCTCCGTGCTAATTGCATCAATGCAAGCCAACTCTGCGGCGCCGGTTGAACCGCCGCTGGCGGCAGCGGCAGCCTCGGCTGTAGTCAATAGCAACCGAACAATCTCCAGGTGGCCCTGGCCGACAGCTTTAATTAGAGGCGTCGAACCGCGCGCGTCTCGACAAGCTGGCGACGCGCCCGACGCCAGCAGCAGCCGGACGGTGTCGATGTGGCCGCGCTCGCAGGCGTGCACCAGCGGCACCTCGTAGCCGAGGCCATCAACAGCGGCGCCGAGTGCGAGGAGCTCTTCGACTAAGCGGCTGTTGCCGTTGGCTGCGGCGTAGCAGAGGGCGGTACGTCGGCTGCCGCCCTGCAGGCGTGAGGGAGGACAAGGGATCGAAGCAAATGGGAGTTTGCTGATCGATGCTTTTCTCTGATAGAGGAAATATTTCTTCTTGGCAATAGGAGCAGTAGCTGTAGAGGGAAAGATAGACTAAAAGGGGCACAAAAGCTACCAGAAAAAGGCAGCAAAGCTACTGGAGAGGGGCCGCCAAAGCTACTAGAAAAGAGGGCGCCGAATCTACTGGAAAGGGGGTGCCAAACTGGAAACGCGGCGCCAAAGCTACCAGAAAGAGGCAGCAAAGCTACTTACTGGAGAGGGGCCGCTAAAGCTAAAGCTACTGGAAAGGGGGGCGCCAAAGCTACTGGAAAGGGGGGCGCCAAAGCTACTGGAAAGGGGGGCGCCAAAGCTACTGGAAAGGGGGGCGCCAAAGCTACTGGAAAGGGGGGCGCCAAAGCTACTGGAAAGGGGGCGCAAAAGCTACTGGAAAAGGGGGCGCTAAAGCTACTGGAAAGGGGGCGCTAAAGCTACTGGAAAGGGGGCACCAAAGCTACTGGATAGGGGGCGCCAAAGCTACTGGAAAGGGGACGCCAAAGCTACTGGAAAGTGAGGCGCCAAGGCTACTGGAAAGGGGACGCCAAAGCTACCAGAAATGAGGGCGCCAAAGCTACCAGACATGAGGGCGCTAAAGCTACCAGAAATGAGGGCGCCAAAGCTACCAGAAATGAGGGCGCTAAAGCTATCAGAAATGAGGGCGCTAAAGCTACCAGAAATGAGGGCGCTAAAGCTACCAGAAATGAGGGCGCTAAAGCTACCAGAAATGAGGGCGCTAAAGCTACCAGAAATTAGGGCGCTAAAGCTACCAGAAATTAGGGCGCTAAAGCTACCAGAAATGAGGGCGCTAAAGCTACCAGAAATTAGGGTGCTAAAGCTACCAGAAATTAGGGCGCCAAAGCTACCAGAAATGAGGGCGCCAAAGCTACCAGAAATGAGGGCGCCAAAGCAACTGGAAAGGGGCGCCAAAGCTACTGGAAAGGGGGCGCAAAAGCTACCAGAAATGAGGGCGCCAAAGCTACTGGAAAGGGGGCGCAAAAGCTACCAGAAATGAGGGCGCTAAAGCTACCAGAAATTAGGGTGCTAAAGCTACCAGAAATTAGGGCGCCAAAGCTACCAGAAATGAGGGCGGCAAAGCTACCAGAAATGAGGGCGCCAAAGCAACTGGAAAGGGGCGCCAAAGCTACTGGAAAGGGGGCGCAAAAGCTACCAGAAATGAGGGCGCTAAAGCTACCAGAAATTAGGGTGCTAAAGCTACCAGAAATTAGGGCGCCAAAGCTACCAGAAATGAGGGCGCCAAAGCTACCAGAAATGAGGGCGCCAAAGCAACTGGAAAGGGGCGCCAAAGCTACTGGAAAGGGGGCGCAAAAGCTACCAGAAATGAGGGCGCCAAAGCTACTGGAAAGGGGGCGCAAAAGCTACCAGAAATGAGGGCGCTAAAGCTACCAGAAATTAGGGTGCTAAAGCTACCAGAAATTAGGGCGCCAAAGCTACCAGAAATGAGGGCGGCAAAGCTACCAGAAATGAGGGCGCCAAAGCAACTGGAAAGGGGCGCCAAAGCTACTGGAAAGGGGGCGCAAAAGCTACCAGAAATGAGGGCGCTAAAGCTACCAGAAATTAGGGTGCTAAAGCTACCAGAAATTAGGGCGCCAAAGCTACCAGAAATGAGGGCGCCAAAGCTACCAGAAATGAGGGCGCCAAAGCAACTGGAAAGGGGCGCCAAAGCTACTGGAAAGGGGGCGCAAAAGCTACCAGAAATGAGGGCGCCAAAGCTACTGGAAAGGGGGCGCAAAAGCTACCAGAAATGAGGGCGCTAAAGCTACCAGAAATTAGGGTGCTAAAGCTACCAGAAATTAGGGCGCTAAAGCTACCAGAAATGAGGGCGCTAAAGCTACCAGAAATTAGGGCGCCAAAGCTACCAGAAATGAGGGCGCCAAAGCTACCAGAAATGAGGGCGCCAAAGCAACTGGAAAGGGGCGCCAAAGCTACTGGAAAGGGGGCGCAAAAGCTACCAGAAATGAGGGCGCTAAAGCTACTGGAAAGGGGCGCCAAAGCGACTACTAAGAACACTACTATAGTCAATTAGGACGGCCAGCCCTTCTTGCCTCCCTGATAGGGAAAACTGAGGAGGGCAGGAGAGTGATTAAACCAATGCAGTCAAACAGAAAAATACCTGCACAAGATCCACGGGCCCGCCGCCGCGTGACAGGAATCGCAGCACAGCCTGGGCATCGTTGCACCTGGCCCGGTAGAGAAATTCAACCCGTCTAGTTGAGGACGCCGAGGTCGCCGACGATGTAGCATTGGAGAAGGGCATTGAAGCCACGCCGGGGTGACAACTGGAGCCGCAGGACGGATCGCAACTGCCAGATAGTGATGAAGGCGACAGGAAGCTGCACAATAGGCCGCAACTACCCGTAGCGGCGTCCATTGGCGGATGCTGCTGCTGCTGCTGGTAGGGGCCATCGTAAATGCCGCCTTCGTTGCTGAATAAATGCTGACGATTTTGATGGCGACCGAGGTTTGGCGTGCTGAGACTGCGGTGACCGAGGCTGACAGGGTAGGGTGGGTGTGATAGCTGCATGTTAAATGAATAGGTTGAAAATATACTAAAGATAGAAAGACAGCCAGCAGCAGACTGACAGCAGACAGACAGACAGACAGTCAGACAGACAGAGACAGACAGACTGACAGACAGACAGACAGAGACAGACAGACAGACAGACAGACGGATAGACAGACAGACAGAAGACAGATAGACAGACAGACAGACAGACAGACAGACAGACAGACACACAGAGACAGACGAACAGATAGACAGACAGACAGACAGACGAACAGACAGACAGACAGACAGAAGACAGATAGACAGACAGACAGAGACAGACAGAGACAGACAGACAGACAGACAGATAATAAATACAGACAGCTGAATTAACTAACCTGCGAACCTGGCCAACAAATTCTGAACCAGCTGAATCCTGTTGATTGGAATCCTGACGAAACAGCTGGCGAAGTAATTTGCGCAGGGGCATGGCATGTGCCAACTAACTGAAGTAAATTGATGCCATATGGTTTGTTAAAGTGAATTAGTAATACGAGTAGCCATTAAAAAACACAATTGATACATATGTTTTGTCAAGTTTATAATGTGAAAGTGAATACTGTACTGAAATAGATAAGATTGACTTTTAGTTCAAGGAATGTTCTATGAGAATGAGGCCTAGCCTGAGGCAAGTGAAATTGCTACAAGAATTCTGATTCTGCTGTATTTAAAATCAATAGCAAAGAGGGAAAATAATTAACAATAATAATATAGATAGAGTTGCACACAAGGTTTAAGACTGAAGTGGTTAGCAAATTATGTCCATTAATAAGATTTTTAGCTCATTGTGTCCAAAGTAGGCATTCTTAATATAGGGTTATTTTAATTTGTAGTAACTGGAATTGACTACTTTTACTTTCCTCCTATTGAATTATACTAATAAATAAGATTTAAGTATTTCATAGGCAATTTAAATATAAAATTATTGTAAAAATTTTTTTCATTTAACTTTTAAAAACTTTCTAAAAGGTAAAGCTAGGATTAACAAATTTTAATAGATCACCCCTAAAAAAATGGATAAAATTTACAGAAAATCTAAAAGCTGTGAAAATTTAGTTTAGTTGGATCACCCACTCTTGTTTCTATGTTTAGTTCCTATGACTAGGCCTATTCCTGTTTTTATTCTTGTTCTTAGTATGTGGCAATTTTTATTTGGCTTTTTATTGACTTTATCAAACTTTTTTGTCATTCTTTTAGTTTATACTACTATAAATTATTTATTGCCTTGAATCCCTAAAAAATAGGCCTACAATTTCAGAGACACACAACCTAAATATACCTTTAGGGTAGTTTTTAGTATTTTAAATATGAGACTTGATTTTACTTAAAATTAAAATTTAAAATAGTATAGCCACATTTAGGATGCAAATCATTATAAAAAGTTTATGGTTTAAAGTATAAAAGTGCTAAATTATATAGAAAACCCAAAGGTTAATATTTGGTCCATGGATACTTTCTAAAAGATTTTCTATGCAGAATTTTAGGCATAGGCCCCTATTTTTTGCAGTTTGAATAGCTAGGAGCTAACTGATTTGGCCATATGTCAGTTCAGTCATGGCAAACTTAGCCATAACAACTTTGGCCATAGGTCTTTTAGGCTATATTTGAATTTAATCTTTTACTTCAAGCCAAATAACAAAATTGGCAATTATAATTTAGGTCACAATAAAGTTTTGCCCATATTGGAAAAGTTGACAAAAGTTAGATAACTATCTATTACATTTTTAGATTATTCTGGTGTCACTTTGTCAAAAATGACTTCAAAAATGTTGAGCCATTTCTTGCACTTTTAGGTCTCTTTTGCATCTCTGTTACACATCTGCAGGTTTCTAAAATATATTCCAATACTATAGGGAATTTGGCTATGGCAAACTTTGTTACAATACTTTTACATGTTAATGTTGTATTACTTAAGTTTTTGTGCAATAGTAATGCTTTAGTATTTTGACTTTTAGCTTTTTTGTAATTTGACCCACGATAGGATTTTGCATCTAGATTTTAAAAATTTTTTTAACATAATTAACAACATTTTAGGACTTGAAAAACTGCATCCAAAACCTTCAAAATGTATCTTGAAATTGAATCCTGTGTCTAGAAAAAAATCCATTACTACTGCTACAACAAAAATTAGTAGGCCTAACTAATGTATTTATATTGTATTGTGAATTGCATTGTACAAGCTAATCCACGAGCTAATTTTGCTAGATAGAATAGAATTGAAATATAAGTAGCTACCAGTTGGCTTATTGATTATTAGGAGACACCAAATCTAACTACCCAACATATTTTATTTACTACATGCATAGAGTATTTAGTTACTTTGTTATTTAATATTAAGTAATTTTATAATATGAATAATTGTAAAATTACAGAACAATTTACAAATTATATTTTTATTATAAATACTAGGCCTATTAGGCTATTATTATATAAATTATTATTATTATTTATGTATTTAATACTAATATAAAATAAAAAAGTATAACTAGGTCTATTATCATTCAATCATAAGTTAACTTTCAGAAAACTATTGTCTTAGACCCAATTGTGAAAATTTCAAACTTTTGCATCCAGATTTTTAAAACTTTTTTTAAAATAATTAACAATTATAGACATAGATTGTACACAACTAAATTATAGACAACTAACATTTATAGACAACTAAAATAGTTATAGACAACTAAAGAACAAGAACAGACAAATAAAATAGATATCCGGATAAGAGGATTAGGCTATCCTAGAAAAATCAAATTTAAATTTCATGTTTTGATTTTTACTTCTTAAAAATAGATTTTGTATTCTAAACTAATAAGAAATAAGAAACTAAAATTGACAGTCATTTTTACTTTGTGCGTGTTTTGCATTTATGTAATATTTTTTTGTTAAATGGCTGCCCTTATTTTGAATCCGGACGTAGCAACAAACTTAGCGCGGTGAAAAGAAAAGTATGTAATTAAAATGCTAAAAATTGAAAATTTAAGAGTAAAATTGCACCACATGTAAGGTGTAATTTACTTTAATCTCGCAGTAAAGTTGGCTTCGTTGCCCGTGCAAAAGCGTGCAAATTTTTTTGCCAATGAATGATCATAAATTTTGCAAAAAATATCCATTTTAGATGTAAAATATGCATCTTAGGAAAATCGCATTCTTCTTATAACTCTTTTTGTGCAAAATTATCTTTTTTCGTCGCTTATTTATGTAGATATTAGTCAATTACTATCACTCCGCCTTAGCGTTACATCAAGTAAAAAAATAATTTGAATTTGATAAGTGACTCTGTAACCTGTTGTGATAACAATTGCACAAGTTTGGTATTTTCATTTGAAAATAAAAAAGTTTTTCTTCCTGCAAATTATTAGATCACCCTTGATTCGTGTCCGAGCGTTTTTATTCTCAAGGTTAAAGACCGATTTTTTTGTTATACTGAGTAATTCCTAGTTTTGAGAATGACCCCGGATGTAGCTTTTGGAGGACAGTGCCGTACTTAATTTAGTATGCTAGAATGTCACTGTGTTAGTGACTATATTTTTGCATTTTTTCCACGGACTAGTGCTTGTGTTTGATATAATTTCAATTAAAAATAATGTTGCTAGCAATTTAATAAATGGTTAGACTTAGTATAGATAGTTAGGCAGTTTAGGCCTATATAATAATTTATTAATAGCACAGGCGGCCAGGCCTATCTAGTGATTCTGGACTATTTTAGTCTAATTTTAATTTTTGTGGTCTGTTTACTTTTCTAAAGCCATAGACTCTCTGCATTGGACTTTTCTAACCTTTTTCTATGTCTAAATGTCCTGATTTTTCCTCTAGCTTTTCCTCTAATTTATATAGGGGCCTACTGTTATTTTTAAGGTCAAAAAATGTACCTAATCTAACATTAAAAAAATTTAATATGCTCCTAATAGTCCAAAGACAAGAGCCTATTTGATAGTTTTTTTACAAAAAAATTTTTTGCTATTTTGTCGTATGCTATTGCTGCTAATATGTAAAATTTGTTCTTTTGGTTAAAAAAAAACATATTTAGTTCTATTTGGTACTAGGCTAGTCTTAATACAAAAGTTAAAATATGGAAATTGTATAATAATAATATATAAAATAATAATAAATTAACTTATAGACTAATAAATTGCTTTGTACTTAGGCCTAGTCCATAGTCAGGATCATGGTACACATGCCCCGGAATACTTTTAAGCCCAAAAAATTTTCCTGCCCTGATGCCCCGATGCCACAATATCAGCCTCAAAATCTGCCCCGATGCTATAAAATCAGTACTAAAATCTGCCCCAATGCCCCCAAAATATGCCCTAACACAGTGGAATAGTAAAACTTCTGCCCCAATGCTCTTATTGTTATATATCGCATGTTGAGACAATCAAAGTACTTTTATTTCAATGCATTTTCAATGATGTCTATGTTATAAAGTAAATATAACATAAAGAGTCGACTCAATGCAGAATAAAAAAGCAAGCCTATAGACATGGCCAAAAATAAATAGACTTTGTCTTGAAACTCGATCAACAAAGAACGAGACACAACAATGGCTATTACTATTACTATTAGACATTATTCAGTTAGATTATTCAGAGTCATTCTCATCAATGTCGCAGTAGCGGCCAACAAATGGGCAACGTGGCTTGGCCTTAGCATGTCGGTCAACCACTTTGCTAACATTGTAATTGGTCGCTTGGCCTCTCGGATCAAAGAAGCATGGGTCCCGGTAAGTGGCTAACCCATGCTTGGGGTCTCCTGTGTGGTAGAGTCAGGCAGCATTGTTCAGCAGATTGTCCATCTGAAGTGTTGCCAAAGGTGGGAGCATGCATCGCAGCTTTGTGCGGAGCTCCAGTGTGTTGTTGTGCTGGCCACCTTGCTGCTGCTGTGAGTGCATGGTGGAGTAGAAAGTCTCTACCACAGCCTCTAAAAGGGGGGAAAATTGGTTACTAAGTGATTTGGCATACTTGGAAAATGTATCAAGTGAAAATTTGAATAATTAATACATAGGGAAAATAAGAATATGGATAACCTAGTAACTAAGCATAAAGTAAACATCATTTACCTGTTCCACTGTGCTGCAGTGCAAAGTCTAGAAGATGACAGGCAGATTGACCAGCAGCATCAAATAACCGTGGATCGTTGTACAGGGACTGGTAGACCGCTGGCTCCAGTAGGCGAGTTTGCAGTTGCTGTCCCAATTCTGTTGTTACGCAGAATTCGAGGCCAAGGTGGAACTTGGACATGTTGGTGCAGACACTAACAGTCTCAATCGGCTTGGAAACTGCAGGAGAAAGCCACGTCTCACAACCAATGCCTTTTTTGAATGCCCGGTGCAGGCAATCAACGTACGAGGCCATGTACTTCCGTGCCAGCTTCTCATTCAGGTTCAGGTGCGTGTGACGTTGCACCTGTCGGACGAGGCTCTTAACCTGGCTCAACTCGGTGTAGGTCTCTACTTCAACTTCCACATCGTCTGAAGCCAGTAGTGATAGGATGATACCAGCATCCATAATAGCAGCATCAGCAACTGAGTTTCTGCATTTTGATGCTGTCTTAGCGGTTCTCACATCTAGGCTCTTGTACAGTGCATTGGCAAGCCTCACAATTTCGGCCTCCATATCAGCGCAGTCGCGAGCAGCCCAGTTAACCTCACCACATGTCTCATCGGACACTAGCCAGCCTTCCAATAGTGGCACTCCATCGAAGCAGCCACCAGGAACGATCGAGTCGTAGCACGCCTTGAGGCGGGGGTAGTCATCGAGGCGAAACTCTGTTGACCTGCTCTCCATAAACTCAGCCACTTTGGGCAACAGCAGCGCAACTTTCCAGTGTGGTTGTTGGATGTCCTGTGATGCACGAATATAAAGCAAGGCTTTTGTCAACCATAGTTCTAATATTAATGCTAATGTAGACATAGCAGACTTCCAGACTAAGCAGAAAAGCATTACATTCACATGCACATTGAATCACCTGCGCGATCATCATCAGTTCACGTAGGGGAGCGAAAAGGTCAAGCAGGGCAAGCATGTCGAACACGAAGTCGCATCTGAACATTCGGTACTGCAGTATCTCGATGTCGGTGCAGTGGGGGTTCTCGGCACAGAATGCAGAATGTAGAGCCTGTGATAAAGAGGAGTTATAAAAGGCTTTGATGAAAGCTAAGGCTACTCAATCTGGATTAAAACGTTATGCAATTCTTCTTATGAAATATCTAGCAAATTTAGCACAATCATTCCTCACCCCATAGGAAGCAGCAATGGCCTCCCATTGCTTAATTGCAGAACTAGCAAATGTTGAAATGCAACAAGCACCTTCCTCTGTCGCTTTTTCCAGAGCAGAGAAGCCCCGGCCACGCCCGAAGTGGTGTGAAAATTCGTTGGCATGCTTGATGAATCGAAGGAAGAAGGCTGCGGGACCATCCTGCGGGACCATCTTGGACATTGATTTCATGAATTCATGACCCTTTTTTCACGAATGTGATTTCTTAGAACCAGATTGTAATTCGTGAAATTCGTGATTCCTAGATTCGCCATTTAATCCAGGGATAGCTAGGAAAAAAAGACATTTTCGCAGACACGTGTCCAGTGCATTTTCAAAATTTAGGTCGGCGCGGCGCTGACCTAATTGTAGTCATCCCATCTCCTATAGGCATAGCCAAAGTCCATTGACTACTGGCCTATGTCGACCCACCTTGCCCCATGCTTGCCTTGCATAGGCTTGCACCCACCCTGCCCTGCCCTGCCCCTTGCCCTGCCCTGCCCTGCACCTACCCCGCCCTGCCCCGCCCTGCCCTGCCTTGCCCCGCACCTGCCCCGCCCTGTCCTGCCCTGCCCTGCCCTGCCCTGCCCTGCCCTGCCCTGCCCTGCCCCAACCTGCCCCGCACCTGGCCCTTTTTTGCCCCGAATTTTCCGTGAAAAAGGCCATCTTCCTGACTATGGGGCCTAGTAATACAAAAAAACTAATTGTAGAATAGCTAGAAGCTATTTAGTAGTAGTAGTAGTAGTAGTAGTAGAAGTAGTAGTAGTAGTATTTGGCTCGGGTTGAACAACCCATTTGGCCAATATTTAACTTTATATTTTAGTACCAAAAAATATAATAAATATAATTTTTTAAGTTGTGAAATAATGTTTTCTTAGGTTACCTAAAATTTGAGGCAAAGAGTCAGTTTAAGTTTTTTAACAAATGACAGCATAGCTATATGGTGAATAGAGCACTTTTTAAAAAAATGAAATATTTTATATATATAAAAATCACAAAATGAATTGTTTGATGCATTTAGGACAAATTATGATAATCAATGTAAATTGTACTATGTTTAGGCATCAAAGATTAATAAAGACAACTAAATGTGGGCATAAAATGAGAGTGAGTTAAAATTTGTAGAGATAGGACTAAAAATGAATAATAATGATCAACTAATCATCAAGCATTGTTGGAAAAACAGTAAAAAAACCAATAAAATGTTGTGACAAATGTTGTTATACAACATTGACCTGACAACATTACTGCAACATTGTTTTATCAATGTGTCATAGGGCCCTTTAATCAATCTAATATTGCTTTTTTACTATGCTATATTAGACAACTAATACGTGCAGTAGCGTATGGTAGTGTTATTTCTGTACACCAAGCGGTCTTTATGCAGGGCTTCCAATGGATTAGAGGGTCATGGCCTGTCCCTATTTCACTCAGTCATATGACTAGGGTGGTCTGAGTACTTGGTCTTTGTATTTGGTCTGAGTATTTGGTCTGCGTATTTGGTCTAAGTATCTAAGTATCTGTGTCTAAAGAACTAAGTCTTTTTACAAACTCTTCAAACAATTTCTATCTAAAGATCTTATATTGCACTCTTGAATAGGTCGCTTGAGTAAAACTCATGAGCAGCGATTGCTTTTCAGACTACAAAATCACATGTATTTATAGGAAAGTTTAACTTTTGTTTTATTTGCTAAAATATTTCTATATTATTATACATTAAAACAAATATGATAAACTAATATTATTTATTTGTAAACTAGAAGTATAACAGTAGTATAAAATGCATATGGGTGCAAAATTACAGTGCAAAGAAAAATAAAAAGGTGCAGGTGCATATTTAGATCAGACTTGCCCTTTCTAAATAAAAATTTTGAACACGCGCAGTAAGTGAAAAAATTTTAAAATGTGCAGCAAGTGAAAAATATACACAAAATTAAAAACAGCATGGTTCAGGCAATTCCCAAAAGTATCTATAACCTAGCTGATTTAGTAGCCAACCGAACTCGACTTCTAGAAGCTGACACTCAGCTTCCTGGTAGCTCATCGCGATGATGCGGTGGACCTCGGGTGACACATTGGATGGCCGCAATGCACACATCTTGTGGATACGTGTTGCGCAGATGCTTCAAAACTGGCCAGATTTGCGACCTTTGCGGCAGGGCTTGATAATGCCAAATTGGCTAATCCGCATGACTTAGTGTCTAATTGAGTACATATGCTGCTTGATGTGCCTGTCACCAGCATGAATCAACCCGTCAATGAGGTTTCAATAGGTAGGCCACTGAATCTCCCTCAGTGGTTGGTGCTGCGGTGACGGTGGAGGTAACAGTGGCAGTGATGATGGCGGCGGTGGCGGCAGCAGCGGCGGCTCTGACCTTGGCAGCTGTGACAATCTGGGCAGTGCTGGCCTTGAAGGTGGCGGTGCTGACCTCGGCAGCAGTGGCTGCAATGGCCTCGACAGCCGGGGCCTTGGCAGCTGAGGAGGTGCCCTCGAACTTTGAGCTGGTCATGCTCTGCGCTGCACTGGTGCCACAACCATCGCCATCTGCATAGTCCTGGGGCCACTCGCCCCTGGCGCTGCATACTGCTGGACCAGGTTGGCCACCTGCTCATTTAGCAGAGCTGCCCTCTTTTCGTGCAGTTCATTCTGGCCGACTTGCTGAACTGATGACTCTATCAGCCGCTTTGGCGCCATAGAATTCGGGACGGTGCGCACTCACATACGTGTGCAACAGTTGGCCGATCCGGCTGACTGATTTGGTGGCTGACCAAGGTAAGTTGCAAAATCGCATTGTAAGTTGCAAAATCGTAGATAAAAATAGCAAAACTGGCTTTGTAAGTTGCAAAATTGATGAAAAACAAGGAGGTAAGTTGCAAAAACAGGGGGTATGTTGCAAAAACAAGGGGGTAAGTTGCAAAAACAGGGGGTAAGTCACAAAAACAAGGGGTAAGTCACAAAATGGACAAGAATTAGGAAGATTCAGGCAAAAATGGTTCACAGGACCTTTTTTTGGTCCTTCAAACTTTGACCCTAAGTAAGTCGCAAATTTTTTTTCAAGTAAGTTGCACCAGCCAACCAAATTTTTCAAGTTGTATACCTATGCGCACTTGTAGTGGCACTTCCAACTCCTGGCCTTGTGCCACTACTGGCCGTCTCCTTGCTCCTTGCGCGGCTGCCAGAGGCACAACAGGCGCTGCAGGTGCAGGAGCTGCAGGCTCGGCAGGCCATTGACATTCAGTGGATGCAGGCACTAGCACTGCAGGCACTGGCACAGGCACAGGTGCTGGCACTGGCTCAGGCAGAGGCGCAGGCACTGGCTGGGCCACAGGCACTGCCTCTTGGGCAGGCAACAACTCTTCCATGAGGTCTTCCTCATCTCCTCCTAAATCCTGTATATCTTGCAAGAAATTCACTAACTTGTCTTCTAGTGTCATGATTGCTTGTTTAGCTAGCTGGAAATTTGACTCCTTCCTTTTGCATATATCACTTAATTGGGGTTGGTGTCAGAGACAAACCTCGTTTTAGTAACCTCCCCAATTATCAATCTTATTTTGGCAGCCAAATCTTTATTCCTTAACTATTTGACTTCAGTGGGGCATCATTGAATCGGGCTTCCCCTCTCCTTTCATTTCATGCACACAGATTACTCATATCAATTTTTCAAGCAAAGTTATTTCGCCATATGTACAATTATTTACAGAGAGCAGGGCCTTTGTCTACTGACAATAGGTTTATGCGCACTGCGTAATCAGCCCTCTTCCTTCCTTTCCTGATAGTGGCCATAGCGCAGACGTGGCATGAATCCTTCACTAGGGTGTGCATTCCCTTCCCTCATGGGCCTCGAATTCGATCGAAGATTATACTGCACAGTGGGTTGGTTCTCACACCTCTTGCTCTCTGACGCAGGTGCTTCTATCGGCCTGGCCTTCATTTGGCTCTGTTTCTCTCTCTCTGACTCATTCATTTTGGCTTCAATTTCCTTTCCAGTTTCATTTGCTCCTACATTACTTGCTTTCCATTGAATTCTCTCTTCTTCTTCTGAGCTGTCTGATGAATCATTAATTATTTTATTGCCATTCTTCTCTTTCGATTTTCTTTTAGGACACTTCCACTGAAGTTGCCTTCTCTTAGCCTTTTCTTCCAAGGGGGACTCTTGCCCTCTCTTGACTTTTGGCTTATATTATCATTACATTGTTTCTTATATTAAGACAAGTGCAATACTATCTGTTATGAGAGCCTTCACACAGCTGCTCTCCAAAATCTCTGATGACATGCCAAGTTGGCCAAGACACAACCAAATTTTTAAAGATAGTACCCTTGTTGAAAAAAATACAAAAACAACTAAATATTTGCTCGCATATATTTTAACCAGCTGAAAAGTATAATTTTCATCCAAATTTTGACTTGTACAAAAAAAATAAAAAAAACTAATCTTAGATGTAAAGGGCAACTGTTACATTGTGCTCAAGTAAGGCTGAGAGCAAAGCAGGTAAATTTTTAGATAAGCAATGATAGTACATTAGTCAAATATCATTGATTGAGCATTGCAGTTAGAAATATCAGTTAGTCAATCATGGCAGTCAATAAGATGGTGGGGCAGTTAAAAAACAACTTACACAATTAAAAGGAAGGCTTAATCAAAGTGAATTGAAAACTCCAGTCAAACTAAAAAAGCACTGATTGTTGCCATCAATACCACCAGGTATTGAGTGATTCAAGCTAACCACTTTTGACAACAGTGCCAGTGTGGAGTGGCGGAGCCTTTTGATGTGCACCAACTGCAGAGAACTGAAGATGCTCACCATTCTTGTGCTTTAAAGTAATCATTTCAAGCTTGGCACTGTTTCTTCTTTTGCTTTTTAATGTTGACTTCAAAGCTAGCAATAAATAATTACTTGCAATGAAAAAGAACAGGCCAGTAATAAGTAACAATATAAAAATATGATATCAGAGGTATTACATTATAATATAAGACTATTGATATAAAAATCAATAAATGTAAAAGGCCTTCTTTGAAACTTGAAATTTGAATTCACGCTTTTTTGTTTTAATTAGTATATAAACAAATACTAATTATAGACTTTATATAAACAAAATTGATGAGAAAAAACAAACAATGTCCCTTTATTTATTATTTTAGATTTCATTGACGCAACTTAAACACCATAAATTGCTAACAAAGTCGTTCATATCATTATTATTAAAAAGCTGTATAATTTTCTGACTGCGTAAAATAGCACGTACTTTGCAACGAGTCATTAAGAGAGATGAATGTTGCTTTAAGTGCATACTAATAGAATGTAGCTATCTTTACTGTATCATTCTATCAAAGACCAACATTCTCACAGCTGACGGACTTCATGATCTTAGTACTGGTGAACTTTTTAGCCTAATGATAACAATTTTCTAATGGTTTCTGTCTGCATTTTTATGCGTTCATTTGATAAAGTTGATTCGCAAACTAGTCTACGTCTGTGCGTGTATCTCAGTGTCTGTTTTGTGATTTTTAGGTTGCTTTATTCGCTTCTTGAATGCCTGCCTGTCTGTCAGTCTGTCTTTGTGTGTCTGTCTGTCAGTCTGTCTGTCAGTCAGTCAGTCTGCCTGTCTGTCTGTCTGTCTGTCTGTCTGTCTGTCTGTCTGCCTGTCTGTCTGTCTGCCTGTCTGTCTGTCTGCCTGTCTGTCTGTCTGCCTGTCTGTCTGTCTGTCTGTCTGTCTGTCTGCCTGTCTGTCTGTCTATCTGTCTGCCAGCCAATCTATCAGTATGTCTCTCTGTCTGTAACAGTTCTTAAACAAGCTTGATTAAGCGTTCAGCCACCCGCACAGATAACTAATCCAGCCAGCTCATTCCCAACACTTCAACATCACTTAGGCAAGCGTCGCAGCTCGTGCATCAACCAGGTGGCGGTGCCCAGCAAAGCTACGCTGCCAGCCTGATGGCAGGCGGCCAAAGCCACCGGCACGTAGGTCAGCAGCGTGGCGATGCCCAGGCCAGCCTGGCCGCAGACCACCGCCAGCAGGCAGTTCAAAGCCAGCCGGGTACGCGGCGGAATTGCGCCCGACTTGCCAGCTGGCGAGGTGGCGATCCAAAGCCAGACGGCGGCGACGCTGCAGGCGGTGGCGTGGCCGAGCAGGCGATGGTTGAACTGGGTGGCGCTGGCGTTCTCGAACAAATTGCGCCAGGCCGGCTCCAGAGCCCAATAGTCGCTAGGGAACCAACGGTCGGCCATTTTTGGCCAGCTGTTGTACACTAGGCCGGCGTCAATTCCGGCAACAAAAGCGCCGGATAGAGCGGTGCCGAATGTTGCCATGGCAACCAGATGAGCGCTCATAGCTAAGCGACCGCGAATCCCAGATGCGGCGCCAACGAATTGCGTCACCGGTAACAGGTGAGTCAGAGCCGACCAGGTGAATAGGGAGAACAGGATTAGTGCGCTGCCTAGGTGAGCGGCTAATCTGTATTGGCTAACTCGGGGCACGTCCTGCGTGAGCGTCTCTTTGTTCAGGCCGCTGCGGACCATGTACCAGCCTAGTAGGCCTTGGCCAAGGATCAGGCTGCCGTAGATTGCCACCCGTTTGCGCATTGCCGGCTGGGGATTTCAGGATTGGGTGGGGTTCAGGTGAGGATAAAGCTGGGGTTCAGGTGGGGTGAAGCTGGGGTTCATGTGGGGATGAAGCTGGGGTTCAGGTGGTGATGAAGCTGGGGTTCAGGTGGGGATGAAGCTGGGGTTCAGGTGAGGATGAAGTTGGGGTTCAGGTGAGGATGAAGCTGGGGTTCATGTGGGGATGAAGCTGGGTTTCAGATGGGGATGAAGCTGGGGTTCAGGTGGGGATGAAGCTGGGGTTCAGAGAGATTAGGCTAAGAATCAGTAATGGGATTCTGGTGGGATGCAGCTGGGACTCAATAATGGGATTCTGGTGGGATGCAGCTGGGACTCAATAATGGGATTCTGGTGGGATGCAGCTGGGACTCAATAATGGGATTCTGGTGGGATGCAACTGGGACTCAATAATGGAATTCTGGTGGGATGCAGATAATAATAAAGTTCACCTGAAACCGACCGCGCGCCCAAAAGTACACAGCCGGCAGCAGGAAAGCGGCCCCTATAGTGCGACCCCACGTACGATGAAGAAACTCTAGCCAATAGATGGCTTTGAAATCGGACACGGTCATGCTGCCGCGCTCGCGTACAATGTACTCGTACTCAGGGTAGGCCTGGTAGCGTTGGAATTCTCGTTCCCAGTCGGCTTGAGTGACGGGCGGCATCTCCTGTTTGCGTTTATTAGTTAATTTTATTTTTATTAGTTAATTTATTAGTTTAAACTGATTAAATTAGAGTTGAAAATGTCATTTACCCTACTAATTAGTAGTGTAATTAGAAAGTTAATTGCAAAAAATTTATTGACCGACAGAAATTACTAGGGAATCGGAATTATTTGGGATTCTTTATGTCTTTGTTTTAAGGAGATTATAACGATTTGCTTTAGGAGACTTTTAGTCGTTATTAAAAGGGATTGTAAAAATAATGACAGCCTTAAAATATTGCACAAAGACTATGGCAGCGACACTTTAACTTACCTTAAACAAAGACCAGTCGGTCATGCTGAGTCCTGACCGAGTCAACCGAGTCAGTCCGCCCAGTACAACAGCTCCCGCAGTCATTCCGGCGCAGGTGGTCAACCAAATGCCAACAGCCCGACGCTCACTGGCGCTCAAATGCGCCACCATTGGGTGCCAGACTTGCTGCTGCTGCTGCGGCTGCTGCGGCTTGTTGTGACATTGCCTCAGCGAATTATTGCCAGTTGGTTGATTACGCAATCGATTGCGTAATAGCAAGCCAGTCCGACAGCCGTTCGACGACTGATTAAAGCAGTGGCGGGCGTTCAACCCGATTTGGGTTGACAGATGTCGTAAGGCGAACTGGAGAACAATGTTAAGGATTGGAGGCGTTTGGAGTCCGGTTAGAATGGGAAGGGAACTGAAGTCTCTCTCCCGCTCTGTCATTCCCTAACTCTGCCTAACCCCCTGACTCTGAATTCTGATTGGCTGAGCTTGACTGTACTTTCGTTCCCGCCCCACACCACTCTCTCCGTCGCTGTACTTTTTCATCTTATCTATGGCCCCAATTTTCTCACGGTATTTTGATCTTCAATCATTTATTACAGATTCTGAGTGGAAGTATTATTCTAGCTAAATAGTTCTAGATTAATACACGCGATAAGATGCATTCTATCCTACAAAAACTTGATTATTACGTAATCAAAACGAAGACAGCCACTTTTATGTTTTTTAATTTAGGTGCGAGATTTTTTGCTCAAAATAATTAAACGCTACCGTCATATATATTTAATTTAAATTTAGGCAAAATTTGACAAACATAAATATTGTCGTGATTCGTGAAAAATATAAAAAATAAGGAATGCGTACATACAAGTGGTGCTAACTGCATGATTTGCCTAATGAAAAAATTTTTTCCTAAAAAAATCAAGATAACTGCAGCCATCATAAGGGAGGTTTAATTTTTGTCTATATAAGAGCCGAAAAAGCGAGTTTTATATTAATAAACGTACATAAGGGCAGGGATTTCCCTGAGGGTGAGTGTACATTAGAGATGAAATTTTTCTCCTACTAGTTTCAGTGTACACTGGAACATAGATAAGAAGGTAAGGGAAGCGTGCATTTGATAAGCTGTACATCAGGGTAGGGATTGCAAAGTGAATGTACATTAAATTAAAATTTACACTATGGAGGGTAGCCTTTAATTAAAATAATGCAACACGACTTAGCTCAAAGACATAGTTTATTACACAAAGTACATTTCATTAAACAGCTGCAGACACAAGGGTAAGTTTTAGTGGCAATAATAAAAAAATGCGAAAACAGCCCATGTAGATTAAATGACAGGCTTAAATTTAACATGATTATTTAAAAAACTGAATTTACTGCAGCAAAAATATCGATCAATCCAAGAGATGCCAAATTCAAAATTCTTTACTCAGAATTCAAATACTGTAATGAAAATGGTAAAATTAGTGTCTCAAAATATTGTTTAAATCGAGAAAACATTAGCATAATTAAGGTATACAGTACAAATATTTTGATACGTCTCTAGTTCAAAAAAATACAAATAATTTTGGAATGCTTGAAGTTATGAAGAAATCAGCGAAAAAAACGTGTTCGAATTCGACAGCTAAATAAACGAAAAGTGGAATGTTACGCAACAAAAACATAATTATCAAATTTTGAAGGCTCAAAAATTATATGCCTTATACATACGCTTTATACTACTAGCTATCAGTGGTCAACAATGAAAAAAGCAACAAAACTAAAAAAATCAAGAAAGACCAACTGAAACGAAAAAAATAATTAAACTTCAGCTTCAGCCACGCCAAACACTACGTAACGAATCAGCGTCCCTGGCAACGGGAGGCGACGAGCCCTAGCAACCAGAGGATCGCCGCAGGATAGACGCACTCGTAAAGCGGCCGCCGATTTCAACGACAACGGGCCAGCCAAATTGTCGCGTAGACGAAGAAAGAATCGTCCTAGACGGGGCTCGCTGGCTGCCATTTGGTGGCCAACTAAATATGAGGCCGCCGAGGCGAGGCGTTTCCGTCGGGCGCTCAGCCGAGACAGGGCTAGCAACAGCCTAGCCAGAGCTAGGAATTCCTGCGAGCTGGCGCTGCACTCCATCAGGGCTAGCAGCTTGCGGACCAGGCGGTCCAGAGTGGTCTCGCGATGATTGAATGTCACTTTGTTGGACAGGTCGGCGCCGTACACTAGCAGTAGGCGGACAACCTCGGACCAGGCTGTGACGGCTTGAGCCTGGAATATTTGGGCAAAGTGGAAAAAACGGCTTAAATTAGTAACATGAAAAATATACTAAAAAATTTATTTAAACACAAATATTACAGATCAGAATCAACACACATCTTAATAAGGGCGCCCCACAACAAGGAGACACACCAATAAGACACATGCGAAACAAGACAAATCCTAATAAGAGAAATCCATATGAGGACACATCCCAATGAGGAAACATCCCAATGAGGAAACATCCAAACGAGAACACATCCTCAATAAGGACACATCCCAATGAGGAAACATCCAAACGAGGACACATCCTCAATAAGGACACATCCTCAATAAGGACACATCCCAATAAGGACACATCCCAATGAGGACACATCCCAATGAGGAAACATCCCAATGAGGAAACATCCAAACGAGAACACATCCTCAATAAGGACACATCCCAATGAGGAAACATCCAAACGAGGACACATCCTCAATAAGGACACATCCTCAATAAGGACACATCCCAATGAGGACACATCCCAATGAGGACACATCCCAATCAGGACACATCCCAATGAGGACACATCCCAATCAGGACACATCCCAATGAGGACACATCCCAATCAGGACACATCCCAATGAGGACACATCCTCAATAAGGACACATCCCAATGAGGACACATCCTAATTAGGACACATCCCAATGAGGACACATCCTAATCAGGACACATCCCAATCAGGACACATCCCAATGAGGACACATCCCAATGAGGACACATCCCAATGAGGACACATCCCAATGAGGACACATCCTCAATAAGGACACATCCCAATGAGGACACACCCCAATGAGGAACCATCCCTATGAGGACACATCCCAATGAGGACATATCCCAATGAGGAACCATCCCTATGAGGACACATCCCAATGAGGACATATCCCAATGAGGAAACATGCCAATGAGGACACATCCCAATAAGGACACATCGTCACATGCCAATGAGGACACATCCCAATAAGGACACATCGTCACATCCCAATGAGGACACATCCAAATGAGGACATAGCCCAATGAGGACACATCCCAATGAGGAAACATCCCAATCAGAAAACATGCCAATCAGGAAACATCCCAAGCTAGATAAATCCCAAACGAAAAGCATCCCACACCAAGGCCAGACCAACCTTGAACGGCGCCAATTCCAGCGTCGCGGGCGCGCAAGCCACCAGCCTATCCAACGGGGTTTCCCCGCACCGATTCCTGGGATTAACCCGACACGCCCGGCCTAGCAACAGGCGAGCCGTGGCCGCCCAGTGCAGCGGCGGATGATGCAGCAGGTGCGGCGCGGGAGCCGCTGGCAAGCGACAGGTGAGCGCCAGTGAGTGAACCGCCGTGTGGCCCCGGCTGTTAGCCAAGTCGACGCGAGCGCCGCCCGAGTCCAGCAGCAGGCGGACAACGTCGATCCGAAGGGCGTGGGTGGCGCGCATCAGGGCGCTGAGGCCGCCGCAGTCGGGTGCGAAGCTGGACCCGTCGGGTTGCTCTAAAGGGGATTAGGGAAGAAGGGATGGGGATGTTACAAAAATTTTCGGTGCCGCTCTTGTGGGTTTTAAGTGCCATTCTTATTCTGTTCGAGAGCCACTATTGTAGGTTGGAGTGCCATTCTTATTGGTTTGAGTGATATTCTTAAAGGTTGGAGTGCCATTATTGTAGGTTGGAGTGCCATTCTTATAGGTTGGAGTGCCATTCTTACAGGTTGGAGTGAGATTCTTACAGGTTGGAGTGCCATTTTTGTAGGTTGGAGTGCCATTCTTATAGGTTTGAGTGCCATTCTTATAGGTTGGAGTGCCATTCTTATAGGTTGGAGTGCCATTCTTATAGGTTGGAGTGCCATTCTTATAGGTTGGAGTGCCATTCTTACAGGTTGGAGTGACATTCTTATAGGTTGGAGTGCCATTCTTACAGGTTGGAGTGACATTCTTACAGGTTGGAGTGCCATTATTGTAGGTTCGAGTGCCATTCTTATTGGTTTGAGTGCCATTCTTATAGGTTGGAGTGCCATTCTTATAGGTTGGAGTGCCATTCTTGTAGGTTGGAGTGCCATTATTGTAGGTTGGAGCGACTTTCTTGTAGGTTAGAGTGCCATTGTTAAAGGTTGGAGTGCCATTCTTATAGGTTGGAGTGCCATTCTTATAGGTTGGAGTGACATTCTTATAGGTTGGAGTGCCATTCTTATAGGTTGGGGTGACACTCTTATAGCTTGGAGTGACATTCTTGTAGTGCCATTCTTATAGGTTGGGGTGACATTCTTATAGGTTGGAGTGACATTCTTATAGGTTGGAGTGCCATTCTTATAGGTTGGGGTGACATTCTTGTAGGTTGGAGTGCCATTCTTATTGGTTTGAGTGACATTCTTATAGGTTGGAGTGCCATTCATATAGGTTGGAGTGCCATTCTTATAGGTTGGAGCGACTTTCTTGTAGGTTAGAGTGCCATTGTTAAAGGTTGGAGTGCCATTCTTATAGGTTGGAGTGCCATTCTTATAGGTTGGAGTGACATTCTTATAGGTTGGAGTGCCATTCTTATAGGTTGGAGTGCCATTCTTATAGGTTGGAGTGCCATTCTTATAGGTTGGGGTGACATTCTTATAGCTTGGAGTGACATTCTTGTAGTGCCATTCTTATAGGTTGGGGTGACATTCTTATAGGTTGGGGTGACATTCTTATTCGTTGGGGTATCAATTTAGAGTGCCCATCAATGCGATTGTTTGCCTTAAATTGATGAGTGACGTTGATGAAATCACTAATCAAACAAGATTTTTCTATCACGATAGATTAACAATTCAAAGAAATTTAAATAAAAATTCGCCCACCTTCCAAACAGTTGAAGCAGGGCTCCGTGCTAATTGCATCAATGCAAGCCAACTCTGCGGCGCCGGTTGAACCGCCGCTGGCGGCAGCGGCAGCCTCGGCTGTAGTCAATAGCAACCGAACAATCTCCAGGTGGCCCTGGCCGACAGCTTTAATTAGAGGCGTCGAACCGCGCGCGTCTCGACAAGCTGGCGACGCGCCCGACGCCAGCAGCAGCCGGACGGTGTCGATGTGGCCGCGCTCGCAGGCGTGCACCAGCGGCACCTCGTAGCCGAGGCCATCAACAGCGGCGCCGAGTGCGAGGAGCTCTTCGACTAAGCGGCTGTTGCCGTTGGCTGCGGCGTAGCAGAGGGCGGTACGTCGGCTGCCGCCCTGCAGGCGTGAGGGAGGACAAGGGATCGAAGCAAATGGGAGTTTGCTGATCGATGCTTTTCTCTGATAGAGGAAATATTTCTTCTTGGCAATAGGAGCAGTAGCTGTAGAGGGAAAGATAGACTAAAAGGGGCACAAAAGCTACCAGAAAAAGGCAGCAAAGCTACTGGAGAGGGGCCGCCAAAGCTACTAGAAAAGAGGGCGCCGAATCTACTGGAAAGGGGGTGCCAAACTGGAAACGCGGCGCCAAAGCTACCAGAAAGAGGCAGCAAAGCTACTTACTGGAGAGGGGCCGCTAAAGCTAAAGCTACTGGAAAGGGGGGCGCCAAAGCTACTGGAAAGGGGGGCGCCAAAGCTACTGGAAAGGGGGGCGCCAAAGCTACTGGAAAGGGGGGCGCCAAAGCTACTGGAAAGGGGGGCGCCAAAGCTACTGGAAAGGGGGCGCAAAAGCTACTGGAAAAGGGGGCGCTAAAGCTACTGGAAAGGGGGCGCTAAAGCTACTGGAAAGGGGGCACCAAAGCTACTGGATAGGGGGCGCCAAAGCTACTGGAAAGGGGACGCCAAAGCTACTGGAAAGTGAGGCGCCAAGGCTACTGGAAAGGGGACGCCAAAGCTACCAGAAATGAGGGCGCCAAAGCTACCAGACATGAGGGCGCTAAAGCTACCAGAAATGAGGGCGCCAAAGCTACCAGAAATGAGGGCGCTAAAGCTATCAGAAATGAGGGCGCTAAAGCTACCAGAAATGAGGGCGCTAAAGCTACCAGAAATGAGGGCGCTAAAGCTACCAGAAATGAGGGCGCTAAAGCTACCAGAAATTAGGGCGCTAAAGCTACCAGAAATTAGGGCGCTAAAGCTACCAGAAATGAGGGCGCTAAAGCTACCAGAAATTAGGGTGCTAAAGCTACCAGAAATTAGGGCGCCAAAGCTACCAGAAATGAGGGCGCCAAAGCTACCAGAAATGAGGGCGCCAAAGCAACTGGAAAGGGGCGCCAAAGCTACTGGAAAGGGGGCGCAAAAGCTACCAGAAATGAGGGCGCCAAAGCTACTGGAAAGGGGGCGCAAAAGCTACCAGAAATGAGGGCGCTAAAGCTACCAGAAATTAGGGTGCTAAAGCTACCAGAAATTAGGGCGCCAAAGCTACCAGAAATGAGGGCGCCAAAGCTACCAGAAATGAGGGCGCCAAAGCAACTGGAAAGGGGCGCCAAAGCTACTGGAAAGGGGGCGCAAAAGCTACCAGAAATGAGGGCGCTAAAGCTACCAGAAATTAGGGTGCTAAAGCTACCAGAAATTAGGGCGCCAAAGCTACCAGAAATGAGGGCGCCAAAGCTACCAGAAATGAGGGCGCCAAAGCAACTGGAAAGGGGCGCCAAAGCTACTGGAAAGGGGGCGCAAAAGCTACCAGAAATGAGGGCGCCAAAGCTACTGGAAAGGGGGCGCAAAAGCTACCAGAAATGAGGGCGCTAAAGCTACCAGAAATTAGGGTGCTAAAGCTACCAGAAATTAGGGCGCTAAAGCTACCAGAAATGAGGGCGCTAAAGCTACCAGAAATTAGGGCGCCAAAGCTACCAGAAATGAGGGCGCCAAAGCTACCAGAAATGAGGGCGCCAAAGCAACTGGAAAGGGGCGCCAAAGCTACTGGAAAGGGGGCGCAAAAGCTACCAGAAATGAGGGCGCTAAAGCTACTGGAAAGGGGCGCCAAAGCGACTACTAAGAACACTACTATAGTCAATTAGGACGGCCAGCCCTTCTTGCCTCCCTGATAGGGAAAACTGAGGAGGGCAGGAGAGTGATTAAACCAATGCAGTCAAACAGAAAAATACCTGCACAAGATCCACGGGCCCGCCGCCGCGTGACAGGAATCGCAGCACAGCCTGGGCATCGTTGCACCTGGCCCGGTAGAGAAATTCAACCCGTCTAGTTGAGGACGCCGAGGTCGCCGACGATGTAGCATTGGAGAAGGGCATTGAAGCCACGCCGGGGTGACAACTGGAGCCGCAGGACGGATCGCAACTGCCAGATAGTGATGAAGGCGACAGGAAGCTGCACAATAGGCCGCAACTACCCGTAGCGGCGTCCATTGGCGGATGCTGCTGCTGCTGCTGGTAGGGGCCATCGTAAATGCCGCCTTCGTTGCTGAATAAATGCTGACGATTTTGATGGCGACCGAGGTTTGGCGTGCTGAGACTGCGGTGACCGAGGCTGACAGGGTAGGGTGGGTGTGATAGCTGCATGTTAAATGAATAGGTTGAAAATATACTAAAGATAGAAAGACAGCCAGCAGCAGACTGACAGCAGACAGACAGACAGACAGTCAGACAGACAGAGACAGACAGACTGACAGACAGACAGACAGAGACAGACAGACAGACAGACAGACGGATAGACAGACAGACAGAAGACAGATAGACAGACAGACAGACAGACAGACAGACAGACAGACACACAGAGACAGACGAACAGATAGACAGACAGACAGACAGACGAACAGACAGACAGACAGACAGAAGACAGATAGACAGACAGACAGAGACAGACAGAGACAGACAGACAGACAGACAGATAATAAATACAGACAGCTGAATTAACTAACCTGCGAACCTGGCCAACAAATTCTGAACCAGCTGAATCCTGTTGATTGGAATCCTGACGAAACAGCTGGCGAAGTAATTTGCGCAGGGGCATGGCATGTGCCAACTAACTGAAGTAAATTGATGCCATATGGTTTGTTAAAGTGAATTAGTAATACGAGTAGCCATTAAAAAACACAATTGATACATATGTTTTGTCAAGTTTATAATGTGAAAGTGAATACTGTACTGAAATAGATAAGATTGACTTTTAGTTCTATGAGAATGAGGCCTAGCCTGAGGCAAGTGAAATTGCTACAAGAATTCTGATTCTGCTGTATTTAAAATCAATAGCAAAGAGGGAAAATAATTAACAATAATAATATAGATAGAGTTGCACACAAGGTTTAAGACTGAAGTGGTTAGCAAATTATGTCCATTAATAAGATTTTTAGCTCATTGTGTCCAAAGTAGGCATTCTTAATATAGGGTTATTTTAATTTGTAGTAACTGGAATTGACTACTTTTACTTTCCTCCTATTGAATTATACTAATAAATAAGATTTAAGTATTTCATAGGCAATTTAAATATAAAATTATTGTAAAAATTTTTTTCATTTAACTTTTAAAAACTTTCTAAAAGGTAAAGCTAGGATTAACAAATTTTAATAGATCACCCCTAAAAAATGGATAAAATTTACAGAAAATCTAAAAGCTGTGAAAATTTAGTTTAGTTGGATCACCCACTCTTGTTTCTATGTTTAGTTCCTATGACTAGGCCTATTCCTGTTTTTATTCTTGTTCTTAGTATGTGGCAATTTTTATTTGGCTTTTTATTGACTTTATCAAACTTTTTTGTCATTCTTTTAGTTTATACTACTATAAATTATTTATTGCCTTGAATCCCTAAAAAATAGGCCTACAATTTCAGAGACACACAACCTAAATATACCTTTAGGGTAGTTTTTAGTATTTTAAATATGAGACTTGATTTTACTTAAAATTAAAATTTAAAATAGTATAGCCACATTTAGGATGCAAATCATTATAAAAAGTTTATGGTTTAAAGTATAAAAGTGCTAAATTATATAGAAAACCCAAAGGTTAATATTTGGTCCATGGATACTTTCTAAAAGATTTTCTATGCAGAATTTTAGGCATAGGCCCCTATTTTTTGCAGTTTGAATAGCTAGGAGCTAACTGATTTGGCCATATGTCAGTTCAGTCATGGCAAACTTAGCCATAACAACTTTGGCCATAGGTCTTTTAGGCTATATTTGAATTTAATCTTTTACTTCAAGCCAAATAACAAAATTGGCAATTATAATTTAGGTCACAATAAAGTTTTGCCCATATTGGAAAAGTTGACAAAAGTTAGATAACTATCTATTACATTTTTAGATTATTCTGGTGTCACTTTGTCAAAAATGACTTCAAAAATGTTGAGCCATTTCTTGCACTTTTAGGTCTCTTTTGCATCTCTGTTACACATCTGCAGGTTTCTAAAATATATTCCAATACTATAGGGAATTTGGCTATGGCAAACTTTGTTACAATACTTTTACATGTTAATGTTGTATTACTTAAGTTTTTGTGCAATAGTAATGCTTTAGTATTTTGACTTTTAGCTTTTTTGTAATTTGACCCACGATAGGATTTTGCATCTAGATTTTAAAAATTTTTTTAACATAATTAACAACATTTTAGGACTTGAAAAACTGCATCCAAAACCTTCAAAATGTATCTTGAAATTGAATCCTGTGTCTAGAAAAAAATCCATTACTACTGCTACAACAAAAATTAGTAGGCCTAACTAATGTATTTATATTGTATTGTGAATTGCATTGTACAAGCTAATCCACGAGCTAATTTTGCTAGATAGAATAGAATTGAAATATAAGTAGCTACCAGTTGGCTTATTGATTATTAGGAGACACCAAATCTAACTACCCAACATATTTTATTTACTACATGCATAGAGTATTTAGTTACTTTGTTATTTAATATTAAGTAATTTTATAATATGAATAATTGTAAAATTACAGAACAATTTACAAATTATATTTTTATTGTAAATACTAGGCCTATTAGGCTATTATTATATAAATTATTATTATTATTTATGTATTTAATACTAATATAAAATAAAAAAGTATAACTAGGTCTATTATCATTCAATCATAAGTTAACTTTCAGAAAACTATTGTCTTAGACCCAATTGTGAAAATTTCAAACTTTTGCATCCAGATTTTTAAAACTTTTTTTAAAATAATTAACAATTATAGACATAGATTGTACACAACTAAATTATAGACAACTAACATTTATAGACAACTAAAATAGTTATAGACAACTAAAGAACAAGAACAGACAAATAAAATAGATATCCGGATAAGAGGATTAGGCTATCCTAGAAAAATCAAATTTAAATTTCATGTTTTGATTTTTACTTCTTAAAAATAGATTTTGTATTCTAAACTAATAAGAAATAAGAAACTAAAATTGACAGTCATTTTTACTTTGTGCGTGTTTTGCATTTATGTAATATTTTTTTGTTAAATGGCTGCCCTTATTTTGAATCCGGACGTAGCAACAAACTTAGCGCGGTGAAAAGAAAAGTATGTAATTAAAATGCTAAAAATTGAAAATTTAAGAGTAAAATTGCACCACATGTAAGGTGTAATTTACTTTAATCTCGCAGTAAAGTTGGCTTCGTTGCCCGTGCAAAAGCGTGCAAATTTTTTTGCCAATGAATGATCATAAATTTTGCAAAAAATATCCATTTTAGATGTAAAATATGCATCTTAGGAAAATCGCATTCTTCTTATAACTCTTTTTGTGCAAAATTATCTTTTTTCGTCGCTTATTTATGTAGATATTAGTCAATTACTATCACTCCGCCTTAGCGTTACATCAAGTAAAAAAATAATTTGAATTTGATAAGTGACTCTGTAACCTGTTGTGATAACAATTGCACAAGTTTGGTATTTTCATTTGAAAATAAAAAAGGTTTTCTTCCTGCAAATTATTAGATCACCCTTGATTCGTGTCCGAGCGTTTTTATTCTCAAGGTTAAAGACCGATTTTTTTGTTATACTGAGTAATTCCTAGTTTTGAGAATGACCCCGGATGTAGCTTTTGGAGGACAGTGCCGTACTTAATTTAGTATGCTAGAATGTCACTGTGTTAGTGACTATATTTTTGCATTTTTTCCACGGACTAGTGCTTGTGTTTGATATAATTTCAATTAAAAATAATGTTGCTAGCAATTTAATAAATGGTTAGACTTAGTATAGATAGTTAGGCAGTTTAGGCCTATATAATAATTTATTAATAGCACAGGCGGCCAGGCCTATCTAGTGATTCTGGACTATTTTAGTCTAATTTTAATTTTTGTGGTCTGTTTACTTTTCTAAAGCCATAGACTCTCTGCATTGGACTTTTCTAACCTTTTTCTATGTCTAAATGTCCTGATTTTTCCTCTAGCTTTTCCTCTAATTTATATAGGGGCCTACTGTTATTTTTAAGGTCAAAAAATGTACCTAATCTAACATTAAAAAAATTTAATATGCTCCTAATAGTCCAAAGACAAGAGCCTATTTGATAGTTTTTTTACAAAAAAATTTTTTGCTATTTTGTCGTATGCTATTGCTGCTAATATGTAAAATTTGTTCTTTTGGTTAAAAAAAAACATATTTAGTTCTATTTGGTACTAGGCTAGTCTTAATACAAAAGTTAAAATATGGAAATTGTATAATAATAATATATAAAATAATAATAAATTAACTTATAGACTAATAAATTGCTTTGTACTTAGGCCTAGTCCATAGTCAGGATCATGGTACACATGCCCCGGAATACTTTTAAGCCCAAAAAATTTTCCTGCCCTGATGCCCCGATGCCACAATATCAGCCTCAAAATCTGCCCCGATGCTATAAAATCAGTACTAAAATCTGCCCCAATGCCCCCAAAATATGCCCTAACACAGTGGAATAGTAAAACTTCTGCCCCAATGCTCTTATTGTTATATATCGCATGTTGAGACAATCAAAGTACTTTTATTTCAATGCATTTTCAATGATGTCTATGTTATAAAGTAAATATAACATAAAGAGTCGACTCAATGCAGAATAAAAAAGCAAGCCTATAGACATGGCCAAAAATAAATAGACTTTGTCTTGAAACTCGATCAACAAAGAACGAGACACAACAATGGCTATTACTATTACTATTAGACATTATTCAGTTAGATTATTCAGAGTCATTCTCATCAATGTCGCAGTAGCGGCCAACAAATGGGCAACGTGGCTTGGCCTTAGCATGTCGGTCAACCACTTTGCTAACATTGTAATTGGTCGCTCGGCCTCTCGGATCAAAGAAGCATGGGTCCCGGTAAGTGGCTAACCCATGCTTGGGGTCTCCTGTGTGGTAGAGTCAGGCAGCATTGTTCAGCAGATTGTCCATCTGAAGTGTTGCCAAAGGTGGGAGCATGCATCGCAGCTTTGTGCGGAGCTCCAGTGTGTTGTTGTGCTGGCCACCTTGCTGCTGCTGTGAGTGCATGGTGGAGTAGAAAGTCTCTACCACAGCCTCTAAAAGGGGGGAAAATTGGTTACTAAGTGATTTGGCATACTTGGAAAATGTATCAAGTGAAAATTTGAATAATTAATACATAGGGAAAATAAGAATATGGATAACCTAGTAACTAAGCATAAAGTAAACATCATTTACCTGTTCCACTGTGCTGCAGTGCAAAGTCTAGAAGATGACAGGCAGATTGACCAGCAGCATCGAATAACCGTGGATCGTTGTACAGGGACTGGTAGACCGCTGGCTCCAGTAGGCGAGTTTGCAGTTGCTGTCCCAATTCTGTTGTTACGCAGAATTCGAGGCCAAGGTGGAACTTGGACATGTTGGTGCAGACACTAACAGTCTCAATCGGCTTGGAAACTGCAGGAGAAAGCCACGTCTCACAACCAATGCCTTTTTTGAATGCCCGGTGCAGGCAATCAACGTACGAGGCCATGTACTTCCGTGCCAGCTTCTCATTCAGGTTCAGGTGCGTGTGACGTTGCACCTGTCGGACGAGGCTCTTAACCTGGCTCAACTCGGTGTAGGTCTCTACTTCAACTTCCACATCGTCTGAAGCCAGTAGTGATAGGATGATACCAGCATCCATAATAGCAGCATCAGCAACTGAGTTTCTGCATTTTGATGCTGTCTTAGCGGTTCTCACATCTAGGCTCTTGTACAGTGCATTGGCAAGCCTCACAATTTCGGCCTCCATATCAGCGCAGTCGCGAGCAGCCCAGTTAACCTCACCACATGTCTCATCGGACACTAGCCAGCCTTCCAATAGTGGCACTCCATCGAAGCAGCCACCAGGAACGATCGAGTCGTAGCACGCCTTGAGGCGGGGGTAGTCATCGAGGCGAAACTCTGTTGACCTGCTCTCCATAAACTCAGCCACTTTGGGCAACAGCAGCGCAACTTTCCAGTGTGTTTGTTGGATGTCCTGTGATGCACGAATATAAAGCAAGGCTTTTGTCAACCATAGTTCTAATATTAATGCTAATGTAGACATAGCAGACTTCCAGACTAAGCAGAAAAGCATTACATTCACATGCACATTGAATCACCTGCGCGATCATCATCAGTTCACGTAGGGGAGCGAAAAGGTCAAGCAGGGCAAGCATGTCGAACACGAAGTCGCATCCGAACATTTGGTACTGCAGTATCTCGATGTCGGTGCAGTGGGGGTTCTCGGCACGGAATGCAGAATGTAGAGCCTGTGATAAAGAGGAGTTATAAAAGGCTTTGATGAAAGCCAAGGCTACTCAATCTGGATTAAAACATTATGCAATTCTTCTTATGAAATATCTAGCAAATTTAGCACAATCATTCCTCACCCCGTAGGAAGCAGCAATGGCCTCCCATTGCTTAATTGCAGAACTAGTAAATCGATGTGTAGCAAATGTTGAAATGCAACGAGCACCTTCCTCTGTCGCTTTTTCCAGAGCAGAGAAGCCCCGGCCACGCCCGAAGTGGTGTGAAAATTCGTTGGCGTGCTTGATGAATCGAAGGAAGAAGGCTGCGGGACCATCCTGCGGGACCATCTTGGACATTGATTTCATGAATTCATGACCCTTTTTTCACGAATGTGATTTCTTAGAACCAGATTGTAATTCGTGAAATTCGTGATTCCTAGATTCGCCATTTAATCCAGGGATAGCTAGGAAAAAAAGACATTTTCGCAGACACGTGTCCAGTGCATTTTCAAAATTTAGGTCGGCGCGGCGCTGACCTAATTGTAGTCATCCCATCTCCTATAGGCATAGCCAAAGTCCATTGACTACTGGCCTATGTCGACCCACCTTGCCCCATGCTTGCCTTGCATAGGCTTGCACCCACCCTGCCCTGCCCTGCCCCTTGCCCTGCCCTGCCCTGCACCTACCCCGCCCTGCCCCGCCCTGCCCTGCCTTGCCCCGCACCTGCCCCGCCCTGTCCTGCCCTGCCCTGCCCTGCCCTGCCCTGCCCTGCCCTGCCCTGCCCCAACCTGCCCCGCACCTGGCCCTTTTTTGCCCCGAATTTTCCGTGAAAAAGGCCATCTTCCTGACTATGGGGCCTAGTAATACAAAAAAACTAATTGTAGAATAGCTAGAAGCTATTTAGTAGTAGTAGTAGTAGTAGTAGTAGAAGTAGTAGTAGTAGTATTTGGCTCGGGTTGAACAACCCATTTGGCCAATATTTAACTTTATATTTTATTACCAAAAAATATAATAAATATAATTTTTTAAGTTGTGAAATAATGTTTTCTTAGGTTACCTAAAATTTGAGGCAAAGAGTCAGTTTAAGTTTTTTAACAAATGACAGCATAGCTATATGGTGAATAGAGCACTTTTTAAAAAAATGAAATATTTTATATATATAAAAATCACAAAATGAATTGTTTGATGCATTTAGGACAAATTATGATAATCAATGTAAATTGTACTATGTTTAGGCATCAAAGATTAATAAAGACAACTAAATGTGGGCATAAAATGAGAGTGAGTTAAAATTTGTAGAGATAGGACTAAAAATGAATAATAATGATCAACTAATCATCAAGCATTGTTGGAAAAACAGTAAAAAAACCAATAAAATGTTGTGACAAATGTTGTTATACAACATTGACCTGACAACATTACTGCAACATTGTTTTATCAATGTGTCATAGGGCCCTTTAATCAATCTAATATTGCTTTTTTACTATGCTATATTAGACAACTAATACGTGCAGTAGCGTATGGTAGTGTTATTTCTGTACACCAAGCGGTCTTTATGCAGGGCTTCCAATGGATTAGAGGGTCATGGCCTGTCCCTATTTCACTCAGTCATATGACTAGGGTGGTCTGAGTACTTGGTCTTTGTATTTGGTCTGAGTATTTGGTCTGCGTATTTGGTCTAAGTATCTAAGTATCTGTGTCTAAAGAACTAAGTCTTTTTACAAACTCTTCAAACAATTTCTATCTAAAGATCTTATATTGCACTCTTGAATAGGTCGCTTGAGTAAAACTCATGAGCAGCGCTTGCTTTTCAGACTACAAAATCACATGTATTTATAGGAAAGTTTAACTTTTGTTTTATTTGCTAAAATATTTCTATATTATTATACATTAAAACAAATATGATAAACTAATATTATTTATTTGTAAACTAGAAGTATCACAGTAGTATAAAATGCATATGGGTGCAAAATTACAGTGCAAAGAAAAATAAAAAGGTGCAGGTGCATATTTAGATCAGACTTGCCCTTTCTAAATAAAAATTTTGAACACGCGCAGTAAGTGAAAAAATTTTAAAATGTGCAGCAAGTGAAAAATATACACAAAATTAAAAACAGCATGGTTCAGGCAATTCCCAAAAGTATCTATAACCTAGCTGATTTAGTAGCCAACCGAACTCGACTTCTAGAAGCTGACACTCAGCTTCCTGGTAGCTCATCGCGATGATGCGGTGGACCTCGGGTGACACATTGGATGGCCGCAATGCACACATCTTGTGGATACGTGTTGCGCAGATGCTTCAAAACTGGCCAGATTTGCGACCTTTGCGGCAGGGCTTGATAATGCCAAATTGGCTAATCCGCATGACTTAGTGTCTAATTGAGTACATATGCTGCTTGATGTGCCTGTCACCAGCATGAATCAACCCATCAATGAGGTTTCAATAGGTAGGCCACTGAATCTCCCTCAGTGGTTGGTGCTGCGGTGACAGTGGAGGTAACAGTGGCAGTGATGATGGCGGCGGTGGCGGCAGCAGCGGCGGCTCTGACCTTGGCAGCTGTGACAATCTGGGCAGTGCTGGCCTTGAAGGTGGCGGTGCTGACCTCGGCAGCAGTGGCTGCAATGGCCTCGACAGCCGGGGCCTTGGCAGCTGAGGAGGTGCCCTCGAACTTTGAGCTGGTCATGCTCTGCGCTGCACTGGTGCCACAACCATCGCCATCTGCATAGTCCTGGGGCCACTCGCCCCTGGCGCTGCATACTGCCGGACCAGGTTGGCCACCTGCTCATTTAGCAGAGCTGCCCTCTTTTCGTGCAGTTCATTCTGGCCGACTTGCTGAACTGATGACTCTATCAGCCGCTTTGGCGCCATAGAATTCGGGACGGTGCGCACTCACATACGTGTGCAACAGTTGGCCGATCCGGCTGACTGATTTGGTGGCTGACCAAGGTAAGTTGCAAAATCGCATTGTAAGTTGCAAAATCGTAGATAAAAATAGCAAAACTGGCTTTGTAAGTTGCAAAATTGATGAAAAACAAGGAGGTAAGTTGCAAAAACAGGGGGTATGTTGCAAAAACAAGGGGGTAAGTTGCAAAAACAGGGGGTAAGTCACAAAAACAAGGGGTAAGTCACAAAATGGACAAGAATTAGGAAGATTCAGGCAAAAATGGTTCACAGGACCTTTTTTTGGTCCTTCAAACTTTGACCCTAAGTAAGTCGCAAATTTTTTTTCAAGTAAGTTGCACCAGCCAACCAAATTTTTCAAGTTGTATACCTATGCGCACTTGTAGTGGCACTTCCAACTCCTGGCCTTGTGCCACTACTGGCCGTCTCCTTGCTCCTTGCGCGGCTGCCAGAGGCACAACAGGCGCTGCAGGTGCAGGAGCTGCAGGCTCGGCAGGCCATTGACATTCAGTGGATGCAGGCACTAGCACTGCAGGCACTGGCACAGGCACAGGTGCTGGCACTGGCTCAGGCAGAGGCGCAGGCACTGGCTGGGCCACAGGCACTGCCTCTTGGGCAGGCAACAACTCTTCCATGAGGTCTTCCTCATCTCCTCCTAAATCCTGTATATCTTGCAAGAAATTCACTAACTTGTCTTCTAGTGTCATGATTGCTTGTTTAGCTAGCTGGAAATTTGACTCCTTCCTTTTGCATATATCACTTAATTGGGGTTGGTGTCAGAGACAAACCTCGTTTTAGTAACCTCCCCAATTATCAATCTTATTTTGGCAGCCAAATCTTTATTCCTTAACTATTTGACTTCAGTGGGGCATCATTGAATCGGGCTTCCCCTCTCCTTTCATTTCATGCACACAGATTACTCATATCAATTTTTCAAGCAAAGTTATTTCGCCATATGTACAATTATTTACAGAGAGCAGGGCCTTTGTCTACTGACAATAGGTTTATGCGCACTGCGTAATCAGCCCTCTTCCTTCCTTTCCTGATAGTGGCCATAGCGCAGACGTGGCATGAATCCTTCACTAGGGTGTGCATTCCCTTCCCTCATGGGCCTCGAATTCGATCGAAGATTATACTGCACAGTGGGTTGGTTCTCACACCTCTTGCTCTCTGACGCAGGTGCTTCTATCGGCCTGGCCTTCATTTGGCTCTGTTTCTCTCTCTCTGACTCATTCATTTTGGCTTCAATTTCCTTTCCAGTTTCATTTGCTCCTACATTACTTGCTTTCCATTGAATTCTCTCTTCTTCTTCTGAGCTGTCTGATGAATCATTAATTATTTTATTGCCATTCTTCTCTTTCGATTTTCTTTTAGGACACTTCCACTGAAGTTGCCTTCTCTTAGCCTTTTCTTCCAAGGGGGACTCTTGCCCTCTCTTGACTTTTGGCTTATATTATCATTACATTGTTTCTTATATTAAGACAAGTGCAATACTATCTGTTATGAGAGCCTTCACACAGCTGCTCTCCAAAATCTCTGATGACATGCCAAGTTGGCCAAGACACAACCAAATTTTTAAAGATAGTACCCTTGTTGAAAAAAATACAAAAACAACTAAATATTTGCTCGCATATATTTTAACCAGCTGAAAAGTATAATTTTCATCCAAATTTTGACTTGTACAAAAAAAATAAAAAAAACTAATCTTAGATGTAAAGGGCAACTGTTACATTGTGCTCAAGTAAGGCTGAGAGCAAAGCAGGTAAATTTTTAGATAAGCAATGATAGTACATTAGTCAAATATCATTGATTGAGCATTGCAGTTAGAAATATCAGTTAGTCAATCATGGCAGTCAATAAGATGGTGGGGCAGTTAAAAAACAACTTACACAATTAAAAGGAAGGCTTAATCAAAGTGAATTGAAAACTCCAGTCAAACTAAAAAAGCACTGATTGTTGCCATCAATACCACCAGGTATTGAGTGATTCAAGCTAACCACTTTTGACAACAGTGCCAGTGTGGAGTGGCGGAGCCTTTTGATGTGCACCAACTGCAGAGAACTGAAGATGCTCACCATTCTTGTGCTTTAAAGTAATCATTTCAAGCTTGGCACTGTTTCTTCTTTTGCTTTTTAATGTTGACTTCAAAGCTAGCAATAAATAATTACTTGCAATGAAAAAGAACAGGCCAGTAATAAGTAACAATATAAAAATATGATATCAGAGGTATTACATTATAATATAAGACTATTGATATAAAAATCAATAAATGTAAAAGGCCTTCTTTGAAACTTGAAATTTGAATTCACGCTTTTTTGTTTTAATTAGTATAAATATTTTTATGCATTTTTATACAAATTTTTGTTTTAATAATATCATATAAAAATAAATGTAAACATTTAAACAAAACTTAAAAACTAGTATAAATAGACACAATTTTGGGGCAAGAAAGAGCAACCATTTGGCAGCCTCACCTCAGCCATAAAAATATTGAAGCTTCAAGTCTTAGTGCTTTCATTCCTGCAAAGGCAGAGACACACTGCTTAGGCGAGTATAGAAGCCTGCCAGTAGGCAGAGATTAGGCCGCCTAAACAGGCGAGAAATACCTGCACATAGCAGAGATAGATACCACTAGAGAGAGCAGAGATACCACCTCAGGGTGAGATTATACCCCTGAGAAAGTGAGATTATACCACTGAGAAAGCGAGATTATACTGCTAAGAAAGCAAGACTATACTGCTGAGAAAGCGAGATATACCGCCACAGTGCGAGAATAGGTGTAGTGAATTAGGTTTAGAGCTAGGGAATTGATAAATAATTAAGACTACGACCCTCTAATCTGGGTACTATGCTAATTTCAGACTGGGTTTACTGCTCAGCCCAGTAAACGCTACCAGCTAGCCCAGTAGATGCTACCAAATGAATAAGTAACTGAGTAATTTTGCAAGAATGAAAGGAAATAGGTTAAAATTAAAATAGGATAGAGAAAGCCCTAGAACAACTTTAGGGTCAGCAATAGAATAATAGAAAAGACCCCTATACCATAAATAATAAATACATTATAATATTTTTTTAACAAAAAGTATCCAAACAATAAGAATTTAAAATGCCCTAAATTTAGATAAACAAAGGCCTGGGTTTTTCTTCAGCAAATAGTTAAAGATACTTTATTGTTGATGAAATATCTATCAGTATTTATAATCTAGCAAATTTATATTTCATTGACATTTTATTTTTAGCTATTAATTGTTTTTAGTCGCTGTATATCAAATTTCAAACCAAAAATTAAAAATATAGATTTTGGCGCCAATTAAGCGCCTCAGGGAAGATTCTGGCACCAATTAAGTGCCTCAGAGAAGATTTTGGCGCCATTTAAGTGCCTCAGGGAAGATTTTGGTGCCAATTAAGCGCCTCAGGGAAGATTTTGGCGCCATTTAAGTGCCTCAGGGAAGATTTTGGCGCCATTTAAGTGCCTCAGGGAAGATTTTGGCGCCATTTAAGCAAGAATTCAGCTTTTCATGAAGGGTCAGGCTAAAATTCTGGGTGGGGGACACTGCATTATATGCCGCATATGCATTCATTTTTGGGGACCCGCACCCCCTGTGCCCCAAGGCTCCGCCACACATGAGTATTTTAAGTTATAATTGTGGTTATGGTCAGTAATTAAGTAGATTGAAACAAGTAATAAAAATCAATTTTGTTAGCTGCACAAATCCAATTTTTGCCATTTCAAAGATACACATGCATTATCAAGCCACATTTCGGACTTTTGGTAGTTTTCTATTTCTGCATACCTATTTGTACCTAGCTCTGTGTTTTTTTGTTGCGCCAGAGTTAATATTTTTGAAAAGTATAGTGGCAGCACTGATTAAAAGGGATTTAATAAGGCATTAAGAAATTTAGCCCTTTACTAGCAGTAGAGTCTAGAGATTTTTGCACTTATAATTCTAATGTTGCTATTGCAATGTTAAAGCAATATTACCACAACATAAGAAATATGCGGCAACATAAAGGCAACAAGATCAACGTTGCTGCAATATATTATTGTGCTATGGGTTTCAGCAGCAATTCTAGGTATTTCTTGTTTCTATAGATGGATGTGAAGTATTTATGGAGGTCTGGGTGAGTTAACCTTTTGTACAGTATAGATTTATTGTAGTGCTTTAAGGTTTTGTGGTTCACTATTTTTTATCTAGTTCTTCTGTTGAGTTTATGGATATTTGTTTTTTTAGTATAGCAATTTCTTCCAAGAAGCCTAGGGTGGGGGTCATGGAGGCCATATATCCTAACTTTATTCAGGCAAAAGTGGTTTGTGGGACTTTTTTTGGTCCTTTGAACTTTGACTGGAACTAAGTCGCAAATTTTTGTTAAACTAAGTTGCACCAGCTGACCAAATTTTTCAAGTTGTGCATGTATGTAAAACGTGACAGCTAAATAGCCTAGATATAAGTGTAATGTCTAGCAATGTATCCTTAACTTTGTGGAGGAGTGAAAACATAGCAGAAGTGCCTTGCCTAATATGATGTGCAATGCACTTTTTGAAACTGTTTCCTGGTTCAAAAATGATCCCAAGGTATTTAAAGTCATGTACTTCTTCAATTTCCTGATTTTTTAATGTTATTGAAGCTTTGTTGGGCTGATTTTGAATCAATAGTTTCTTTTTGCTAATGCAGGCTTAAAAATGTTACTTAAATGATTTCAGAAAAACAATTTTTTATTTTAGGCGTAATAAACTAATATTTTTTAGAATTTTATATATTTTACCTATCTTTTATATTTAGTTTACCACTAAGTCATGTTTTGCATATATACTAGGCTTAAACAAATAAGGCAACATATTACATGGTAGTTTAGACTTGGCCATAGCTAAGATATTTGGTATCTGGTATTCTAGTTTTTTTAATGACAAGTTAAGACAACTATGCAAAAAATATATACAGTCTCTATATCTAGTCTTGTTGCAGCCAAAATTACAAGTATACCAAATGCCTCTATTAAGTGTGCTATCATTTAGGCCAATCATGCCAGTAAAAATCATTGTAATATTGAATAGTTAGATAAAATGGCTTTTTAACAACAAAATATATGACTTCATACATAGTTACTCCTACTGTTTACCTAGAACATAAATACTAAGGTTTGGATAGACCAATATTCTAGAAAATTCTATAACTGTACCAGATTAAATCTATCTAATTAATAGACTATCTAATTAGTCAACATTAGAATGCTTTGCTAGTGCATTTGAACCCCTGGTTGCAATAGTGTCTGGAACATATAGTATTGGCTCCAATAGGGATACAAAGTAGCGCAGTTAACAAGTTTTTGCAGACTAAGTTGATATCTTTATCTGGCAAGGTTAGGATTGCTGCAATATTAGTACCATGTGCAGTGCCTCTAGCATTGATTTTGTAGCTTAACTCTGGTACTCTCTTAAAAGACTCTTGGAAGCATACTTTAGATGGCAACCAGGTTGTGACTCAATAGCGCAATGTTGTTAGCATATGCCAGGACTTTCAAGACTTCTTGAACTGCCATGATTTGCATTCTTAAAAAAGAAAAGGCTAGATTTGGCCTAATATCCTGTCTCTATTTTAGTCAAAGTACTTAATGTACTTTTATGACCTATAACAGCGGCCTTCAGTAGCTACTTGATGTAAATAAAGTAAAATATCCCATCAGATTTCCATCAGTGATAGTCATATATCTATTTGAAAATTATAGCTAAAAAGATACGTGTGTTTCTTTCAGCTGAAGTCTTTGCTGCATCCTCTGGGCTGGCTCCTCCACTCAGGCGGTCGCCCTTCCATCATTGTTCGAAGTCATCGGATATGCCAGCGTTGGGGCTCTACCTCTCGTATTAACAGTTCCAGTCGCGAGCGTTTAGTCATCTTAGGCACAGGCTGGGGCAGTTACTCAGCGTTGCGCAATATTGATAAATCAAAATTCGACGTGATAGTTGTGTCGCCTCGCAATCATTTCTTATTTACTCCGCTGCTCTGTTCAACTACTGTTGGCACATTAGAATTTCGTTCCATTATTGAACCAGTACGGGAGTATGGATTCAGACAGCCTGAGCATTTTCACCTTGCCGAGGCTATTGAAGTGGACTTTAATCTGCGCGAAGTTACCTGTCGCTCTAGTTTGGGCAGTCAGGCCACCTATCAGATTGGCTACGATCATTTAATAATTGGTGTTGGCGCTCTCACCAACACGTTTGGCGTTCCAGGTGTGACTGAGCATGCGCTCTTTCTGAAGGTAAGGATTTTTTACCTCGTTGGCTTTTGTAGAATTCTAATTTTTCAATTTAAAAGACTATTTCTAAGTTAACTAATGATCCCATTGTGTCACGGGCTATTATTTCTCCCGACTAATCCTATCACGTGATTGGTGGGTTTTGCTACTTACTAATCCCATTGTGTATAGGATTGTTAGGCTTCGCTACCTGCTAATCCCATTGTGTATATGATTGTTAAGCTTCACCACTTGCTAATCCCATTGTGTATATGATTGTTAAGCTTCACCACTTGCTAATCCCATTGTGTATATGATTGTTAAGCTTCACCACTTGCTAATCCCATTGTGTATAGGATTGTTAGGCTTCGCTACTTGCTAATCCCATTGTGTATAGGATTGTTAGGCTTCACCACTTGCTAATCCCATTGTGTATAGGATTGTTAGGCTTCACCACTTGCTAATCCCATTGTGTATAGGATTGTTAGGCTTCGCTACTTGCTAATCCCATTGTGTATAGGATTGTTAGGCTTCACCACTTGCTAATCCCATTGTGTATACGATTGTAAGGATTCACTACCTTCTAATCCAAATGTTCAAGTTACTATTAAGAATTAACCACTAATCCCTATGGTATTAATGCGTTAATCCATGACAAAAATCTTGCCTAATCCACTAATCAGGAGATCACGGACGCCAGGCGCATTCGTGAACGCCTAATCGAGAACACGGAGCTCGCCCAGCAGCCGTGGATCCTCCCCGAAGAGCGCGGCCGCCTGCTGCACACGGTCATCGTTGGCGGCGGACCAACAGGAGTTGAATTCGGCGCCGAACTCTACGACTTTGCCCGTACAGACCTCACCCGGCTGTATCCGCATCGGGGCGCCGATGTTCGCGTCACGTTGGTCGAATCCGCTCAGATTTTGGCCTCTTTCGACGCATCGTTAAGAATTTATGCCGAGAGAAAAATTCGAGCCAGAAAGAATTTCGATTTGCGTCAGGCCACCGTAGCTGCGGTTGATGCTGGAGGCGTGACGCTCAGGTGGGCGCCCGGTGCTGCTGATGGCTTAGTCTAAACTGATTATTTTTTTAAGATGCTAATCGGCAAGATTTAACGGCAGTATATGAAAATAGAAATAGTTCAATTAAAGGAAACTTGTAGGCGGTGATTTATTAAACAAATTAGCAAGTCATCTAGCGGCAAATAAGCGAGTCATTTTAGCGCCAAATTAGCGAGTCATTTTAGCGGCAAAGTAGCGAGTCATTTTAGCGCTAAATTAGCGAATCATTTTAGCGCCAAATTAGCGAGTCATTTTAGCGCCGAATTAGCGAGTCATTTTAGCGCCAAATTAGCGAGTCATTTTAGCGCCAAATTAGCGAGTCATTTTAGCGCTAAATTAGCGAATCATTTTAGCGCCAAAATTAGCGAGTCATTTTAGCGCCAAATTAGCGAGTCATTTTAGCGCCAAAATTAGCGAGTCATTTTAGCGCCAAAATTAGCGAGTCAATTTAGCGCCAAATTAGCGAGTCATTTTAGCGCTAAATTAGCGAATTATTTTAGCGGCAAATTAGCGAGTCATTTTAGCGCCAAATTAGCGAGTCATTTTAGCGCCAAATTAGCGAGTCATTTTAGCGCCAAATTAGCGAGTCATTTTAGCGGCAAATATCCCAAAAACACACGCCTGCATAGCAACTAATTTGCTGATTGATTGATTGACAACAGAGACGGCAGCTGCCTCCCAGCTGGCCTAGTAGTCTGGAGCACCGGTTTAGCGCCTCGGCCATTCGTACGCAATATGAAAGCGCCGAAAAGTCCTAGCGGCCAGTTGCTAACCGATCCGCAACTTCGAGTTCTAGCCGATAATAGCGGCCGAGCCTATGCTATCGGTGATTGCGCATCTATTGTGGACGGCCCGCTGCCCTGCACTGCTCAGGTAGCCGAGAGACAGGGCCGCTACGTTGCTAGCCGACTCAACAAAGGCT
Organism: Macrostomum cliftonense; assembly: GCA_950096795.1. Lineage (NCBI taxonomy): Eukaryota > Metazoa > Platyhelminthes > Macrostomidae > Macrostomum > Macrostomum cliftonense. Next base: position 2,194,864 of record CATNEM010000024.1, on the reverse strand, counting down.
TGCCTATTTCTAAGCCGAATAGCGCTGACGACAGTTCCGGTGATTGCAACGAACCGTTCCGTTTTGCTGGCCGCGGTATGCTGGCCTATATCGGCGACTTCAAAGCGTTGACCGACACGCCCGGCGTGAAATTGCACGGCTTCACATCCTGGCTGTTGTGGCGTTCAGCCTATTTGACTCGGCTGGGTAGTTGGCGATTGCGTTTGCAGGTGCCAGTGGACTGGACTAAGGCATTGCTGTTTGGCCGAGATACGTCTCGGTTTTAGTTGCTAGGCGTTGGTTTGTGTTTTTTATCCCAGATTTTGATTATTTTTTTATTATACAGAATTCCTGTCGTCTTCTTGACAACTGTTCCCCTGTCTGCTTTTTTCTGTCAGAAATTTTAGCTTTATTATCTTAAGGCATGCTCGGAAGGACATTTTAGTTAAAACAGACAGAGACAGACAGGCACTTAAAGACAGTTCAACTGAGACAGACAGGCACTTAAAGACAGTTCAACTCAGACAGACAGGCACTTAAAGACAGTTCAATTGAGACAGACAGGCACTTATAGACAGTTCGATTGAGACAGACAGGCACTTAAAGACAGTTCAACTGAGACAGACAGGCACTTAAAGACAGTTTAACTTAGACAGACAGGCACTTAAAGACAGTTCAACTGAGACAGACAGGCACTTAAAGACAGTTCAACTAAGACAGACAGGCACTTAAAGACAGTTCAATTGAGACAGACAGGCACCTAAAGACAGTTCGACTGAGACAGACAGGCACTTAAAGACAGTTCAACTGAGACAGACAGGCACTTAAAGACAGTTCAATTGAGACAGACAGGCACTTAAAGACAGTTCGACTGAGACAGACAGGCACTTAAAGACAGTTCAATTGAGACAGACAGGCACTTATAGACAGTTCGATTGAGACAGACAGGCACTTAAAGACAGTTCAACTGAGACAGACAGGCACTTAAAGACAGTTCAATTGAGACAGACAGGCACTTATAGACAGTTCGATTGAGACAGACAGGCACTTAAAGACAGTTCAACTGAGACAGACAGGCACTTAAAGACAGTTCAATTGAGACAGACAGGCACTTAAAGACAGTTCAATTGAGACAGACAGGCACTTAAGACAGTTCAACTGAGACAGACAGGCACCTAAAGACAGTTCAACTGAGACAGAAAGGCACTTAAAGACAGTTCAATTGAGACAGACAGGCACTTAAAGACAGTTCAACTGAGACAGGCAGGCACTTAAAGACAGTTCAACTAAGACAGACAGGCACTTAAAGACAGTTCAACTGAGACAGACAGGCACTTAAAGACAGTTCAACTGAGACAGACAGGCACTTAAAGACAGTTCAACTGAGACAGACAGGCACTTAAAGACAGTTCAACTGAGACAGACAGGCACTTGAAGACAGTTCAACTGAGACAGACAGGCACTTGAAGACAGTTCAACTGAGACAGACAGGCACTTAAAGACAGTTCGACTGAGACAGACAGGCACTTAAAGACAGTTCAACTGAGACAGACAGGCACTTAAAGACAGTTCAATTGAGACAGACAGGCACTTAAAGACAGTTCGACTGAGACAGACAGGCACTTAAAGACAGTTCGACTGAGACAGACAGGCACTTAAAGACAGTTCAATTGAGACAGACAGGCACTTATAGACAGTTCGATTGAGACAGACAGGCACTTAAAGACAGTTCAACTGAGACAGACAGGCACTTAAAGACAGTTCAATTGAGACAGACAGGCACTTAAAGACAGTTCAATTGAGACAGACAGGCACTTAAGACAGTTCAACTGAGACAGACAGGCACTTAAAGACAGTTTAACTGAGACAGACAGGCACTTAAAGACAGTTTAACTGAGACAGACAGGCACTTAAAGACAATTAGACTGAGACATAGAGGGACGTACAGACAGTTCGACTGAGACATACAGGCACTTACTTAAAGACAGTTGAACAATAAGACAGACAGGCACTTGAATTTAGTTTTACTGTTACTTTAGCGACCTAGTTATCACTAAAAGTAACAGTAAAACTTTTAAAGTAAATTTTTTAGTTACGGTAATTTATTTCGTAAATTTTTAATAAACCAAAAAAATCTTGATGCAATTTCCGTTTTTGTTGTTGCATTAGTTTAGCTACAAAAAACCTTTTGAATTATGTGCTAGATTTTATATGTTTTTAACATTTTGTTGTACATTTTTGATGATAGTAAGTATAGTTTAAGTAGAGCTTTTAATTCATGTGTGTCTTGATTTTTTTTATCTTGCCTACTTGATCAAGTTAAGCAGATTTAGTTTTGCGGGTGTCAGTGAGTTCATTCTGTGGGTCTTTTATGATGAAGTCTTTAAGTACTTTGATACATTTTTAAATAATTTTGGGTAGGCTTTAGGCCATTTTGGTTGTCTTTAAGTCATTTAGGATGACTTTAGTTCGTTTGGGTAGATTTTAGGTCATTTAGGTAGACTTTAGGTTATTTGGGTAGACTTTAGGTCTTTAGGTAGACTTTGGGTCTCTTGGGTACTCTTTAGGTCATTTGCGTACTCTTTAGGTCATTGGAGTACTCTTTATGTCGTTTGGGTACACTTCAGGTCATTTGGGTACTCTTTAGGTCATTGGGGTACACTTCAGGTCATTTGGGTACTCTTTAGGTCATTGGGGTACACTTTAGGTCGTTTGGGTACACTTTAGGTCATTTGGGTACACTTTAGGTCATTCGGATACTCCTTAGGTCGTTTGGGTACACTTTAGGTCATTTGGGTACTCTTTAGGTCATTGGGGTACACTTCAGGTCATTTGGGTACTCTTTAGGTCATTGGGGTACACTTCAGGTCATTTGGGTACTCTTTAGGTCATTGGGGTACACTTTAGGTCGTTTGGGTACACTTTAGGTCATTTGGGTACACTTTAGGTCATTTGGGTACACTTTAGGTCATTTGGGTACACTTTAGGTCATTCGGATACTCCTTAGGTCGTTTGGGTACACTTTAGGTCATTTGGGTACTCTTTAGGTCATTTGGGTAGGCTTTAGATAACTTGGGTAGACTTTAGGTCATTCAAGTAGTCCAGCATTAGGTAATCCTCATTTTTTATTCCAGCAATCTCGCGTAGCCGCCATGGTGAGCCGCCTCCGTGACCTGGACATCTACGCCAACGACTTGTCCGACCGCGCCTACATCCTCGAGCCATCTCCGGCGTCGCCGCTTGAGCCGCTGGTGTCGCCGGCACGTCAGGCCGTTCAATCCTCCATTGACACCAAAGCCCTAGCAACTGCATGGCAACGCGGCCAAAACGTGGCCGCCACGAGTTCGGCTCACAGTCGAGAAACTATCGAACGAATTCGCGCCGATCCCGGTCTGCTCACCCGGGCCGCTCTGGTCGGTCTCTGCGGCCTCGGGGGCGTGGTGGCGGGCTATCGGGGCGGCGGCCTGCGGCGACTCGCCTACGGCGTGCTGGGCCTGGGCGCCGGCCTCGGCGTCTGCTATCCCGGCGAGGTGGCCGACGCGTCCGTCAGAGGCGTCGATTGGATTCGTCGGAAGAATGCCGGTGATAATTAGACGCGAAATTTTGTTAGTTTTTACTTTTTAAGTAATAATCTGGCGATATGTATCGATAGTTATTTTATTGAATTCAGTTTTATATTGAATCGGTAACTGCAAAAAGATGTTACCGATATGTATCGGAAATATTAAATTAAAAGCATAGTTTTTTTAAGTAGCTGAGGTATCGATATTTAATTTATCCACTTATTTTTTCTAAAAGTACGTTTTAAGCTGCCGATATGTATCGTGTAAAATTATGTCTAGAACAGTGATTTTAGTTGCCGATATGTATTGATAGTTATTTAAATCAGTAGGGTCTACAAAATTAAATTATTTAATTAGCCTATAAGCAACCGTGGCTACGCTATCGAATCTTAGGAGTAGTTTTTCAAGTGGCCGATATGTAACGTAAAGTTGTATCAAGAGCAGAGTATTTAGTAACCGATATGTATCGAATAAATATTTTTGTGTGCTAGATCAAGTAAAAATTTTAATTAACAGTAGTACTTTAAGTAGGGAAGAATTATTTGCTACAAATGTTAGATTCATTTTTTATAATCGCAAACCAAAATTCGATACTTTTTGAAAAGAAAGTCTGAATTCTTGTGCATGCTTCAGTATGTGACGTCAGTAGTGATTTTTGTGAATGTATTACAAAATTTCTACCACCTATATCAGTCATTCTCATTCAGAATTAGCGTTGTAAGCAGCATATGTTGCAGACCAAAATAAACTGGTGATTCAACGCTGAAACAGTAGTTGTATGTGTACATGCCAAGTTTGAAGGTAAATTATTACAGTTTTGATGTAATTTTTGCTTTCATTTTTTATCAATGATTAGCCAAGAAACTGAAGCAGTTGCCTGTTTTGGTCTTGTCTGAGGAGTGAATTGTCTGCCTGGGTCTTGTCTGAGGAGTGAAGTTTCTGCGTGGGTCTTGTCTGAGGAGTGAAGTTGTGCCTGCGTGGGTCTTGTCTGAGGAGTGAATTGTCTGCGTGGGTCTTGTCTGAGGAGTGAAGTGTCTGCGTGGGTCTTGTCTGAGGAGTGAAGTGTCTGTGTGGGTCTTGTCTGAGGAGTGAAGTGTCTGTGTGGGTCTTGTCTGAGGAGTGAAGTGTCTGCGTGGGTTTTGTCTGAGGGGTGAAGTGTCTGCGTGGGTCTTGTCTGAGGAGTGAAGTGTCGGCGTGGGTCTTGTCTGAGGAGTGAAGTGTCTGCGTGGGTCTTGTCTGAGGAGTGAAGTGTCTACGTGGGTCTTGTCTGAGGAGTGAAGTGTCTGCGTGGGTCTTGTCTGAGGAGTGAAGTGTCTGTGTGGGTCTTGTCTGAGGAGTGAAGTGTCTGCTTGGGTCTTGTCTGAGGAGTGAAGTGTCTGCGTGGGTCTTGTCTGAGGAGTGAAGTGTCTGCGTGGGGAGTGAAGTGTCTGTGTGGGTCTTGTCTGAGGAGTGAAGTGTCTGCGTGGGTCTTGTCTAAGAAGTGAAGTGTCTGCGTGGGTCTTGTCTGAGGAGTGAAGTGTCTGCGTGGGTCTTGTCTGAGGAGTGAATTGTCTGCGTGGGTCTTGTCTGAGGAGTGAAGTGTCTGCTTGGGTCTTGTCTGAGGAGTGAAGTATCTGCGTGGGTTTTGTCTGAGGAATGAAGTGTCTGCTTATGTCTTGTTTGGGGAGTGAAGTGTCTGCGTGGGTCTTGTCTGAGGAGTGAAGTGTCTGCCTGGGTCTTGTCTGGGGAGTGAAGTGTCTGCGTGGGTCTTGTCTGGGGAGTGAAGTGTCTGCGTGGGTCTTGTCTGGGGAGTGAAATTTCTGATTGGTTCTTGTCTGGGGAGTGAAGTGTCTGCTTCGGTCTTGTCTGAGGAGTGAAGTGTCTGCTTCGGTCTTGTCTGAGGAGTGAAGTGTCTGTGTGTGTCGTTTATAAAATGCAGTGTCTGCGTGCGTCTTTCCTATGGATTGAAGTAGGGGTCTTGCCTGATGGGTGAAGGCAAAAGGCTTAGTTGCACTACTAAAATAGCAGCTGTCTATGGCTAGCATTCTTCAAGGAATCCATACTTAATAAGTGCACGCACACAATAAGTGTGAAAGTCCAACGCGCAAGCGAATGCTCAGGCCAACTAGCTATATAGACATCTAGCTAGAAATCTAGTAGTAGCAAATTCATGCCTGAAGATTTTTTAACTGTCAAAGTGCAGCTGGAGGAAACTGAATGCAACTCGGCGATGCACACAGAACCAATTCTAATCAAACTGGTGTGCCCCAGTACCGATCAGACTGCTGAAAACGAAGACCCTGATGAAGAAGTAGCCAATGATAGCAGCAGCAGCAGCAGTAGCCATAACACTGGCAGTTGCGATTGCAACAATCACAACAACAGCAACTCAAATTTTACTAATAAATCTTCCACTATGAACGATCCCAGTCGGGCAAGCTACGCTGTCGAGCAGCGACTACAAAAAGAACAAATGCGTCAAGAGTTGGCTAAACAGTTGGACATTCGGCTGCACGATATTGGCGGTCCAATCAGCGCCGAATGGTCCGCCATCAAACAGTTCGTGTCTAACGAGATTCAATCGAATCTAGGCGATGCCGTACGCACCGACGTCAATACGTTGATGGAGCATCCGCAGTTGAGGAAGCTGGTAAGTCGTCTGCACAGCGAACGGCCCGACAGCATGACTCAGACTGACCTGCTGGATAGGATGACGGCCGCTCTGTTGCCGAAAATTCGACGAAATCATCGACAATTTTTAGATCGATTGAATCGACGGGTGTCGCAGATGCTGGTGCAGCTGATGCACAACGACCAACTGGCCGCCGTTATTGACGAGAAACAAATTATTGAAAATTTATTTAAACTCACGTCCAACAGCGACGAGGAGAGTTCGCGAACTGTTTGATACTACTGCCGACCCGGAACAGCAGTAGCAATATGAACATTTTTTGCTACGATGGATTCTACATGGACCAAATCGTTTATGAAGTCAGCTAAGTTTATGTTTTTGTATTGATGTAGTTAATTTTTTAGCCAATACTATCTATTTGGACGATAATGGAAACAAATGGTTTCCATAGTGTATAACTTACACACAAAACCTTACCCTTTTCTTATGCTTTTACACACCCATCTATTTAATTTAATTTATTATTTCTTATTTAACTCCTCAAGTAAAGGCCTCTGTTTTTTTCTTTTGTATCATTAGCTTTAATAATGAAAAGTGTTTTTTAGAGCCAGTGAAAGTCTGGTATAGATAAATTTCTTACTTTCCAGAAATGAGAGTCAAAAGTTGCTTTTATTTATTTAAAATCGTATGAAAAATATTCAAAATATTCATTTTACACTAAGAAAACTCATCATGTTAGTCAAATGATGCTATAACTACCAATATAACACACACACAGACATATTACTTTCTAGTAAACAAAAAGTAAAAAAAGTTAATCAGAATACAGGATGTGCAAGCAGAACTTCCCGAGTAAACAAGACGATTTTCATGCAGAAATCTTTCGAATGTCAAATACAGAATAATACTACTCGGATATTTAAAAAAAAAGAAATTTTCAATAAAGTTTTTTGTTGCTAATATATATATTATGATCGACGTTAATTTACAACTTGTGGGTCGTTGAAATTCATGACTATCAAATAGAATTTAATGTTTGGCTCGTCCGCTCTTCATCGCCTCCAGTAGCAGCTTGAATTCTGAAAAAGGTCGGGAAAGGTCAAAAACTGTTTTGTTTAACTTTGCAGAGAGACTTTAAGATTGACAAATGCAATTTCTTAGAAATCTACATCGAAGCAAAGCATTGGACCTGGGGTCAATGCATTATATAGGTCAAACAGACAATAAAAGCTAAATAAAGATAGTCTAAACCGCAGTCTGAAATCCCTGAAGAGGTTCAGACAAGTACGAGTAGAACTCAAATCCCACTCAGTTTTTAAGAGTAGAGTCGGTAGCTTTTGCGAAATGAGGTCCTACACTGATCAGATATCGGGCACCAGAATTAGCTTGAAAAATTTGGTGGGTGTTGCGGCCCCTTCATCCCGTCAGGACTGAGCAGCTGTACACACAGTCCTCGGATGCACTGCACAGCTAGCTGCGGCTGTGCCGTGGGCTGTACATCTGGTCGAAGTTCTTGTTTTTTGAATAACAAAGACTTTTAGACCCACCTTCCAGGTTGATGCGGCCATCTTTGTCCATATCAGCCTGGCGAATCATGCACTCCACATCCCTGTCGGAGACAAACTCTCCTAGAAACTGCATTGTCTTCTTGAGCTCGACAAAGTCAATGTAATTGTCACCATTGTGGTCGAATGCCTGCAAGGAATAAGATATTTTGCCTAAATAAATATGCAAACCTTCGCAAACAAACCAAACCAATAATACCTGAAAGGTTTCCAGAATCTCCGCCTCTTCTGTTGTTGAAGCGGTGAATTTTCCAAAACTTTGCTGACTCATAGTGCGATGATATTTGGACATCATTTTGGTGAACTCGTCAAATTCGACAGCTCCGTTACCTGAAAACGTTTATCGTGCTTTCTGATAAGCAAGTCATCAACAGTTTTACTCTTAAAGGTAATTTTACGAGTACAGTGTCGGCATGCTCATTGATTTAAAAGCACCATTTGAACACCAAAAACACACAGACTGAACTCCAGAAGGAAGCAGCATTTGAACTCCAAAGAAGACACAGACTGAACTCCAGAAGGAAGCGAGCATTTGAACTCCAAAGAAGACAGACTGAACTCCAGAAGGAAGCAGCATTTGAACTCCAAAGAAGACACAGACTGAACTCCAGAAGGAAGCAGCATTTGAACTCCAAAGAAGACAGACTGAACTCCAGAAGGAAGCAGCATTTGAACTCCAAAGAAGACACAGACTGAACTCCAGAAGGAAGCGAGCATTTGAACTCCAAAGAAGACACAGACTGAACTCCAGAAGGAAGCAGCATTTGAACTCCAAAGAAGACACAGACTGAACTCCAGAAGGAAGCAGCATTTGAACTCCAAAGAAGACACAGACTGAACTCCAGAAGGAAGCAGCATTTGAACTCCAAAGAAGACACTGACTGAACTCCAGAAGGAAGCAGCATTTGAACTCTAAAGAAGACACTGACTGAACTCCAGAAGGAAGCAGCATTTGAACTCTAAAGAAGACAGACTAAGATGGCAGACGAAGCTAAGCGCGCATTTTACTGCAGCAAAACTCACGGTTCTCATCCACCTCGGCAATCATGAGTCGGGCCTCCTCCTCGGTGACACCGTTGCCTAGAAATTTCAGCACCCTGCGCAACTCGACGCTACTGATCCGGCCGTCGTTGTCGATGTCAAAGAAGTCGAAAGCGTTTTTTAGTTCTGTTGGAAAAAATCGTGCATTATTTTTTTTAGTTTTCAAGCTACAATAAAAGGATGTTTCACTTGGTTATGTAATGTTCACACTTACTTTTCATTTGTTCGTCTGTGAAGTCATCGTTAGTGCTAGAGGTGCGCTGATGCTTAAAACTCGACAGAGAAGCTGTTCGATTAAACATGTCTGTTTGAGTCTCATCGGCAGCCAATTTCTGCGGCCTAGTATATTTCTTGCTTCCATTTTTTCGACTGAAAACGCGTTTCAAACGTCCGACAAAGAATTGAGGCTGAGATTGCTCCTGACTGCCGCCAACTCCGTTGCTGTCTCGATCGCCTCCTCCAGCTGTTGAAGCTGCAGGTGACGATTTCGAGAAAGTTCCCATTGCAGTTCGGGTAGCGATTGTGATAAATTATTTCGACTGAAATCGCCGCGAAGATGGACCCGGATGAAACTCTAGGTTCGTACGTGCGGTTGCCTTTATATTGATCTGCAACACTTATGGGATATCCAGGACGACGAATAGGGAGGAAGAGCGCAAGGGGGAGCCCAGTCTTCCCAACTGGTGATGGATGGATGGGCCGCACTTCTGACCAGCTCCTATACTAAGCCTGTCTTTGGATGCTTGGATTGGTTCTTAAGCTCGCCAAATGTGTCTGGGGGGGATATTCGCCAGATTAGAGGGATACAGGAATGCACTAAGGATAGAATAGGGTAAGGGAATTTTTGGGAATCAGTTGAACTTGCAGTGACGTCTTGTATTAGCTATTCGGACCAGCTACATCGAGGACGTGGAATAATCACGTGATTTTTTTTTATCTCGAATGATCGACCCTTATATACTGCGCGCTAGACTATATTTGGAAAGTAGGCCGAGCTGACTGTGTGCGGATGCACTGGAGAGAGACCTCACAATTTCGATGCACTAATGAAGTAGCGCCATATATAATATCGAGGCCAGCAAAGCAGACCTACACGCAAGGTATAGGCTGCAGACGGACAGACAGGCAGGCAGACTGCAGACCAGTTTCCGGGGGGTGGGTTGAAAAAACCCGATCGAATGGAAAGAGAACTTGTAGCTCTTTCCTGCTGCTGGAAGAGAGACTAACTAAAAGCTATCAGGGGGTGGGTTGGGAGTCACATGGATTCTGCGGCTGTATGGCAGATAGTTTTCCGGGCAAACGTCTGTAACGATGCTGCGCACTAAGGGTTTTGTGCGTGTAGCCCGGTGCAAGCTGCGTGATTCTAATTGCTGACGTCTTTGCCGTCTACCGGATTTTTAATCATGCTTAGCTGTTGAAGACCCTATAGCTATAGATAGGGATTGATGCTGCGAACCGTGCGTCAGTTAAAAGTTCTAGTTATGCTGTGATTGAACTGACAGCTGGACCTCATCCAGACGGATCCTATAGCTGCGCTTCTCCTCATCAATTTCGCACGTATGTCCATCATCTGAGTGCAGCGTGAAGGAAAGTTACTTACGAAAAGAAACTTACGTAACCTAAACGAAAACGGAAAGGAAACAGAGTCAGATTGACAAATTCGGTTACAAAATTTGTCCGAAAATGCGTAGCCCTAGACAAACAATTTCACGAAAATTCACACGTCTCTTGCACTTTAGAAGATATAAATTTAAAAGGCATTTTAAGGTTTGAATGCCAAAATCAAGTCAATAGAAGCACCAATCGCTTGTATAGCAACTACTGAACATGTACGAGGTAGGTCACTTTTCTGAGATATCTTATGGTGTGGCCCTCTCCAGGTATTTCGAGGATTCATTTTTTTAATTCTTAGGCTGATGTCATGTACATGTACAAAGATTAATCATATTGAGTCATCAACGTCGACTTGCAGCTGTTGTGAGCTGTTGGCGATGGAGACCCAGCTCCAGAGAGCCTATTGCGCCTTGCGCAATACTGCGAGAAACAGAATGCTGATCTCCTGGTGGGCGGAGACCTTAACGCCCACCATAAGCACTGGGGCAGTAAGGATACCAACACCAGAGGGGAAGAGCTTCTTGCTCTTATCTCTGGGACCAGCCTTCAGGGACCAGCTTTCAGGGACCAGGACCCTCGCCCAGCACTCTCAGGGATCTCATGCAAGCCTTTCTTCGCAGAGCAGAAACCTGGGCCTGCAGCAATGGTCTTAAGCTCTCTGAGCCAAAGACTGTCGCTATTATGTTTACCAGCAAAACCCGCTGGGACATTAAGCCTCCGCAACTCTACGGCAGAGACATTGCCTTCGCAAAGCAGACCCGGTGCCTCGGGGTAACCCTCGACCATAGGCTAAACTGGTCTGGCCATGTGAAGGCTAAAGCCAAACGCGCCTCTGCAATTCTAGCCCAGCTTCGCCGGGCGCTTGGCAACACCTGGGGACTGTCCCCAAAGCGTTTGTGGTGGATCTACACCTCTGTGGTCAGACCCGCCATTACCTACGCCTCCTTAGTCTGGGTAAGTGCTACCCAGATTAAAAGCCATGCAGATAGGCTCAACACAATCCAAGGACGTGTGTGTCGACTGATCTGCAATTCTACCAGATCCACGCCTTTTGCTGGTATGGGAGCATTTCTCGACCTACCTCTCGATCTTTTTGTTAAAGGGAAGGCGGCTAGAGCGACCCGGCGGCTCCTTGACGCCGGTATAAACTTCCGCTATATGAGAGCACCAGCTAAGTGGAACTTGGTCCCACACAGCTATATGTGCATCAATATCCTCAGTGAATGCAAAGCCTATCAAGTCCTCACGGACAGCATTGCTTCAACGCTCAACGTGAGACAACGCTCGTCGGTAGCCATCATCGACTCGGGTGACTCCATTAACGACAATTGGAACCCCGAAGAGATCCACTGCTATACCGACGGTTCCAAGCAGTCAGCATTAGGCGGCTGCGCCTTCCCGCTGCGTCCCCTCCGGGACCTCAAGTCAAGTAAGTCAAGACATTACAGAAGGTAAATGTGTACATCACAAGTTCAGCAGTCATTGGGTACCCTTGATTGTTGGTCGGTTGAGACAGTCAAAGCCATGCAAACACGCGGAGCCGCCTGTCTATACATGTACAACATGTAAATGTATGTTGCTGATCGACCAATGAACTCAGCTGTTTATGCCATCTTTTTCAGTTCCGTTTTTATTCATTTAATTTGCATCGCTGCTGCGCCTACGTGCATGTGATTAGTTAAGTCATTCCCTAACAGCTGAGAACATATATCTGCTTTTCCTTTCGAAAATTAACAATATAATATTGCTGAAAAGACGAATTCGGTACACTAAATAGAAGTTCCAAACAATCGCCTAATCAGAATTGTTTCGGATTCCCATGGCGTGCACTCACCTGAAAAACCGAATCTTCCTCTTTCTTCGATCAGCAAGTCGTCTAGCTGCATCTCTGACTCCAAAGCTACCTCTAACCAACTCTGCTGCCACTTTTTTTCATCTTCTTTCGCAGTGCTGCATGGTCCCAGCAGCTGGTCTTTACAGTGGCGAGCTTTAATTTTGACGCGCATCCCGTAAATCGTATTCTTCGAAACTGTCAAAAATATTGCGGTTGTTGCTGACAGCACTCTAACAATGTCTGCTACATACGTACATGTAAATGTATCGATTTTCGAACGGCTGTTAAGATATTTGCGGTCAAATATTGATGGAGACGCACTTTGCCTCTCACTTCGCAAGCTTGCCCAAGTCCTGCTCTTTTCCTCTACTGTTCAAGAGTTTGACGCGCTACTCTCGGGGAATTTTCGTCAGTCTCGTTTAATCCTAATTTAGAATTTAAGTTCATGCTGTACGCGCGTACCTAGGTATTTTAGGACCATAATTATCACCAGCGCCAGGACAGTCTGACCTATAATAATTGTTTTGACATCGGCGATCAGCTCCCTAGAAAAATAAACATGCAAAACTTATAAAGTCAACAATTTGGTACTTTCATGACATGATTGACTTTTTAAGTTTTCAAAGTAGGTATAATGTTAATTGTACCGACTTAGAAAGTATGCAATGTTTCTACATTACTTGTGTTGACTTATAAAGTATTACAAGTACGTAATTTACAAAGTACTTGCTAAGTAGTCTATATTATTGTGTCTACTTTGATTGACTTGCCATGTTTAGAAAGTATACAATTCAGTCACTTCGGCTGCCCCTTTTTTGGTGACAAGTTAATCTTAGCTTTAGTAAATTTGCCGAAGCCTACATTAATACCTGTAATTTTAGCCAAGGACCACTAGAAGTCACTTTTGTTAGAAAAACGCAACACTCAAAAAATTGAAGGCCGAAATTAAATACACTGAAGTAATAAGTTTTAGCTATATAGAAAAAAGTTAGCTATACAAATCTCGCCAGTGTAAAGTCGGTCTTCAAAAATTTAGAGCGTAGCGTCCTTCTACTCTTGAAGTCCTTGATTTTAGCTTGGCGTCATGAAACAAGTAAAAAAAGGTTTTCCCTCCTTTGCATGAGAACCGGAAAAAGCGTGTCCTTTATTACTACTGATCAGTTTCAAAATCAGCATAAAAATATCATTAGTATATACCTAATTTTTTTTCGTCAATCAGAATCCATATCATGAAATTGATCCTAAAATTCAAAGCAATAGTTTGTTTTAACTTAAAAATTAGAAAATAAAAAATGAAAAACAAAAATTCGTGTGACTGGCCAAATAAATGGACGTGACGGTGTGCTCTATCCGTTTCCGTTAATGGTGACTGTAGGCTGTAGCCAAAGATATCAGTACCCTTTTGTAAATGATAATTAAAAAGTGCTCTCAACAAGTGTACAGTGCTATTTTGGCAGCAAGTAACGCAGAACAATATTTATTTTTAGCGTGCCGTCAATTGGATTGTGGATCATATGCATGTTAATTTGATTTAATTTCGTTGGCAGTGGTGTAGTAACTTTCTATATTTAGCAAATTTCATATATGTACATGTATATTATAACACGCGTTTAAAGTTCATCCTTCGCGAAAATTCCAGATTCGTACTTTCCATAAATAGTTATTATTTTGTCATAAGTCAAATAGTTCTGCTTTCGCGCCTCTTCCTCCGCCTGCTTTCGCGCCTCTTCCTCCGCCTGCTTTTGCGCCTTTTCGTCCGCCTGCTTTCGCGCCTCTTCCTCTGCCTGCTTTCGCGCCTCTTCCTCCGCCTGCTTTCGCGCCTCTTCCTCCGCCTGCTTTCGCGCCTCTTCCTCCGCCTGCTTTTGCGCCTTTTCGTCCGCCTGCTTTCGCGCCTCTTCCTCTGCCTGCTTTCGCGCCTCTTCCTCTGCCTGCTTTCGCGCCTCTTCCTCCGCCTGCTTTCGCGCCTCTTCCTCCGCCTGCTTTTGCGCCTTTTCGTCCGCCTGCTTTCACGCCTCTTCCTCTGCCTGCTTTTGCGCCTTTTCGTCCGCCTGCTTTCGCGCCTCTTCCTCTGCCTGCTTTCGCGCCTCTTCCTCTGCCTGCTTTCGCGCCTCTTCCTCTGCCTGCTTTCGCGCCTCTTCCTCTGCCTGCTTTCGCGCCTCTTCCTCCGCCTGCTTTCGCGCCTCTTCCTCTGCCTGCTTTCGCGCCTCTTCCTCTGCCTGCTTTCGCGCCTCTTCCTCCGCCTGCTTTCGCGCCTCTTCCTCCGCCTGCTTTTGCGCCTTTTCGTCCGCCTGCTTTCGCGCCTCTTCCTCTGCCTGCTTTCGCGCCTCTTCCTCTGCCTGCTTTCGCGCCTCTTCCTCCGCCTGCTTTCGCGCCTCTTCCTCCGCCTGCTTTTGCGCCTTTTCGTCCGCCTGCTTTCGCGCCTCTTCCTCCGCCTGCTTTCGCGCCTCTTCCTCCGCCTGCTTTCGCGCCTCTTCCTCCGCCTGCTTTTGCGCCTTTTCGTCCGCCTGCTTTCGCGCCTCTTCCTCTGCCTGCTTTCGCGCCTCTTCTATATTGTTCAAATTTTCTAGTGAATTTTCCTCAGCGATTGCATCCACGAAGTTTTCCATCTGAACTTCTGCAACCTCATTATCTGACTGATCTGGGTGATCTTCATTCCCCATCTCAATCGCACCTTTCAGCTTGCAAAGGCACGAAAGCGCAAGTTCAATAGGCAAAGAAAATTTCGCAGTAGCATATGATGAAGCCATCTTCAAGTGCTCGAATGAGCTTTTAATATGCTTACTAGCGAGCAAATCGCTTTTAGTATAAACTTTTGAATAACGCTGCCAATTGTGCCCTTCGAGCCATGCGCAACCAGATTCAGCAGCTTGAGCACGCTTAAATGAGTCAGAACGCCCGTTACAACCGTTCCGTTTTCGAAAGATAGCAATGCCGTCACTAAATGCCAGAGCAAGGCCATTTTTACTGATATATTTTACATTGCTCCCTCGAGCTGCGCGAAGCGTCGTACCAACGAAATCCAGTTGAAGAATGCGCGCAGCATCACGAACATCTTTTGCCTGAAGTCTGATACCAACAACAATATCACACGCTGGGCAGTCGGCAGGCAGTGGACCCTGCCCCTCGAAAATGCAGTATGGATCGTTGATAAATGCCTGAAAAGAAGTTTGGAAAATAACTAAGTAGCTTCTACAAGATTATTAAAAGTAATTGCGAATGTAATAAAATATTGAATTACAATAAAAAAGAGTATTTTGACGTGAATCAAAGGTTGAAATGAAAAACACAAAAAGCACAATAAAATGTGTTCTTTGTGTTTTGCTACAGAAACTTAAATACGATGAACAAACTTGATGAAGAAGGTCATGCAAAGCATAAACAATGCATAAACAACTAGTTACTAAGAATTCAAGCAATTGGAAGGTTAACATTAGTGGAAATACAAAAATCACAATAAACTGTGTTTTTTGTGCTTTGCTACAGAAACTTAAATATGATGAACAAACTTGATGAAGAAGGTCATGCAAAGCATAAACAATGCATAAACAACTAGTTACTAAGAATTCAAGCAATTGGAAGGTTAACATTAGTGGAAACACAAGAAACACAATAAACTGTGTTTTTTGTGTTTTGCTACAGAAACTTAAATATGATGAACAAACTTGATAAAGAAGGTCATGCAAAGCATAAACAGTGTATAAACAACTGGTTACTAAGAATTCAATCTATTGGAATATTAACATTAGTGAAAATACAAAAACACAATAAAATGTGTTTATTATGTTTAGCTACATAAACCTATATATGGTTAGACAGACTAGATGAAGGTCATTACATGCATATTCAGTCTTCATTGAGGGGCATAATTGGAAGAATTGAAGCACTATCAAGCTGCTAGTGGCAAAGAATGCTAATATTAAAGAGCTACATAAAATTTGGGTTTTAGTTTTTTTAGAAAAAAAATAAGTTTTATTATTGCAAATATCAATATACTAAAGCTGAGCTCTAAGACAATAGTTTATTAATTGTCTTAATAAGTGTCCTAGTATACTAGGTTAGTGGCAATAAATATTTTTTAAATTTTCATTGTCAATAGTTAGAATGATTATATTTATTAATTATTGTATTATACTTTTTTACTTTTACTTTTTTAATACAAAAGTAAGACTAGAGTCACTAATTATTTTATTAACTATAAATTAAAGCATAGAGAAAAGGCCTAAAGCCAATATCCAAAAAGAAGACTGTTGTATGGAACACTAGCTAGGGCCCAATACATGCATCAGCCCAGGCCAGAATTAAATTAAAACTTGTGCCATCATCCATGGCTTGTGCAAATAGTGCTTATATGCCAATATTAGTGCCATATAATATTATAATATGATGCCATATGACTAGTCACTTCCATCATTTTTGGCTATGTGTATGCAGGTAAGTTTCTTAGGAATATAGTGATAGAGTTATAAAATATTTTACTAAAAAGTGTCCAGTCCAAGAATAAATAATATTACTATGTAGTATGTATTAATTTAATTAGCTTAATTGTTAAATACACAGAAATAGTAGCTATTATTAATAATGATGGAATTAGACAGAGGACTATACTTTTTTACTCCTACTGCCAGAATATTCAATCATAACTCATATGCAACTACATCTACGGGCTTCATTAATTTTCCCAAACCAAATGCGTTTAATGGTTTTACATTTCAGTGAATTAATCAATCAATATTGCGGTAGTTTGAAATATGTTTGGGGGTTGTTTGGGGGATTGATTTCTTAGAAGCGCCCGGAGTCTGGGGCTGCGCTATAAAACAAACCTAAGTAGGAGTGCGTCGAATTAGAGCTCAGATTATAGCCTCTGGCTACCGCTTAATTTTTATTTCCCAGATAGCTATAAAATAAGCCTATGGTAGCGGTTCGAATGGAAAGGCAGCAATTTAATTTATTGATTTAACAAATTTCCTTAATTTAATCAAGAAGGTCGATTCGTCAACGGCTACGGCGATAGTAGGGCGACTAATCGATGCTAAGACGGTAACGGGGCTGCCACCACTTACTTTTAAGCGAAAGTAAGAAACTAATAATAGCCGATGCAGATTTCGCTCGTAGTAGAGTCGCACCGGTAGTTGTAGAACCGAGTAGAACGCTGGTTGAAGTGCAGGCAGGCTTGAATGGCGTCCAGGCTGACGATGATGTACGAACGGCGATGATTGGGGCTGGCTTCTTAAATAACTAAGGCAGAAATCAAGATCAAAGACTTGACTTCGATTAGAATCAGGGACTGAATTCTTCAGTCTAAGTATTACAGATGCTGTAGTAATAATTAACTGGAATTACTACAGGTTCCGCTGCTATATTTGGAGCTAATATATGCTCAGTAAGAGCAGACTGGGGTGCGGAGTCACGAAGCAGACGTGAGCAGACGTGAGCAGACGTGAGCAGACTTAAGCAGACGTAAGCGGACTGGGTGCGGGGTTATGAAAGCAGACGTGAGCAGACGTGAGCAGACTTAAGCAGACGTGAGCAGACGTGAGCAGACTTAAGCAGACGTATGAAAAATTGGGTAAAAATTGCGCTGCTTATATACACGAAAACGGTCATTGCACGGATCATTAGGTTAAGCAATAGCGCGTGGGCTGAATCATGGATCAAACGGGGATTGCACAGGTGGCTACATAACATATTAAACAATACGTAAGTGCACTTTTAGGTGAGCCATGGCATCATGAGGGCGACGGCGAGAGTTGCCCTGATGCCGAGCGGATCGTCAATGGGCAGTTTACTGCACCCGCGAAATAGGAGTAAACTCCCAATTGGCGAACACAGGCAAAAGATAGGCGGCCAGAGAGTGGGCGGCAAAATCAGTGGTCGGGCAAAGGAAAACGAGGCGGCGCACTGTCTCTGTGAAGCCAACTCGAAGGGCGGGTGGCTCGCAGATTCAGTGGCTTACAATTCACGGGTGTTCACGCAGGGTATGCACAGATAGCGAGCGGGCACGCCTGGCAGGCGTCCAACCGCTGAATGGGACACGTAGGCAGTGCACGGCTGGGCTGCACGAAAACAATGTGCCCCAGCTAATTTGTACGGTACTCGCAGTTTATGCACGTAAGTTAAGGCATTAAGCAAAATGCAAGTTTCATACACATTTTGTTAATATGCATCATTTAAATTTGTCGAATGGGGTGAAATAATTCGACGCACTACTACACCCCCCGACCAGCCATAAGAAAACAAAAATTAAATGTCACTTAACATGTCAATCACACCATACTACTACTAGCACTAAGGTCGCAAAAATATATATTTAAATCCTTGAGTCACGGTTACAAAGAAAATTCGCGTAGCAAATTAAAACTTTAAAAATAAAAACGCCAAAAATACAAACTGAGTTGTAATCGCATGAGAGGTAAGTATTCCGACCGAATACACGAGATTAAACGATAGGGTTACGAGTAATTGACTTCGAGTAAAAAGGACGCATATGACAGTGAAACATGAGGTTATGACGAACGCTAAACTGCAAAATGTACGCGAAACGTAGTGATGATTGCACAGGCTAAAATTTGATGACGGCGAGAAAATGAATGGGGCTAAGTAAAAACGCACTGTCAGTTTGTAAAATTACTGAAAAATAAAAATCATGATTAGCCTAGTTCATTCCGAATCGGTAGCCGTGTCGGTCACGTTGACGTGCGGCAAGCGCACACGAGCTGCCGCAGGGGCTGCGTGCCTCGGCCGGCCAGCTGCGGGACGGCGACCCAGGCGTAGGCGTAACTCAGCGCCGTATAAAGATCCTTTCGAGGCCGCTGGGCCGCCAGCTCGGCCTGCTGCTTGGCGGCGGCGACGCAGAAAATGGCCTCCGCCTCGTCCGGGAGCAGGTAAGTGGCCAGATTGGCCCAATCCGGGCTGGTGCGGACCCGTGCGGCTCCATCCTGCGGTCGCAATTGATCAAAAAGGATCTGACCCCTCTGCGCGTAATATACGGCTCGCCATCCGCGATTGGCGGCCTGCACGGCCCGCAATTCGGCCTCGTCCATGGCGGCGGCTCGGGCTTCTTGGGCCATCGGTGGCGTCGGCGTTGGGTGCTGCGGGAGCGGGATCGGCTGCGGCGGCTGCGGCTGGGCTGTCGGCTGGGCGGTCATGGCGAGGGCTCCTTGCAGCGGTGGCTGGGCACAGTTCGGCTTTGGCGGCGTCTGGGGCTGATGCTGCAGGTTCGGTTGACTGGCCGGGCTATCCCGAGGCAGCGAAGTCGGCAGGGACAGTTGCAGTTCGGCCGTGCTGCAGCTGTCGGTGCGACGCTTCTTGTTCGGCACGGCCTGCTGCCGCCTAAGGTCGGCGTCAATCGCAGCCTGGCGTCGCAGCTGCCCATTTTGCACCGGCGAGACTATCCAGCCCGCCTCCTGCAAGGCCAGATCAATTACGTCTGGCTTTGGCTGAACTGGGGCGTCGCCAAATTCTACTTCCATTAGTTGACGGAGGACGTCGTCCTCTCCGTCCGTCGAGGTTGGCGGAGAGTCTTCCGCTGGCTGATAGATTGGCTGATTCGGCAGGCTGCGCAGATAATCGCCCACTGGGTCTGGGCCGAGATCAGGCAGTTCGTCTTGGTCATTCATTTCTTGGCTTAGTGTTGCAAGTTAACTTCTTATTACTTGCAATTTGAAGCGCTTGTAATCGGCGGCTGAATTTTGAATTTGAATTTTTGTCTGGCTTTTGGCTTTATAGAGGCCTCTCTAGCACGAGAACTGGGCTCAGTAGGGCCCCTTTTCCTTCCTTCATTCACGTGTGGCGGGCAGAGTGCAAGGCGGAGTGGGGTGGCTGCGTGTGGGGCCCCGACTAGGAAAGGGGAGGGGTTTTATGACCCCGCCCGCTCCTTGGGCTGCACATTTACATTGGGCTTGACAAATTATCACTAAGTTAACCCGAAACGTGGGAATGGGGTTAAAATTCCTCTCGTATAGTCTTGATTTATTATCTTTATCATGTTTGTTGCGAGCAGCCACCCTTCTTTATTTTATTCTTTAATAACTGCCACAGCCAAGTGCCCCAATAGTGAACTGGCACTGTGACTGTAAAATGAAGGCAGAACTCCGCTTAACTGATGTTTTTTTCTGTTTTGAAACCAACTGCCCTCACCGGTGATCTGATGATGCGGGCGCCTTGGCTGGAACTTGCTGTAGCCAGCACAGGCAACTGGACTTGGGCTTCTGGTGTGGTCTCAACTTCTTCTTCGTAGTAGCCAATTTCTTCTTCTTCAATCAATTCGTTGGGCTGGCTGATTCTTTCATCTTCTTCTCCTGATTCTTCCGATTCTTCTGATTCCATTGCGCAATCTTGTCTAGGTCGGGCTGGGCGTGCCGGGTAGATAGCGGCGGCTTCGCTTGCCAGAAGTGCAGCTGTTGCAGGCGGCACTCGGATGACGTTGTTGCGATGGACAATGAAGCTTGGCTGCGGGCCTCTTCTATTGGACTCCGCTAACTTTAGTCGGTAGTTGACTTCGCCCAATTTCTCGATCACCTCGTATTTTGATTTGAACGGGCGATGAAACTTGGGGATTTCTCCATCGTATAGCACCGGGTTGTTCAAGTAGACGATGTCTCCGGGCTGTAGGACTTTTGGATGCGGCCGATTGTCGTAGTGCTCTTCTCGGCGTTGGATTTCGGCGCGCAGGCGAGCTCTTGCTAGCTCGGCGGCTTCTTCGATTCTTATATGGTGCTCTCTGACGTAGTCTGGGATGTACTCTAATGATGCCAACTGTTCCAGGCTTGAGTCGATAGGGAATCTGAACTCAGAACCATAGACGATATAGTGCGGGGAGAAACCAGTCACTCGGTGGACTGCGGATCTCATTGCGATCAGGCAGGCTGGCAGCATTTCGTCCCAGTCTTCATGATGATTTTCTAACATGCAGGTTAGAATTTTCTTCACTGATTTGTTAACAATTTCAGCTTGGCCATTACCAGCAGGATGATAGCTTGTAGTCAGGGTGTGGCGAATTCCAAACGAAGTGCAGAAAGCTTGAAACTCGTTTCCCGTGAATTGCGATCCGCGATCACTGTGAAGCCAGGCGGGCACTCCAGTGATAGGGATTAGTTGCTGCTGCAAAATCTTAATTATCGTGCTGGCTCGCTGATTGGTTAACGCGTAGCAGAACGGATATTTTGACGTTGAGTCGACTACGGTTAGAATGTACTTGTTTCCTCTTGGAGTTGGCGGCGTAATTCGTCCGATCAGATCCAGATGTAGTCTAGAGAACACTTCAGTCACCGGAAAAGACTGAACAGGCGCCGGAACTCGCCTCTGCTTTTTGCTCTCTAGGCAGACTGTACATCGGCTGACGTAATCGCTGACCAGCTGGGCTAACCCTGGTCTCCAAAATCTTTCTCGAATGCGTGCCCAGGTTTTATCCTTGCCTAGATGGCCACTCAGGACTGAGTCGTGCAGTTCTTGAAGTACCATTAGGTCTAGACTTTTCGGCAAAACTAGTCGCTGCTTTGGCTCTCCGTTAGCATCGGGCAGCTCAATTGCTAAAATCTCGTCTTCTCGCAGACGGTAACATTCGAAGTACGCGAGCAGGTTCCTGATTGGCCGTTCCAAACTCTGTCGGACCTCAAAATCTGGCTTGGGCTTACCGGCTCGTAACAAGTCGATGATCAGGCCGATTCCAACGTCGAGTTGCTGCTCTCGGCGAAGCTCGTCTCGGGTGATGGGTCCTGTCAATCGATCTTGAATCTGGACTCGTCGTCTTGGCTGTCGTGGCTCGGACGGTCCTGCTGTCTTGTCTACAGTTCTAACGCTCGGCGGCAGCTGGCCATCTTCATTGGGCAGGTGGCGCCAGAAATAGTCATCGCTACATATCGGCGATTCTTCAACTTCTTCAATAGGCGGACTCGGCAGGCGGGAGTGCTGTTCTCCGGGCTGGCGGTGCGCAGAATAGGCTGTCTCTTCTACAGCATGAACACAGGGCGGCAGCTGACCTTCTTCTTGAGGCAGGTGGCGCCAGAAATAGTCATCGCTACATATCGGCGATTCTTCATATACAGTAGGCGTGGTCGGCAGCCGGGAGTACTGCTCTCCGGTCTGGCGATACACGAAATCTCGGCTGTCGGCAGCGGCTGGAGTAGGCTTGTCGGGTTTCTTACCCACCTCTCGTACGCAGGCTGGCGCAGTCGGCACAGACGGCTGAGGTCGCGATCCTCCCGTCGGAAATTCTTCTTCTTGCACAGCAAATTCAAACTCGTCAAATTGGGGAGTGCCTAGGCGGAATTTTGCCTCGCCATACTCGGCTAGAACTGGGCGGCGATGTCCTCGCAGGTACTCATCGTCGGCAGTTGTCGTCAGGGGAAGCGGCTGCTGGTTTCCAACTGCAGGCTGACCAGACCTGTGTCCCAGCGAACACCGCGGCGTTCCGAAGTCGGCGGCTAGCTTTACACCGGCTCGGCGCTTGCTTCTTTTTCTTCTTTTTCTTCTTTTTCTTTGCTTTCGCTGCGGCTCTCGACTCTTGCAGAGTTGGCCGTGTCTAGCGGCGTCGCGGTCCGATGCGGCGCTGCTGCAGTTTTCGACATCCATGTCGACCATAGCCACGCGAACTGACGCTATCAGATCCTCGCAGCTCGGCTCGTTGGGCACCAATGTCGCCGTCGAGACTTCTTGCTCCGCTGTTAGACGCAGCTGTTGATCTCGCGGTAACTCTGGCCGGCCCTCGTTTGCTTCGCGGCGCTGACCTTCGGCGAAGTCGCTGTCCTTCAAAGCTGGCGGCTCTTGGCGTCTGTTGGCCAGGCCGAGGTGTACACATGAGGGAATGTGACACAATGCAAATTCTGAAATGGCGGCTTCAGCTTCCCACGCTGAGCGCTGGCTAGGCGTTGCTGCTGCTTTCAGCTTGCTGGGTCCACTGCCAGTTGAATGAGAGGCGCTACTCGGCTTGAGCGGCACCTGTCCCAACAACGGAGGAGCTTCGCTTTCAACGGCGTTGACGCAGAGTTTCACCGAGTCGTCTAGTTGAACGGCGTCGGCTAGCGGCAGTTTCTTCCCTCCCCGCTGCTCGCTTGTTGTACGACAGCTGGAAATTTCGTCGCAGCTGAAGGTTCCCGGTCCTGTTGACCGGCTGTCGTAGCTTCCATCGGCGGCGTCAGTTGATCTCGGGCCTGTCGGGTGCCAGGGCGCTGACAGAGGGTTCAGGGCTGCCGGCTCGCTGTCGATCTGGCGGGTGCTTCCACTCCGGCTTCTCGGCATCGGCGTGGCGCCTCCGGGCTCGCTGCTGGCAGGTCCTTGGACATCCTTGGGCTTGCGTTGGCTGACGGCGTCGGTGCTCTGGTTGGCGCGCTCTTCCTGCAGCGCCTCTTCGATGCTGGCCTTCTCGTGTTCCGGGCGACGAGAGAGGCCGTCGCAGTTGCCATGGTTCCGGCCATGACGGTGAATAATTTCAAAGTCAAACTCGCTCATTCGTTCTGTCCATCTTCCTAGGATTCCATGGCTTTCAGTCTGCTTTAAAAGCCAAAGGATCGCTTTATGATCCGTTCGCGCCAGAAACTTGGTTCCGATCAAGTAATGGCGGAAATGTCTTAACGAGTCTACTAACGCCAGTAGCTCTTTACGCGTGATGGGATAGCGATTCTCCGCATCTCGCAATCTCCTCGAATAATAGGCAATTGGCCTTTCAGTTCCGTCGGGCTGACGCTGACTTAAACACGCGCCGATTCCGGTGTCGGACGCGTCGGTGTCCAGAATAAACGGCATCGATGGGTCATTGTTGAACTGTGGGTAGACCAGAACTGACGTAGAACACAGGGCGTCCTTGAGTCTGTCGAAGGCGGCCTGCTCAGCTGGTCCCCAAATTTTGTCGAACTTCTGATATTTTCGCTGCTTAATAATGTCGTGCAGAGGTGCTGCGATTTCGGCGTATTTCGGCACAAACTTGGCATAATAGGCGCAGGTGCAGACAAAGCTCTTTAGTTGCTTGGCTGTCTTCGGGACAGGCCAGTTCTTGATAGCGTCGATCTTGGCGTCGTCGGTGCGAATGCCATTTCTGTCGACAATGTGGCCGAGGTACTTTAACTCGGACTTTCCAATGCTGCACTTCTTGGGCTTGAACTTTAGTCCGGCTGCGCGAATTCGCTGGAATACATCTCGTAGATGCTCCAGGTGACTGTCAAAGTCCTTAGAAAAACAGATTACGTCATCTAAATAGGCCATGGCCGACTTCCGGTTGATGCCATCCAGCACGATGTCCATGCAGCGTTGAAAAGTACATGGCGCTGATGACACACCCATAGGCAAAACTGTGAATTCCAGCAGGCCTCTGATCGGCGTGGCGAATGCAGTCAGATGCCGATCCTCTTCTCTAACGGCGATCTGATAATAGCCTGTGGCTAAATCGAATGCGCTGAAGAACTGGCTGCCTTGGAGGGTGCTGAACGTGTCCTGGATTAATGGCAGCGGATATGGGACGTACTCGCACTTCTCGTTGAGCTTGCGGTAGTCGTGCACAATCCTGACGCCTCCGTCCTTCTTCATGACGACCATCAGCGGCGTGCTGTACTGCGAATTACTTGGCCGGAGCAGTCCGCGGTGCAACATGTCGTCTAGAATCTCGTCCACTTGCGGCTGCAGGTGAGGCGGGATTCGTCGCATTGGCAGTCTGACTGGAGCCTTGTCGATGAGGGCGAAGCTGTGCGTCACCACGCTAGTGCGGCCGATGTCTGACGGATGCTGGCTGAAGGCTTCGCGGTTGTCCTTCAACAGCTGGACAATGTCGGCTCGCTGCTCCGCAGTCAGGGACTCCTCGATGTCGATCTCTTGAATCCAGGCGTCGGGGTCGGCAGAAATCTCGACCTGGCGGACATCCGGCTTGGTCGCAGGCTGGTCCAGCAGGTTCAGTTCTTCGGCACCTATAGGGGTAGCAGTACCAAAAAGTACATTGGCACTCACCTCAATTGCATCTTCAGTCGGGTTCACGACCTCAATGTAGGCCTCTCCTTGCGGCATCGTGACCAGGGCGGGCGCGAGGTCCAGTTGGTCCACGCTCGTCTCGCAGTCGGTCCGCTGGAGCCCAATAACGGCGGGCACGCCGAAATTCTCGGCAGCGCTGTCGGCGGCTCGCAGGTGCAGTAGGGCTGATGACCGAGGCGGCACTGTGGCGTCCTCAGCCAGATAAACTCGGCAGGCGGTAGCTTCTCGCTTTGTGTAGCGCAAGGGGATGACCGTCTTCTTGCCGATGTTGAGCACTCCGTCAACTAGATCTAGTGATCGGCAGTGCACGTCCAGGAATTCGAATCCTAGCAGAGAGTCGTGATCGCCTTCGGCTAGGAAGAACGTCACGTTGAGATTGGCGTCGCCTAGGCGTAGGTCAACGTCAACTTTGCCAGCCATGCGCAGCGGCTCGCCTGAGTAGGTGACTAGGCGGTCACCGCAGGGCTGAATGCATTCACGAAAATGAGCAAATTCGGCGGCGAGGGGCTTCCAATCGGAGCTGCCCAAAATATTGCATCTGGCACCAGAATCAATAAGCAATGCTAGACGTCGGCCGAGGAGTTCTCCGGTGATGTACGGGTCTCGTCGGGCGCGTCGACTGTACAAGTGGCTAGGGTACTCTAGGCGGACACTGGGCTCCTTAGCCGGGGAGCTCAATGGCGCCTCTGCTGCTGCAGGCTGCCGTTGCCGTGTCCGCCTGTGGCGTTTCCCGGCTGCCAGCGTGCAGGCGGCTGACTGACTCGCTTCTTCGGGCAATTGATTGATGTGTGGCCTGGCTCATCACATCGGTAGCAGTTCGGCGCTGGCGTTGATTCGCGGCGAGGCGTCGAAGGTGCTTGGCTTTGATTGGCTGCTGCAGCTGGCGTCATGGCCTGCTGACGGTGCAGCTGATACGGCGGCTGGTTCAATCGCGGCTGCTGATTGAATCTCGGCGGCGGGTTGAATCTCGGAGTCTGCGGCGGCTGTCTCGGCAGTTGAGTTGGCGACTGGCTGTGCCGGGCCCGCAGCTCTTGATATCCTTCGTGAGCCAACGTGTCGAGCAGCTGGAGGTGCTGCTCATTCTGACGATACTGCTGACGCATAATAGCTTGCATCATCTGCTGCTGCTGCTGCAGGGCCTGAGCTGATGCTGCTAGCAGCTGTTGCAGCTGATTCGGGTCGAACTCCGTGGCGGCCGTGGGCGGCGGTGTCCGCGGCGGCTGATGCTGACGTTGCTGATGCTGTTGACGCTGCTGATCCGGCTTCTCGTCGGGCTCGTCGTTGATGCCTCGCACAGTCCGATACTGCGGGCCGGCTCTGTGCGCGATCTGATTGGCCGCCTCGATGCGCAGGACGGCTCGTCGGGCAGCAACCAGGTTGTCAGGCCGGATCAGGATGAGCTGTTCTCGCGCTGTCGGCGACAGTCTGACACCGATGAGGAACTGGTCCACCAGCTCAGCCTCTCGTTGCTCCAGCGTCAGGTGCGGGAAGGCTCTCTCAGCCATCGCAATTAACCTGTCAGCATAGTCTTCAACTGCTTCTGACTTACCTTGGTAGCAAGCTCGGTACTCCTCTCTGTACTCCAGGGTTCCGGCGACGCGTCCAAATCGCTCGAGTAGACGCTCCTTGAACTCCTCGTAGGGCAGGTCGTGCGGCAACGCCATCCGGGTGACTGAGGCGTAAGCCGTGGCGATGTCCAGGTTTGCCAGGAGCTCCGTCTTGCGTCGCTGCGGGTCGTTGATCTCTTGCAGGTCGCAGCGCAGTTCGAAGGCCTCCACCCAGATTCTGAAGTCCTGAGATGGGGTGTACCTCTGAATCTTGACGCTCTGCGGCTGACGCTGCTGCTGCTGGTGCTGCGGGTTCCCGATTCCAGCAGCTTCCAGTCTTCTTCTAACATCTTCTGTCACCATTCGTAGCATGTCCTGATAGTTAGGCTGGACTCCTCCTGCTGCATTCGGTGATGTACTTGTTGCTTCAGTCGTGCCTTCCATTGTGGCGAGCTGATTGATTGCAGGGCTGGTTCGAACTCCTCGTGGCGGGTAGTCGATTCGCTGTTGATTGCAGTTGTTCGGCTGTGTCGACTATTCCACCGCTGCTGCCCACCAGTTGCGGTAGTTTGAAATATGTTTGGGGGTTGTTTGGGGGATTGATTTCTTAGAAGCGCCCGGAGTCTGGGGCTGCGCTATAAAACAAACCTAAGTAGGAGTGCGTCGAATTAGAGCTCAGATTATAGCCTCTGGCTACCGCTTAATTTTTATTTCCCAGATAGCTATAAAATAAGCCTATGGTAGCGGTTCGAATGGAAAGGCAGCAATTTAATTTATTGATTTAACAAATTTCCTTAATTTAATCAAGAAGGTCGATTCGTCAACGGCTACGGCGATAGTAGGGCGACTAATCGATGCTAAGACGGTAACGGGGCTGCCACCACTTACTTTTAAGCGAAAGTAAGAAACTAATAATAGCCGATGCAGATTTCGCTCGTAGTAGAGTCGCACCGGTAGTTGTAGAACCGAGTAGAACGCTGGTTGAAGTGCAGGCAGGCTTGAATGGCGTCCAGGCTGACGATGATGTACGAACGGCGATGATTGGGGCTGGCTTCTTAAATAACTAAGGCAGAAATCAAGATCAAAGACTTGACTTCGATTAGAATCAGGGACTGAATTCTTCAGTCTAAGTATTACAGATGCTGTAGTAATAATTAACTGGAATTACTACAGGTTCCGCTGCTATATTTGGAGCTAATATATGCTCAGTAAGAGCAGACTGGGGTGCGGAGTCACGAAGCAGACGTGAGCAGACGTGAGCAGACGTGAGCAGACTTAAGCAGACGTAAGCGGACTGGGTGCGGGGTTATGAAAGCAGACGTGAGCAGACGTGAGCAGACTTAAGCAGACGTGAGCAGACGTGAGCAGACTTAAGCAGACGTATGAAAAATTGGGTAAAAATTGCGCTGCTTATATACACGAAAACGGTCATTGCACGGATCATTAGGTTAAGCAATAGCGCGTGGGCTGAATCATGGATCAAACGGGGATTGCACAGGTGGCTACATAACATATTAAACAATACGTAAGTGCACTTTTAGGTGAGCCATGGCATCATGAGGGCGACGGCGAGAGTTGCCCTGATGCCGAGCGGATCGTCAATGGGCAGTTTACTGCACCCGCGAAATAGGAGTAAACTCCCAATTGGCGAACACAGGCAAAAGATAGGCGGCCAGAGAGTGGGCGGCAAAATCAGTGGTCGGGCAAAGGAAAACGAGGCGGCGCACTGTCTCTGTGAAGCCAACTCGAAGGGCGGGTGGCTCGCAGATTCAGTGGCTTACAATTCACGGGTGTTCACGCAGGGTATGCACAGATAGCGAGCGGGCACGCCTGGCAGGCGTCCAACCGCTGAATGGGACACGTAGGCAGTGCACGGCTGGGCTGCACGAAAACAATGTGCCCCAGCTAATTTGTACGGTACTCGCAGTTTATGCACGTAAGTTAAGGCATTAAGCAAAATGCAAGTTTCATACACATTTTGTTAATATGCATCATTTAAATTTGTCGAATGGGGTGAAATAATTCGACGCACTACTACAATATCAGTGAATTTCTCAGAATATCAGACACTTGAATTTACTAGTAACTAATCACGACCCCAGGCGACAATCTTAAGCAGACCAATTGAAACAGTGTACATGAAACAATCTTTAGAAGCTTTTTATCGAGTGGCACACAAAGTATTTGCTTGTAGGCAACTAAAAATACTTACAATGCGCCTTCTCCGTTACTTTTTACAGTCTGGTAGGCTCAGCAATAGAAAAATAAATTTTAAAAGCAAAAAAAAGCCGTAAAAAGATGTTTTTTGCATACTGCTTAAAAAAATGTGGCACATGATGAGGGATGCGTGGCACTAAAAGAAAATGCTGTGTACTTTTTAAAAAAACAAACGGCACATATTTTCCTGCTTACGTCACGGAGCAGGAGGACCAGCAATTATTTAGCAATAGATTAACAAACTTTCGCTCCCTCCAGCGGCAAGAGACTTCTATTTTGTGGTCTAAATTTGTGTGGCACATAAATTGGGGGCATCATTTTATTTTAAAAAATAATTTTCAGACGTGGCACACTATTTTTTAAAAAAAAATATTTTTTTATTGCCGGAGCTATTGCTGGGGATCGCGGAGTTTCTTACTTCTTCTTCATTTTTCTTAAGCAAAATATTTCTATAAAATTAGCATGCATTTTAATAGTCGAATTACTAGTTCTATTTATATTTGTTCCACACGCCTATATCTTATACAGTACGTCAACCAATATATTATATTTGTTATAATCATAGAAATGTGCGGAAAAATCTGGAAAGATCGTAAACAAGTATATAAATATACGCAAGGCGCTCAGCCTAAAAGCAAGCCCTTTTTCAATACTCTTCCGGACAATAAAAAATCCAAATTCCTTCACGAAGAACCACCGCCTAGTTCTTACGCCTTATTTATTCTGCATTATCGCCCTACAGTGGCATGTGGCACTCTGCATGATAACATTATTTATTTTTAGAATAAATTCGAAATATAAATTGGCAAAGCCAATATTTTAGTATCTAGGTTGTAAATCCCTTGTCTACATTCTATGATTAATAAATCAAAAGTCATAAGTTAGCAATAGAATAGAAAAGTCCTCAACATGTTTTAATAAGCATATAGATACCACATCAGTCTAGTTTTAATATGGAATGGTATCACTTTTTGCTGGCTTTAAATTTTTTTTAAGCATTTTATAATTAAAAAAACTTATTTTTTGCATATTTGTAGACATTCCAGTAAAGTTTAAAATAGTTTTGAAACAGTAGCTAGAATATCTTAATTACTTTCTTCTTAATGTTGTCACAGAAGAGGTCATTTGTTGATTTTACTAATTAGAATGTCTAAAAATATGAAGATATTATTATTAAAGATAGCTAAGGCCTATTATTTAAATTAATTATAAAGAATTTTGCTTTGGTTAACACAGAAAGTGTTTTCTTAGCCCACCTATGACTATGTTAACAATTATACTTTGTATTATTACTATATAGTCTATAATAATTTTTTAATAAAATAAAAATTTACAAGTCTCATAAACTTTGTACTATTGTAAACATTAAATTTTATTAATAATTGTAATGTATATTGATTAAATTCAATATGACAATATCCAAAAATATTAATAAATTTTATTACCCAAAATTTAAGGTCTGAATGTCTCTGGTATCTATTTCAGTAATAAGTATACAAAATAAAAAAATCTTTGTCTTTTACTTAGCTATTTAAGCCATGCTACAGTTAAGCTATCATTGTCTATGACCATATATTCTAGGGGTTTTTGTTATTCTGTTCCCAACCCTAAAGTTATTGTAGGGCTATTTCACTAATAATATTTCTAGGAAACTCTCAAACTGTCTATTAGCATTTATTAGACTAAGCAATAAACCTAGTCCAAAATATACAGGGTGTTCCCCAAATTAGAAGGTTGCAGCCTATACTTTCCTAATGCCTAATATTCTGTGTTTGCAGGGAAAACCAAATGAAAATTCCCTTGTCATTTGCTGAATTTAAAGAAATAATTCTACTATACTAAATGTCTAATGTCTGTCTGTCTATGTGTCTGTCTGTGGCAGCTTTCTCCGTAACGATGTAGAGCTCAAACGCCTCAACCGATTCTGATCAAATTTGCTCCAAAAGATTGCAAATTCTTTGAGGATGAGACGGTAATAGTTTGCAAACTCTGCTACAAGTGGAAGGGGATTAAATATTCGAAAAACGAGTTTTTCCTATGCTTTCAATGCGAGGCCAACAAAGGTCAAAGTCGGCACTGTCAGAATGTTGATTTTATTTTAGATTGCGTCATAAAGTTTTGTGCTCAGTTAAAATTCGCGGGCCAATAATTCTCAAACTCTGCACTGTCTAATTTTTTATTTGAAAAGGTTGCATCATAAAGCTAGAGTACACTGCTCCAATTCGCAGGCCAATAATTCTCAAACTCTGCACTGTCTAACTTTTTATTTGAAAAGGTTGCGTCATAAAGCTAGAGTACACTGCTCCAATTCGCGGGCCAATAATTCTCAAACTCTGCACTGTCTAATTTTTTATTTGAAAAGGTTGCGTCATAAAGCTAGAGTACACTGCTCCAAGTTTACCTAAATCGTCGTGCCGGTAAGAAGAGAATATAAATTTTCTCACCTAGCTAGAGTACACTGCCCCAGCCCTAGCTTAATGGTTGTGCACAAGGGCAATAGAAAAACTGCTCAAGCGATCTGTGTACATTTTATTAGCGATTGATTATTTCTCGCCTAGCGGGAGAGCCAAAATTCAATAAATTGGCCTAAAAGTGTGAATGCTTGAGCGAAATATTTTTATTTAAAGTAGCCGTGGGCCGTTCTGCAGTGAATTTGCCAATCTCGAGTCAGTACTTTCTGTCTGCTTGGGGGATTTCAGACTGCTCTGGGGAAGTTTCAGTTAGATTTGGGAATTTCTGACTTCTCAAAAGGGATTTTGTAACTGCTTTGGGGATTTTAGTCTGCTCGGGGAAATTTTCCGTCTGCTTGCGGGATTTCAGACTGCTCAGGGATATTTTCTGTCAGCTTGGGGATTTCTAACTGGCCGAAGGGGAGTTTCTAAATACTCGGGAGATTTTCTGTCTGCTTTGAGGATTTTTCATGTTTAGGGAGATTTCTATCTCATTGCGGGGATTTCTGACTGCTGGGAGGTTTCCAACCGTTGGGGGAGATTTTCTTACTTCTCGAAAGATTTTTTAACTGCTTGGGGAACTTTTCTTTCGGCTTTGTGGATTTGAAACTGCTCGGGGTAATTTTCGATCTAATCAGGGGATTTCTAACTGCTCGAAGCTATTTTCTTACTGTTCGGAAGTTTTCCAACTGTTTAAAGAGATATTCTTACTGCTCGGGGAGATTTCTAATTGCTCTGAGAATTTTTTATCCGATTAGGAGATTTCTTACTGCTCGGGGAGATTTCTAACTGCTCTGAGAACTTTTTATCTGATTAGGAGATTTCTTACTGCTCGGGGAGATTTCTAACTGCTCTGAGAATTTTTTATCTGATTAGGAGATTTCTTACTGCTTGAAGGGGACTTCGAGCTGCTCCAAGGGAACAGCTTGGAGAATTTCTGACTGATCAAAGAGGATTTTCTAAATGCTCGTGGAGGTTTTTCTGTCAGCTTAATGGATTTTCGACCTTATCCGGGGGGATTTTTCTTTCTCTGGAAGATTTTCTACCTCCTATTGAGATTTTTCTGTTTTCTTAGGGATTTGTTGCTGTTTGGGGAAATTATCTTTGTGACTGGGGATTTTTAACAGCTCGAACGGCACTTTCTAACTGCTTGGGAGATTTTTGACTGCTCAAAGGGTATTGTCACACTGCTTGGGAAGATTTTCGGATTGCTTGGGGAGATTTTCTGTCTGCTTGAGGAATTTTCTATCGGCTCAGGGAGACTTTGTAACTGCTCGCATGTGATTTTCTTTCTGATTGCTGGATTTCTGAGACTGCTTGAAGGGAATTTTCTAACTGTCTGGGAGATTTTTAACTTCTCGGGGAGGAGATTTGACTGCTCGCAATTTTTTTAACTGCTTGGGAGATTTTCTAACTGCTAGGGAACTTTTCTGTCTACTTGGGAATTTCTGACTGCTCGAAGAAAATTTTCTAAATGCTCGGGGGGGACATTTTTCGTCTGCCTGGGAGATTTTCTACCTCTTCGATTTCTTACTGCTCAGGGAAATTTTCTATGTGAGTGGGTGATTTCTAACAGTTTGAAAGGGAATTTCTAACTGCTTAGGAGATTCCTGACTGCTTTAAAGGTGTTGTCAAACTTTTTGGGAAGATTCTCTGATTGCTCAGTGAGATTTTCTGTCTGCTTCGGGGATTTTCTGTCTGCTCAAGGAGATTTTATAACTGCTCAGTGTGATTTTCTATCGGATTGGTGGATTTCTGAGACTGCCGCAAGGGGAATTTCCTAACTGCTTGGGCGATTTTTTTGCTTGGGGAACTTTTTGGTTGACTTAGGGATTTTTTAACTGCTAGGTAGCTAACTGCTCTGGGAGATTTTTTACTGCCCGGAAACTTTTTTGTTGGGGGATTTCTAACAGCTCCGGAATATTTTCTACCTGATTTGAGGATTTCTGACTTCCCGAACTGGACTTTGTTACTTCTTGGGGGATTTTTGACTGCTCGAAGGGTCTTTCTAAATGCTCGGGGAGATTTTCTGCTTGCTTGGGAAGATTTTCTAATTGCTCGAAGAGGACTTTTTAACTACTTAGGCGATGTCTGACTGCTCGAAGCGTATTTTCTGTCTGTTCGGGAAGATTTTCTAATTGCTAAGGGAGGTTTTCTGTCTGCTTCGAGGATATCTTCTTACTGCTCAAAGGGGATTTTATAAATATTCGGGTAGTCTGCTTGGGGAATTTTCTGTTTACTTGGGGGATTTCTGACTGCTCAGGGAATTTTCTCTTTGATTGGGGAATTTCTGACTCCTAGAAGGGATTTTCTAACTTCTGGGGGGGATTTTTCCGTCTGCTTGAGGGGCTTTCAACCTGACTGGTATAGCAAAAGCTTTTTTCTATGTTTAGGGGATTTCTGACTGCTCGGGGAAAGTTTCTATTTCATTGGAATTTCCGACTTCTCAAAAGGAATTTTCTAACTGCTGGGGGGATTTTTTCTGTTCGTGGGTTTTCTACCTTATCCTGGAGGAAGATTTTTCGGCTGCTCGAAAAAATGTTAGCTGCTTATGTGATTTTGGACTGCTTTAAGGAGATTTTCTAACTGCTCAGGAAGATTTTCAGTCTGCTTGGAGATTTTCTAACTGCTCGAGGAACTTTTCTGTCTGATTATGGGATTTCTAACTGCTTGGGTGTTTTCGGACTGCTTGAGGGGGGTTTTCTAAATGGTCCGGGAGATTTTTAACTGCATGAGGAGTTTTTCTAACTGCCTCGGGTAGATTTTCTAACTGCTTGATGGGGATATTCTAACTGCTCATGGAAATTTTCTGTCTGCTTAGGAGATTTCTTACTGCTAGGACAAATTTTCTATCTTATCGGGGAACTCTAACTGCTTGGCTGATTTCGGACTGCTCGAGGGGGGTTTTCTAAATGCTCCATGAGTTTTTTAACTGCATGAGAAGTTTTTCTAACTGCATTAGGTAGATTTTCCAACTGATCATGAGATTTTTTTCTCCTTGGGATTCTTTGTCTGGTTGGGGAATTCTGTCTGTGGGAGATATTTTTTACCCGAAGATTTTTATTCTCTGGGGGCTTTTCGGTCTGCTTAGGGGATTTTTAACTGCCCGGGGAAGTTTCTATTTGATTGGGGGATTTTCTAACTGCTGGCGGGGTTTTTTACTTACGGCTGGGGGAAGATTTTTTGACTGCTCTCAAAAAGCATTTTTGCTGCAGAGATTTTCTAGCAGCTTACGGAGATTTCCGTTGAGTACATGATTGATTTAAAATGCCTGTCTGCGCCCCCCTGGGGGGGGCACCGAAGAGCTAGTCTTCTTGGCTAAAATTCAAAACTTATGCTGACTTTAACAAAACCACTGATGTTAGGGAACTCCAACTGGAAGGTAGCTGTGACGTAGCTGAAGCAGTCAAAAAAGGCTCAAATCAACAGAATTTGTGCCGGCAATGAAGCTTTGCTAACTAGATTTAAACCACATAGATCCTTCATAATAAATTCTTGTCAATCTGCAGCAACTTTCTGATCACTCTACTTATTAGTAGTATTGCAAGGGTAGACTGCCACTAAACCATTTTAAGTTCAGATAAACTTGTAGAGATCAGATCTGTCCAAGTCTGATGTCCAAATGAATCAATCTCCCTGGAGCTGTGAAAGCCAAGACAAAGATTTGTCCAAAGATTATTTAAAACTGGATAATTGTTGGATAGGGGTTGGAAGGTTGGAACTTTTTAGTGGTAGCCGCTCTACCACAATTCCTAGCCCTAATTTCCTAATTCCCTATATCTTGCACTATGCCAGTTTATCTTGCTTTCTTAGCAGTATATTCTCTCTGTCTCAGCAGGTGTCTCCTCTTACAATAAGGTAGTATATTCTCTGCTTCTTGCAGGTAATTCTCTCCCTATCTCTCGCCTTAGGCAGTCTCACTCTCTGCTCTATAGCAGGTATTCCCCTTTTATAGCTTGCTTCCAAGTGATGAATTTATCTCTGCTATGCAGGTAGAAATAACTAAGTCTGGGGGGATAAAATTTGGGGGAGAATGCTAATTATATTGATATGCAGCAAAAAGTAAAATATAGCCAAGCAGTGGTTTGCAAGACCTTTTTTGCTCCTTCAAAAATTTTCTAATGTAAGTTGCAGATTTTGTTTCAACTAAGTTACACTGGCAATCTTTTTTTTTCAAGTTGTGCATGTGTGACTAATAATTTCAAAGTTCTTATGTTGTATGTTAGCTAAAACCTCTATATGTACAATGGGAAGAGCTTGCAAATTTCACAGGGAACACCCAACATGGTAGACTTATTTAACTTGTGACCTGGCATAACAATATGCCTTCAAATTCTATGCTTCTAATCCTAAATTATTTTAGTCCCAAGTTATGCTGGTGAAATTATTCATTGCAAAAAGAATTAAAAAAACTACACAGAGACCCCTGAAATAGGCCGTTAAGTCCCCCCTCAAACCCAAAACATTGCAGAATTCCGAGGCTGAACAAACACAGCAGCCGCAGGCGCCAGCTAACCAACCTGTCGCCTCTGCAAATTCTCGCATGCGTCGAAGCGGTCGTCCTCCTCGTGGAGGTCGCGGCGGCGGCGGCGGCGGCGGGGAGCAAATGATATCGGAAGACGATATTGAGAGAGAGCGTCTTAGACTAGAACGTCAGCTCCATTTGCAACAGCAGCAGCAGCTGAATCATCAACAACATCGTGGTAACACTGAGCGTCATCAGGCAAGTCGCGGTCAGTTTGGATATCCCAATAGACGGCCCTACTATGTCGGCCAGGCCGGTGGCGGCGGAGTCGGCGGGCATCGACCCGATCAGGGTTGGCAGGGTCCAGCCGAGCTGGATCCCAATTACGATTATTATAATCCCAGTGATGAGGGCGGAGGTCGTCGGAGACTGAGGAATCGTCAGAAACAGCAGCAGAATCAACAGCAGCAATATGCGGACGAGTATTATCACCAGTGTGAGTTGCTTCTTCTTTGTTGGGTGTCTTCATTCATTGGGTGTCTTCCTTTGTTGGGTGTCTTCCTTTGTTGGGTGTCTCCCTTCATTGGGTGTCTTCCTTCATTGGGTGTCTTCCTTCATTGGGTGTCTTCCTTCATTGGGTGTCTTCCTTTGTTGGGTGTCTTCCTTCATTGGGTGTCTCCCTTTGTTGGGTGTCTTCCTTCATTGGGTGTCTTCCTTCATTGGGTGTCTTCCTTCATTGGGTGTCTTCCTTCATTGGGTGTCTTCCTTCATCGGGTGTCTCCCTTTGTTGGGTGTCTTCCTTCATTGGGTGTCTTCCTTCATTGGGTGTCTTCCTTCATTGGGTGTCTTCCTTCATTGGGTGTCTTCCTTTGTTGGGTGTCTTCCTTCATTGGGTGTCTTCCTTCATCGGGTGTCTTCCTTTGTTGGGTGTCTTCCTTCATCGGGTGTCTTCCTTTGTTGGGTGTCTTCCTTCATTGGGTGTCTTCCTTCATCGGGTGTCTTCCTTTGTTGGGTGTCTTCCTTCATTGGGTGTCTCCCTTCATTGGGTGTCTTCCTTCATTGGGTGTCTTCCTTCATTGGGTGTCTTCCTTTGTTGGGTGTCTTCCTTCATTGGGTGTCTCCCTTTGTTGGGTGTCTTCCTTCATTGGGTGTCTCCCTTTGTTGGGTGTCTTCCTTCATTGGGTGTCTTCCTTCATTGGGTGTCTTCCTTCATCGGGTGTCTTCCTTCATCGGGTGTCTTCCTTTGTTGGGTGTCTTCCTTCATTGGGTGTCTTCCTTCATCGGGTGTCTCCCTTCATTGGGTGTCTTCCTTCATTCGGTGTCTGTCTTCCTTCATTGGGTGTCTCCCTTCATTGGGTGTCTTCCTTCATTCGGTGTCTGTCTTCCTTCATTCGGTGTCTTCCTTCATTCGGTGTCTTCCTTCATTCGGTGTCTCCCTTCATTCGGTGTCTCCCTTCATTCGGTGTCTCCCTTCATTCGGTGTCTCCCTTCATTCGGTGTCTCCCTTCATTCGGTGTCTTCCTTCATTCGGTGTCTCCCTTCATTGGGTGTCTCCCTTCATTGGGTGTCTCCCTTCATTCGGTGTCTCCCTTTATTGTGTGTTTTCCTTTGTTGGGTGTCTTCATTCATTGGGTGTCTTCCTTTGTTGGGTGTCCTCCTTCATAAAGCATTTTGTTTCTGCTTTGGATGCCCTTTAAAAATCGCCTGACGCCGAACCCCAAAACCGAATCCAGACACCGTCGAACGGCAGATCGAGCCGTCAACATCGGGCAACTTCAGCATCACCATTAAAAACGAGCGTTTTCGGCAAACTGACGACAGCGGCGGCGTCGGCGTCGGCAGCAGAGGCGGCGGCGGCGGACGTCGTCGAAAGCCCCGACGAAGTCGTCGAGGATTTGGTGGCGGCCGCGGTGGTGCTGGCAGGGAAGAAGGCGCCGTCGAACATTCCGGCGGCGAAGGAGTTGAAGAGGCCGGCGACGCGGTCGGAGCCAATCCTGCGGTGCCGGAGGACGGCGGCTTCATTGACGACGATTTGGACGGCGTCGGCGCCGTGGATGTCGGCGGCGGCGGCGGTGCCAGCTGGGAGCAGCAGCTGGTTGATGACGAGGCGCAGCGGGCGGCTGCGGCGGCGGCGGCGGCTGGTCCGGCGTCGACCGAGACTGGTGGCGGCGAAGCTGGCGTTGGTGCTGCATCTTCTTCGACTTGATTATTGAATTATGATTTTTTTGTTTTTTCTTTCTTAGAAATCCAGGTTTCTGAGGAATTATTTAATTTTCACTAAGAATCCTACTACTGCTACTAGTAATACTGCATGTAGCTTCATAATATTATAATTATCAGTAAAATTTTAATTTAGCTACTTTTTACATTAAAAAATGTAGTAAGTATTGATCACTTTTACGTAGTTTATTTTTTAAGCAAAAAGCTTTTATGAAGTGCCATGTACCTAAATATTAGTAACTTTGGTATACTTTGGTATTTCTATAGGCGTTTTCGTTGGCGTCGATATTCATTTAGAATATTGGCTACATTTTTAATCGATTTCATCTGCAAGATTTACCTGTAGCCATTTTTTTACTATTACTAATAGCAGTATATTAGTTCATAAATTTTTTATTGTTTTTTTTTATCACAAACTATATATTTTGCTATAAATTGCTAAGCTCAATCAGCTATTTATCCTTATTATACGAGTAAAATCAACAATTAAAAATATTGTTTTTTTTCTCTGTGCAGGCTCGGTCTCTGTTATCCTTTTTTATTGATCACGTTAAAACAAAAGTTTTGATTTGCACGTATTTGTATTAGTCCTCCTTTCTAAAGCAATAATGAACAAACTTTTTTATTTTCACTTGTCATAAGTTAATCTTGACTAATAATTGGTTACGAAAGTGTTTATTTGATTGCTGGCTTAATGCGTAAACAGTTTTTATCAGCTTGTGTTGCATCGGATTTTAACTTTTGTTTTATTATTAAACATGGTACACACAGTTTGTAACGTATCCTGATATAAGAATTTGTTTCTTGAAATATATACATTACTGTACATAAAACTATTATATTGTTTGAATTTTTTTCTTTAACTCTATAAAAATTTTTAATTAAAAGTTTATTTCCTTCTTTTATTTCGTTTTTAAGTGGGCTTGAATGGAAAGTAAAAAATTTCAGTGAAACAGAGTGAGGGGTTGAAAAGGGCAGGGAGTCAGGGGTTGGAAGGGGGCAGGGTGTGAGGGGTTGGAAGGGGGCAGGGT
Organism: Macrostomum cliftonense; assembly: GCA_950096795.1. NCBI lineage: Eukaryota > Metazoa > Platyhelminthes > Macrostomidae > Macrostomum > Macrostomum cliftonense. The sequence continues at coordinate 2,155,776 of CATNEM010000024.1, read as the reverse complement.
GTGAGGAGTTGGAAGGGGGCAGGGAGTGAGGAGTTGGAAGGGGGCAGGGAGTGAGGAGTTGGAAGGGGGCAGGGAGTGAGGGGTTGCAAGGGGGCACGGAGTGAGGGGTTGCAAGGGGGAAGGGAGTGAGGGGTTGCAAGGGGGCAGGGAGTGAGGGGTTGCAAGGGGGCACGGAGTGAGGGGTTGCAAGGGGGCACGGAGTGAGGGGTTGCAAGGGGGCACGGAGTGAGGGGTTGCAAGGGGGCAGGGAGTGAGGGGTTGCAAGGGGGCAGGGAGTGAGGGGTTGCAAGGGGGCACGGAGTGAGGGGTTGCAAGGGGGCACGGAGTGAGGGGTTGCAAGGGGGCACGGAGTGAGGGGTTGCAAGGGGGGCACGGAGTGAGGGGTTGCAAGGGGGCAGGGTGTGAGGGGTTGGAATTTTTAGTATACAACGTAAAAAATAAAAATCAACAATTAAATTTAAGTAATAAAATCTGGCCGCTTAGGCTTCGAAATTCATAATTAAATCAAAACCTGTAGCTGCATGTCCATCTGGCAATGCACGTGTACGCATATATTGATCTTATTAATTAATTAATAAACAAAATTTACAGTCGATATTCTATTTGGTTCGAAAAAAAGCAAAGGAAAAAGAAAGAGCAGGACGTTATTTTTATTTGGAACTTTTCTAAGCACAACGATCAACTCTGAAAAAGAAGATAAAATCACAGCTTTTAACAATGGAATTCTACTAGCCACAATAAAAAAATCTGGTATAAGTACGCTATAATTTTTAGGCAAAATTAAAATTTCACAAACTAATTTCTGAAATATAATGGAAGATATAAGAGTTTTGTTGCCAGCCTAGGCACAAAAAATATTAATATAAATGAATTTAACTTCATTAAGAATAATCAAGACAATTACTTGTAAAAAATCCCATTTAAAATCGCGCGCTAACATAAGTACTATTTCATAAAATTTACCTGCCAGTAAAAGCACTGGGATAATGTAAAATAAGTTGCTCGATTTAAATGAAAAAACAATAAAAAAAGCATGCTTTACAACCATTTAATTACCAGCCAAAGTCATAGTCCCGTAATAGTGTTATTCCGAACGGTAATCTCAACTAATAAATATTCTAAAAATAGCAACACTCACTTCGCAGTGGTTTGAATTTAGAATATTTTTACCCAGTCTATGCACATTGTAAGCCAACCGACCAGGCAGGGTGTGTATGTACACAGGGCGAATGTACACTCGCTGTTTGACTTCTTACCCTTCGCGTACACTCGATAGTTCAAGAATCCGTGAAACCCACTAAACTGTACAGATTATGAGTACGTTTGCACTCAAGTCTCTGATATCATGACAAAAATTTTGAGCCAATTATCAGTAAGAATGACGGAATGGATAAAGCAGATTATCATAAAAATCATAATTATAACTACTAATTACTACAACTCAAATCGATTCCGATCAATGGAAGAAGCATTATTGGCCCCAGAGTTGTCAATCATGCCCTCGCTTCGCATCCAGCTCTCCATCTCGCGCAGCTCAGCCTCCGAGTCCGGCAGATTACCCGGGTTCCCTGACGTCGCCGCCGTCCCAGCAACTGCGGCTGCCCGCGGCGGGGGCGGCGGTCCATCGTCGGACAAGTCGATAAGGTTGACGCCGTCGGTTGCGGAACTGACTGTGGGATAAATTGAACTGACCGGCTGTTGCTGAGGGGCCGCCGTTGATTCGGTTGACCTCGGCTGCGGAGGCGGTCGGGAGTTTTCGAAACGATCGAAACGAAGGAACGCCGAGTTTAGTTCGTCGTTGATGTGCAGAAGCTCGTTGATGACGGACTCGTGGCTAGATAGCTGGAAGGGTCATGATTGGGATTTAAAATAGTCAGTTACGCAATATGGGATTTTAAATCCAAAATTAGAGCTCCACAAAAAGGACTTTAAGAGTCAAATCCCAAATATAAGCTCTAGAAATGGGATTTTTAACTGTCAAATCTTAAATATAAGCTCAAGAAATGGGATTTTAACTGGAAAATCTATCTAGCTATCTAGCTAACTATCTAGCTCCAGAACAAAGTATTTTCTTACGTCAAAATTCCAAATATGAGCTCCCGAAATAGGATTTTAACTATCGAACCCAAATATGAGCTTCAGAAATGGGATTTTAACGGTCAAACCCAAATATGAGCTTTAGAAATGAGATTTTAACTGTCAAACCCAAATATGAGCTCCAGAAATGGAATTTAAACGGTCAAATCCCAAATATGAGCTTTAGAAATGAGATTTTAACTGTCAAACCTAAATATGAGCTTTAGAAATGAGATTTTAACTGTTAAACCTAAATATGAGCTCAGAAATGGGATTTCAACTGTCAAACCTAAATATGAGCTTCAGAAATAGGATTTCAACTGTCAAACCCAAATATGAGCTTCAGAAATGGGATTTCAACTGTCAAACCCAAATATGAGCTTCAGAAATGGGATTTTAACTGTCAAACCCAAATATGAGCTCCAGAAATGGGATTTCAACTGTCAAACCCAAATATGAGCTCCAGAAATGGGATTTCAACTGTCAAACCCAAATATGAGCTCCAGAAATGGGATTTTAACTGTCAAACCCAAATATGTGCTTCAGAAATGGATTTTAACTTTCAAATGCCACATCTGTGCTTGGGTAACGGGAACTGTCAAATACTCACTTTAGAGCTTCAAAAGTAGGAATTTTTACTATCGAATCCCGAAGAATTAGTTCCATAATTTAATAACTGTCTAATCACATATCTAGGCTCTTTAAATAAGAAACGGGATTCCATCAAACTATCAAATGTTCTATTTAAGCTCAAAAAGGGGGACTTTAACACAGTCAAATCATAAATATGAGCTTAAGTTTTTTTTTACATTTAGATTTTTATTGTCTATTGAATACTCATAAAACCAATTCTAAAACACAATTCGGAATTTTTTTGAAATCTCACCTGTCCACCAAGCAGCTCCATCAATCGTTGCTGCATCTTTCGGTTAACGATGTTTAACTGGCGCATCAGTTCAATATCTTCAGTTGTAGCTTTGCCATTGGCCGCTTCCGTGAGCAATTCGTTGAATATTCGACTATTAGTGCACACTTGATTGACATCTGCTCTCAGTTTGTTGACCTGTTGAGGCGTCAACTGTTGCTGCTGCTGCTGCTGCTGAGGCTGCTGGGACAGGCGATTCTGGGCTTGGCCGCCAAGCGTGGAAGCTGGTCGTTGTCGAAGCTGCGGCGCCGGGTGACTCCTCGTCACGGGAGCCGCCGTGGCGCCGCCTCCCGTGTCAACTCCGCCAGCAACATTTGCATAAGTCTGCAACGACTCGTACGTGTAGTTCGGATCCGGGAATTGAACACCTTTGCCGCGAAGTTCCCGGATAACGCGATCGATTTCTCTGAGGTCGGGCCGATCCTTGAAAGATTCGGACCAGGTGAGCAGAAGGAGCAGTACCTGCGGTTGGATGATTAAGTTTACTCATAGGACACAAAAAATTGAAAACAATTTATACACACTACTGGAATCAGTAGAAATGCAAGTTTTTTTACTGCGTAAAATAGCATAAAATTACCTAAATTATCGAGGGGACGCTTTCACTTTCTCGAATCTTCACTTTCGAAGTGAAGATGCTAATATTCAACTTCTAGGCGTCCATGACATAGGAATGACCACTGTGCAAATGAACACAGTTATTCGTTTCGAGGAATTATCAGTTTTCGATACGGGCCACATTCAAACGAAAGCATCACGAGATGGAAATTTGCGAAAGTGAATGTTTCGAGAAAGTGACACGCAGGCTAAACGCACCCTGTCCTGCAGCTCCGGCGGCGGTGAATACTTTGGACCAATCAGTCTGACCAGCTCGTCAAGCAGATCCCGTTTGCCAGCCAGCTGGGTGTGAAATCTAGCGCCGCAGGACTGCACGCAAGCTTCCAGCAGGTCCAGGCAGAGTTCGGCGGAACGAAAATCCCGAGCCGACGAAACAGCATTTAAACGTTTGCGCAGCGCTCGAGCTACTTCTTTGGGCGCGTCGTCTGAACTTTTGGCGAATTGAACAATGCTGGCTGATAGGTTGGGATCGACACTAGATTGGGAAGAGCCAGTGGCCCGGTCAACTAGAAGTTGAATCTGGTTGCTGACACTGCTGCTTGAGCGCTTCATTGTCTGGCTTTTTAGTGCTGAAAATTTTATAGTTAAACCTACTGCGAGTAATAAGGCGGATTATTGCTATTCGTGCACTACGAGCTAATCACATTCTGAAAGATATTTACTGGTTCTGCTTGCTTTAAATGTAAAAAAGTCAAAATTTTTTGAACCACATTTACACCTTAATCTAAACTAATATAAAGTAGTAAACTTATGTAGTAAAAATAATGCATTTAATAGACAATATATGGGTAGATATATGACACTTGCATCACTAACCTTGTCTATAGTTTATATTAAATCATACTTAAAGATAATGAGGGTTTAGTTTAGATCTATCCTATAGCTGAGGATTTTAGTTAGAAACCCTGGCTCTAGGAGAAAATTTGTGCCCTTGAAAAAGGCACTTATTTCTGCATTGCTTTAGTCCACCTAGCTTACATGATGAATTAGACTGTGGGTAATTGTGACACTTCTGGCCTATTAGTATTAGGCCTATGTAGATACAGCCATAGAGTCATCAAATGCGCCACATAATAGCTGCTGATGTGCCATGATTTATATATCAATTCAAAAGGTTGGTCATCTAAATTTGTTATTATTATTATTATTATTATTATTACTATGGCTACTAATTATTATTATTATTATTATTATTATTATTATTCAATAGAAGTCAGAAATCACATGACTCTGAACTCCAAAGCAAAGTCTTAAATAGAGAAAATTTAGTTTAGCTATTGACAATAAAATCTGTCTCAATAGTATGCATTTTTATACACTTTTGTGATTGTGAGACATCCATTTTTAATGAGCAATCAAGTATGTCAATAAGTATTACTCATAACTTATTTTAGGTCTATTGACTTAGCCTGCTAGCAAAAGAAACTGTTATAAATATAAGGCCTTGGGGTTGAGCAAAATTTTTATTTCTTATTTTTTTTTGTTTTACTTGGGGTTTATAAGGTATTTGGTCTTTTAAAAAGTCAAAACAAAAATAAAGTCATTTGTTGCTAAATTTTAATTCATATTGCAAGTAATTATCCATTTCGATTTTTAATTTAATCGAAGCTTGTATCCATCTAGCCATAAACGTTAATCAACCGTATAATAAGAGGCAGATTATTAGACAGAGTGATTCCATTGCTAAATGCAAGTGACTGAATAATTTTAAATGCATTTTGTTAACTTAATTATGCCTCACAATGCGTCTTATGTCTAGGCATAGGTAATGATGACTTATTCCTTTGGTCGGCTAGATTAATTAGGTAATAAACTTTAACGTCCATTCATAAACAACAGTCGACATAATTACTTGAGTCTGGGACTGACTGAGAACTCGTACTTGCATGAAAATATTTTTAATTTTTTTATCGAAGTTGAAAATTAATGACGACTCGCTATCTTCACTTATACTACTTTAAACAAACAAAAAAATACATATAAAATTCGGAGAGATATCAATGCGTTGATTTCATTTCCTGTCTCTGATATAATACTTGCCTTTTTACGCAAATATTTATTTTAATCTTCCTCCAGTCTAATAGCCCTTTAACACTGAATCTGACTCATGATAGACAAAACCACGGCTCTGTGAAAAAGCAGCAGCAGAATAGATAGGTGAGGGTTTTTCATGTAGGAATAGTACATATATTTTTACCTTAGAAAACTTGCAAAACAATATTTAACATCGAATATTATATTTAAACTGCATGTACTGTACATATGCATATCCTTTAATGACGTCAGGCTTAAACTAATTTTCTTTTGAACTCCCGTTTACTGCCTGACTTCTAAATTCTACTAAATTCTGCTCCCTGAGCTGGAATTCTACAAGCTGAGCTGGTCCTCAATAGCACACCAATCGCATTCGGTGCTTGGCCTGAAGAACTGCAAAACTATGATTTAGAGGAGCCCCTCACCCTTGCTTACTTTACAGAGACCGCCACGTACTCGTGGCCTGCGCCACAAGGAGACGATTAGGGACGTACGAGAGAAACGTCTCTTTAAAGACGCAGGACGACGAGAAGATACAAAACGTACAAAACTTAGATCAAAATTGGGGTCGCAGAGCTATATATATATGCCTGCGAATTGTATAATGATTTACTGTGCATGAGTGAAAAACTATAAATGAATTCAAGAACATTAGAGAAAACCACCCATTGCTACTAAAGATAGTCATGAGGGCTACAAGACTTGGGAGTCAGAAAAAGCACACACACACAGACTAACAAAGACAATATAATTGACACGAACGTAAAAGAAAACCGATATTTCGGCCAAACCGTGGCCTTCGTCAGGGTATATTTAAAGAAAAGAGGTGAATGAAAAGTTGATAGCTAGATAGACAGATAGATAGATAGATAGATAGATAGATAGATAGATAGACTAGCTCTTCGGTGCCCCCCCCAGGGGGCCGCAGACAGGCATTTTAAATCACTCATGTACTCAACGGAAATCACCCTAAGCTGCTAGATAATCTCTGCAGCAAAATTAAAGTCTCCCTATAAGCATAATATCCTTCCGTGCATTCAGAAAATCTACTGAAAGTCTCTCCAAGCAATTAGCCAATTGCCCCGAGCACTTGAAAAATCTCCCAACCAGCTAGATTATCTCTCCGAGCACCTGGAAAATTTTTGAGAGCAGTCAAAAAATCTTCCCCCAGCAGTAAAGTAAAAAGCCCCGCCAGCAGTTAGAAAATCCCCACAATCAAATAGAAACTTTCCCCGGGCAGTTAAAAATCTCCTAAGCAGACCGAAAAGCCCCCAATGAAGAAAAATCTTCGGGTAAAAAATACCCCCCACAGACAGAGAATTCCCTAACCAGACAAAGAATCCCAAGCAGAAAAAAAGTCTCATGAGCAGTTGGAAATTCTACCCGAGGCAGTTGAAAAATCTTCCGGAGAATTTAAGAAATCCCCTTTAAGCAGGTGGAAAATCTACCTGAGGCAGTTAGAAAAACTTCTCATGCAGTTAAAAAACTCATGGAGCATTTAGAAAACCCCCCTCGAGCAGTCCGAAATCACCCAAGCAGTTAGAAATCCCCCGATAAGATAGAAAATTTGTCCTAACAGTTAGAAATCCCCTAAGCAGACAGAAAATTTCCATGAGCAGCTAGAATATCCCCATCAAGCAGTTAGAAAATCTACCCGAGGCAGTTAGAAAAACTCCTCATGCAGTTAAAAATCTCCCGGACCATTTAGAAAATCCCCCTCAAGCAGTCCGAAAACTCCCAAGCAGTTAGAAATCCCCTAATCAGACAAAAAAGTTCCTCGAGCATTTAGAAAACCCCCCTCGAGCAGTCCGAAATCTCCATGAGCAGTTAGAAAATCTCCTTCAAGCAGTCCAACATCACCCAAGCAGCTAACATTTTTTCGAGCAGCCGAAAAATCTTCCTCCAGGATAAGGTAGAAAACCCACGAACAGAATAAATCCCCCCACCAGTTAGAAAATCCCTTTTGAGAAGTCGGAAATTCCAATCAAATAGAAACTTTTCCCTAGCGGTCAGAAATCCCCTAAACATAGAAAAAACTTTTGCGAGCAGTCGGAAAATATTTCCCCAGCAGTCAGGTAGAAGCCCCTCAAGCAGACGGAAAAATCCCCCCCCCTCAGAAGTTAGAAAATCCTTTCTAGGAGTCAGAAATCCCCCAATCAAAGAGAATTCCCTGATCAGTCAGAAATCCCCCAAGTAAACAGAAAATTCCCCAAGCAGACTACCCGAACATTTATAAAATCCCCTTTGAGCAGTAAGAAGATATCCTCGAAGCAGACAGAAAATACCCTTCGAGCAGTCAGACATCGCTAAGTAATTAAAAAGTCCTCTTCGAGCAGTTAGAAAATCTTCCCAAGCAAGCAGAAAATCTCCACGAGCATTTAGAAAGACCCTTCGAGCAGTCAAAATCCCCCAAAAAGTAGAAAAAAGTCCAGTTCGGGCAGTCAGAAATTACCAAATCAGGTAGAAAATATTCCGGAGCCGTTAGAAATCCCCCAAGCAGACAAGAAAGTTCCCGGGCAGTAAAAAATCTCCCAGAGCAGTTAGCTACCTAGCAGTTAAAAAATCCCCTGCAGCATTAAAAAATCCTCAAGTCAACCAAAAAATTCCCCGCGCAGAAAAAATCCCTCAAGCAGTTAGGAAATTTCCCTTGCGATAGAAAATCACACCGAGAAGTTATAAAATCTCCTTGAGCAGACAGAAAATCCCCGAAGCAGACAGAAAATATCACTGAGCAATTAGAGAATCTTCCCAAAAAGTTCGACAATACCTTTAAAGCAGTCAGGAATCTCCTAAGCAGTTAGAAAGTCCCTTTCAAACTGTTAGAAATCCCCCACTCACATAGAAAATTTCCGCGAGAAGTGAGAAATCGAAGAGGTAGAAAATGTCCCCCCGAGCATTTAGAAAATTTTCTTCGAGCAGTCAGAAATTCCCAAGTAGACAGAAATGTTCCCTAGCAGTTAGAAAATCTCCCAAGCAAATCCCCAGTTAAAAATCCCCTGTTAAAAATCCCCAGTCACTAAGATAATTTCCCCAAACAGCAAGAAATCCCTAAGCAGACAGAAAAATCTCAATAGGAGGTACAAAATCTTCCAAGCTGATAAATCTCCCCCGAGTAAGGTCGAAAATCCACTAAGCTGACAGAAAAACCTCCACGAGCATTTAGAAAATCCTCTTTGATCAGTCAGAAATTCTCCAAGCTGTTCCCTTCGAGCAGCAAGAAATCTCCCAATCAGATAAAAAAATTCTCGGAGCAGTTAGAAATCTCCCCGAGCAGTAAGAATATCTCCTTAAACAGTTGGAAAACTTCCGAACAGTAAGAAAATAGCTTCGAGCAGTTAGAAATCCCCTGATTAGATCGAAAATTACCCCGAGCAGTTACAAATCCACAAAGAAGACAGAAAAGTTCCCCAAACAGTTAAAAAATCTTTCGAGCAGTGAGAAAATCTCCCCCAACGGTTGGAAACCTCCCAGCAGTCAGAAATCCCCGCAATCAGATAGAAATCTCCTTAAACAGATAAACAATCATCAAAGCAGACAGAAAATCCCCCGGGCCATTTAGAAAATCCCTCTCGAGCAGTCCGAAAACAACCAAGCAGTTCCCTAATCAGATAGAAAAATTCATCGAGCAGTTAGAAAATCTCTTTCAAGCAGTTAGAAAGTCTCTCTGAGCAGTTAAGAAAAATCCCAAAGCAGACAAAAAATCTGCCTGAGCAGTTAGAAAATCTCCTTTAAGCAGTTGGAAACCTCCCAGCAGTCAGAAATCCCCGCAATCAGATAGAAATCTCCCTAAACAGATAAAAAATCCTCAAAGCAGACAGAAAATCTCCCGAGCAGTCTGAAACCCCAAGCAGACAAAAAATCTCTTTCGACCAGTTAGAAGGCAGAAAGTACCAATCGAGCAGTCAAGAAATCCCCTAGCAGTAAAAAGTTCCCTTGAAACACTTAGAAATCTTCAAATCAGTTAGAAAATTTTCCCGAGCAGTTAGACATCCCCTAATCAGTTAGAAAATTTCCCCGAGAAGTTTGAAATCCCCCAATCAGACGGACAATCTCCCCGAGCATTCAGAAAATCCCCTTCTAGCGGTTGGAAAAACTTCCCGATGCAGTAAGAAAACCTCCTTGAGCAGTAAAAAAGTCTCCCAGAACATTTAGAAAATCCCATTGGAGCAGTCAGAAATCCACAAGCAGTTAGAAAGTCTCCCAGCACCCTAACAGTCAGAAAATTTATGAGTCGTTAGAAAATCTCCCAAGCAGTTTGAAAACCCCCCTGAGCATCTAGGAAATCCCTAAAAGTGTAGAAAATTGTTCCCGAGCTTGTAGGAAAATCACTACAGCAGATAAAAAATCCTGCGAGCTGGTAGGAAGTCGCTATTGTAACGCCTTATCTAAGACACTATGCGCTTTAAGAAAATTAAGCTAATCAAAATTTAGGATTTGGCAGGCTATCAGACTTACCGATCAGTATCGTGCTCGACGAAGACCTCTTAAACAGCTTTTGCTTCTTTGAAAAGTTTTCTCAATCTAACAGGGCTACAAAAACTAACATTCTTTACTTACTGACTCGAGACATGATTGGCAAATTCACTGCAGAACGGCCCACGGCTACTTTAAATAAAAATATTACGCTCAAGCATTCACACTTTTAGGCCAATTTATTGAATTTTGGCTCTCCAGCTGGGCGAGAAATAATCAATCGCTAATAAAATGTACACAGATCGCTTGAGCAGTTTTTCTATTGCCCTTGTGCACAACCATTAAGCTAGGGCTGGGAAAGTGTACTCTAGCTAGGTGAGAAAATTTATAATCTCTTCTTACCGGCGCGACAATTAAGGTAAACTTTGAGCAGTGTACTCTAGCTCTATAACTCAACCTTTTCAAATAAGAAATTAGACAGTGCAGAGTTTGAGAATTATTGGCCTGCGAATTGGAGCAGTGTACTCTAGCTTTATGACGCAACCTTTTCAAATAAAAAAATTAGACAGTGCAGAGTTTGAGAATTATTGGCCCGCGAATTTTAACTAAGCACAAAACTTTATGACGCAATCTAAAATAAAATCACCATTCTGACAGTGCCGACCTTGACCTTTGTTGGCCTCGCATTGAAAGCATAGGAAAAACTCGTTTTTCGAATATTTAATCTCCTTCCACTTTAAGCAAAGCTTGCAAACTTTCACGGTCTCATCCTTAAAGAATTTGCAATCTTTTGGCGAAAATTTGATCAAAATCGGTTGAGCCGTTCGAGCTCTACATCGTTCCACACAGACAGACAGACACACCGACATTAGACATTTAGTATAGTAGACTAGCTCTTCGGTGCCCCCCCAGGGGGGCGCAGGCAGGCATTTTAAATCATTCATGTTAGAAAAGCAGTTAGAAAATCTACCTGAGGCAGTTAGAAAAACTTCTCATGCAGTTAAAAAACTCATTGAGCATTTAGAAAACCCCCCTCGAGCAGTCCGAAATCACCCAAGCAGTTAGAAATCCCCGATAAAATAGAAAATTTGTCCTAACAGTAAGAAATCCCCTAAGCAGACAGAAAATTTCCATGAGCAGCTAGAATATCCCCATCAAGCAAGTTAGAAAATCTACCCCGAGGCAGTTAAAAAAACTCCTCATGCAGTTAAAAATCTCCCGGATAATTTAGAAAATCCCCCTCAAGCAGTCCGAAAACACCCAAGCAGTTAGAAATCCCCTAATCAGACAAAAAAGTTCCTCGAGCATTTAGAAAACCCCCCTCGAGCAGTCCGAAATCTCCATGAGCAGTTAGAAAATCTCCTTCAAGCAGTCCAAAATCACCCAAGCAGCTAAAAATTTTTTCGAGCAGCCGAAAAATCTTCCTCCAGGATAAGGTAGAAAACCCACGAACAGAAACAATCCCCCCAGCAGTTAGAAATCCCTTTTGAGAAGTCGGAAATTCCAATCAAATAGAAACTTTCCCGAGCAGTCAGAAATCCTCTAAACATAAAAGAAACTTTTGCGAGCAGTCGGAAAATCTTTCCCCAGCAGTCAGGTAGAAAGCCCCTCAAGCAGACGGAAAAATCCCCCCAGCAGTTAGAAAATCCCCTTCTAGGAGTAAAAAATTCCCCAAATCAAAGAGAAAATTCCCTGAGTTGTCAGAAATCCCCCAAGTAACCAGAAAATTCCCCAAGCAGACTACCCGAACATTTATAAAATCCCCTTTGAGCAGTAAGAAGATATCCTCGAAGCAGACAGAAAATACCCTTCGAGCAGTCAGACATCGCCTAAGTAGTTAAAAAGTCCTCTTCGAGCAGTTAGAAAATCTTCCCAAGCAAGCAGAAAATCTCCCCGAGCATTTAGAAAGACCCTTCGAGCAGTCAAAAATCCCCCCAAGAAGTAAAAAAGTCCAGTTCGGGCAGTCAGAAAATCCCCAAATCAGGTAGAAATATTCCAGAGCTGTTAGAAATCCCCCAAAGTTCCTGGGCAGTAAAGATCCCCCAGAGCAGTTAGCTACCTAGCAGTTAAAAATCCCCCTGCAGCATTAAAAGATCCCTAAGTCAACCAAAAAATTCCATGAGAAGAAAAAAATCGCCCAAGAAGTTAGAAACTCTCCCAAGCAGTTAAAAATAATTTGCAAGCAGTCAAAACTCCTCCCCGAGAAGTTAAAAATCCCCCAGGCAGTTAGAAAATCCCCTTCAAGCAGTCTCCGAAATCCAGCAATCATAAAGAAAATCACACGCGAGCAGTTAGAAAGTCTCCCTGAGCCGATAGAAAATCCCCCAAGCAGACAAAAAATCTCCCCAAGCAATTCGAAAATCTTCCCAAGCAGTGTGACAATACCCTTTAACAGTCAAAAATCTCCCAAGCAGTTAGAAAGTGCCGTTCGAGCTGTTAAAAATCCCCAATCACAAAGATAATTTCCCCAAACAGCAACAAATCCCTAACAAAACAGAAAAATCTCAATAGGAGGTACAAAATCTTCCAAGCCGAAAAATCTCCCCCGAGTAAGGTCGAAAATCCACTAAGCTGACAGAAAAATCTCCACGAGCATTTAGAAAATCCTCTTTGATCAGTCAGAAATTCTCCAAGCTGTTCCCTTCGAGCAGCTCGAAGTCCCCTTCGAGCATTAAGAAATCTAATCATATAAAGAGATAAAAAAATTTCCCCGAGCAGTAAGAATATCTCCTTAAACAGTTGGAAAACTTCCGAATAGTAAGAAAATAGCTTCGAGCAGTTAGAATTCCCCTGATTAAATAGAAAATTACCCCGAGCAGTTACAAATACACAAAGCCGACAGAAAAGCTTCCCAAGCAGTTAAAAAATCTTTCGAGCCGTGAGAAAATCTCCCCCAACGGTTTGAAACCTTCCAGCAGTCAGAAATCCCCGCAATCAGATAGAAATCTCCCTAGCAGTTAGAAAGTCTCCCTGAGCAGTTTAGAAAATCCCCAAACATTTAGAAAATCCCATTGGAGCAGTCAGAAATCCACAAGCAGTTAGAAAGTCTCCCAGCACCCTAACAGTCAGAAAATTTATGAAAGTCGTTTAGAAAATCTCCCAAGCAGTTTGCAACTCTCCCTAAACAGGTAAAAAATCCTTAAAGCAGACAGAAAATCCCCCGGGCCATTTAGAAAAGCCCCCTCGAGCAGTCCGAAAACAACCGAGCAGTTAGAAATCCTCTAATCAGATAGAAAATTTCATTGAGCAGTTAGAAAATCTCCTTCAAGCAGTTGGAAACCTCGCAGCAGTCAGAAATCCCCGGAATCAGATAGAAATCTCCATAAACAGACAAAAAATCCTCAAAGCAAACAGAAATCTCCCGAGCATTTAGAAACTCGCTTCTGGCTGTTAGAAATCCCCAAGCTGACAGAAAATTTCCCCGAGCAGACTAAAATCCCCCAAGCAGTTAGAAAATTCCTTTTGAAAAGTCAAAAATTCCGCAATCAAATAGAAACTTCCCCCGAGCAGTCTGAAATCCCCTAAAAAGTAAGAAAATCCCTTTTGAGAATTCGGAAATTCCCCAATCAAATAGAAACTTCCCCCGAGCAGACTAAAATCCCCCAAGCAGTTAGAAAATCCCTTTTGAAAAGTCAAAAATCCCGCAATCAAATAGAAACTTCCCCCGAGCAGTCCGAAATCCCCCAAGCAGACAGAAAGTATCCACGAGCAGTCTGAAATCTTCCCAGCGGGTGGAAAAGTTCCCCAAGCAGTTAGAAAGTCCCCTTCGAGTAGTTTAGAAAATCTCCCGGAGCAGTTAAAAAGTCTCCCGTAGCATTTAAAAAGTCCCCTTCGGGCAGTTAGAAATCCCCCAAGCATACAGCAAATTTCCTAGAGCAGTCTGAAACCCCCAGGCAGACAAAAAATCTCTTTCGAGCAGTTAGAAATCCCCCCAGCAGTTGGAACTTTCCCTTCGGGCCGTTAGAAATCCACAATCAGATAGAAAGAGGCAGAAAATACCAATCGAACAGTCAAGAAATCCCCTAGCAGTAAAAAAGTTCCCTTGAAACACTTAGAAATCTCTAAATCAGATAGAAAATTTTCCCGAGAAGTTTGAAATCCCCCAATCAGACAGGCAATCTCCCCGAGCATTCAGAAAATCCCCTTCTAGCGGTTGGAAAAACTTCCCGATGCAGTAAGAAAACCTCCTTGAGCAGTAAAAAAGTCTCCCAGAACATTTAGAAAATCCCATTGGAGCAGTCAGAAATCCACAAGCAGTTAGAAATTCTCCCAGCACCCTAACAGTCCGAAAATCTATAAGAGTCGTTAGAAAATCTCCCGAGTAGTTTGCGAATCCCCATGAGCATGTAGGAATTCTCTAAAAGGTAGAAGAACGCTTTCCGAGCTTGTAGGAAAATCACTACAGCAGATAAAAATCCTGCGAGCAGGTAGGAAGTCGCTATTATAACGCCTTATCAAATACACATGCGCTTTAAGAAAATTAAGCTAATCGCAATTTAAGATTTGGCAGGCTATCAGACTTACCGATCCGTATCGTGCTCGACGAAGACCTCTTAAACAGCTTTTGCTTCTTTGAAAAGTTTTCTCAATCTAACAGGGCTACAAAAACTAACATTCTTTACTTACTGACTCGAGACATGATTGGCAAATTCACTGCAGAACGGCCCACGGCTACTTAAATAAAAATATTTCGCTCAAGCATCCACACTTTTAAGCCAATTTATTCAATGTTGGCTCTCCAGCTGGGCGAGAAATAATCAATCGCTAATAAAATGTACACAGATCGCTTGAGCAGTTTTCTATTGCCCTTGTGCACAACCATTAAGCTAGGGCTGGGGCAGTGTACTCTAGCTAGGTGAGAAAATGTATATTCTCTTCTTACCGGCGCGACGATTTAGGTAAACTTGGAGCAGTGTAATCTAGCTTTATGACGCAACCTTTTCAAATAAAAAATTAGACAGTGCAGAGTTTGAGAATTATTGGCCCGCGAATTGGAGCAGTGTACTCTAGCTTTATAGCGCAATCTTTTCAAATAAAAAATTAGACAGTGCAGAGTTTGAGAATTATTGGCCCGCGAATTGGAGCAGTGTACTCTAGCTTTATAGCGCAACCTTTTCAAATAAAAAATTAGACAGTGCAGAGTTTGAGAATTATTGGCCCGCGAATTGGAGCAGTGTACTCTAGCTTTATAGCGCAATCTTTTCAAATAAAAAATTAGACAGTGCAGAGTTTGAGAATTATTGGCCCGCGAATTGGAGCAGTGTACTCTAGCTTTATAGCGCAACCTTTTCAAATAAAAAATTAGACAGTGCAGAGTTTGAGAATTATTGGCCCGCGAATTTTAACTGAGCACAAAACTTTATGACGCAATCTAAAATAAAATCACCATTCTGACAGTGCCGACCTTGACCTTTGTTGGCCTCGCATTGAAAGCATAGGAAAAACTCGTTTTTCGAATATTTAATCCCTTTCCACTTGGAGCAGAGCTTGCAAACTTTCACGGTCTCATCCTTGAAGAATTTGCAATCTTTTGGCGCAAATTTGATCAGAATCGGTTGAGCCGTTCGAGCTCTACATCGTTCCACACAGACAGACATTAGACATTTAGTATAGTAGATAGATAGATAGATAGATAGATAGATAGATAGATAGATAGATAGATAGAGAGATAGATAGATAGATAGATAGATAGATAGATAGATAGCTGAAAGCTGAGTTGGCAAAAGTGTAGGAGGAGACCCGGCTGGCCGGCCGGCCGACGAAGGTGTCAGCTTTAGTATTATTGATGATCAGAGATAGATAGATAGGTAGATAGATAGGCATATACATTGATAGGTTCTTGTGGGAAATTTTTGACGAAGTTTTAGTAGTTTTTCTTGGCTTCGTACAAATATCATTGCTGAAATCGCGAAAAAGATTCTTAAAAAACTAATAGTTTTTATATGTAATAGATCCAAAAATCATGTAAAAAAGCATTTTTAATCGGCCTCTCACTTACAGGGAGCCTACTAGAGGAATAGAGCAAGGACCACTGTATAACCACTGAATAACTGTATAACTGTTATACAGTGGTCCTTGGAATAGAGTTTTAATTTGTAGTTGAGGAAGGTACGTACGCTCGTACTTATCAGTCTAATTCATAAATAATTAAGTAGACCGACTGCATACCAAGGACTTCTAAAGTAGAAGTCTATCTAACAAAAGTGACTTCTAGTGGTCCTTGCTACATACGCGCTCGAACAAAATTAAAGTACTTCCTGCTTGATGACGCACGTATAATAAGAGCCCTGGAGGTGGGTGAGGCTGGGATGGGAACTCTTATGCCGCTACGTTCTTTTTGCGCGTTCAGCCGGGGAGATGAGAAGCTCAAATCGTCTGTAGCGCTCTGCTTCTTTCTCTTCTTCTTCTTACTCGCTCCTCATTTCCTGGCTGGCTTAAAATGCAACAGCCAGCGACGGAACTGGTGGGCTAAAATAATGTAATTCGGTCTGCTTGCCTGCACCGTTTGGCTGTCTGCGTGAATTCTCTGCATTTGCTGGGGAAAAAAGGGGTCGAAGGACTTTTCCTGCTTGCGAGGAAATTATTCTCCTTTTGTGCATGTCCCAGGGGATGACTTCGAAATGGGAATGTAGTAACTTCGTTACATAAGTACGTTGAAATATCCTATCTATCTATCTATCTATCTATCTATCTATCTATCTATCTATCTATCTATGTATCTATCTATCTATCTATCTATCTATCTGTCTATCTATCTATCTATCTATCTATCTATCTATCTATCTATCTATCTATCTATCTATCTATCTATCTATCTATCTATCTATCTATCTATCTATCTGTAGCATGTAGCTGGTTCCAGTTGGTAGTTCCACTGGATAAAAGCGCTTACCGCGCCCATTGGCTTTCCAGCTGCCTTAATCGCTTCCGGTGATCTTGTGTGCGTGCTAATTTTAAGCGGGATTGGCTGCGGCAAGCAAGCTCGAAAGAGCTCGCTTCGCTCGCTCTTTCTCGCTATCTACCATCTATTGCCAGGACCTGCACCGGAGCGGTTACGAAAATTAGGTTTTCTCGGTAGCGGCAACATGCTTTTCCACTACTCGAGAGTAGCCTGATTTTCGCATGGCATGTAGCTGGTTCCAGTTGGTAGTTCCACTGGATAAAAGCGCTTACCGCGCCCATTGGCTTTCCAGCTGCCTTAATCGCTTCCGGTGATCTTGTGTGCGTGCTAATTTTAAGCGGGATTGGCTGCGGCAAGCAAGCTCGAAAGAGCTCGCTTCGCTCGCTCTTTCTCGCTATCTACCATCTATTGCCAGGACCTGCACCGGAGCGGTTACGAAAATTAGGTTTTCTCGGTAGCGGCAACATGCTTTTCCACTAATCGAGAGTAGCCTGATTTTCGCATGGCATGTAGCTGGTTCCAGTTGGTAGTTCCACTGGATAAAAGCGCTTACCGCGCCCATTGGCTTTCCAGCTGCCTTAATCGCTTCCGGTGATCTTGTGTGCGTGCTAATTTTAAGCGGGATTGGCTGCGGCAAGCAAGCTCGAAAGAGCTCGCTTCGCTCGCTCTTTCTCGCTATCTACTATCTATCTATCTATCTATCTATCTATCTATCTATCTATCTATCTATCTATCTATCTATCTATCTATCTATCTATCTATCTATCTATCTATCTATCTATCTATCTATCTATCTATCTATCTATCTATCTATCTATCTATCTATCTATCTATCTATCTATCAATCAATCTATCTATCTATCTATCTATCTATCTATCTATCTATCTATCTATCTATCTATCTATCTATCTATCTATCTATCTATCTATCTATCTATCTATCTATCTATCTATCTATCTATCTATCTATCTATCTATCTATCTATCTATCTATCTATCTATCTATCTATCTATCTATCTATCTATCTATCTATCTATCTATCTATCTATCTATCTATCTATCTATCTATCTATCTATCTATCTATCTATCTATCTATCTATCTATCTATCTATCTATCTATCTATCTATCTATCTATCTATCTATCTATCTATCTATCTATCTATCTATCTATCTATCTATCTATCTATCTATCTATCTATCTATCTATCTATCTATCTATCTATCTATCTATCTATCTATCTATCTATCTATCTATCTATCTATCTATCTATCTATCTATCTATCTATCTATCTATCTATCTATCTATCTATCTATCTATCTATCTATCTATCTATCTATCTATCTATCTATCTATCTATCTATCTATCTATCTATCTATCTATCTATCTATCTATCTATCTATCTATCTATCTATCTATCTATCTATCTATCTATCTATCTATCTATCTATCTATCTATCTATCTATCTATCTATCTATCTATCTATCTATCTATCTATCTATCTATCTATCTATCTATCTATCTATCTATCTATCTATCTATCTATCTATCTATCTATCTATCTATCTATCTATCTATCTATCTATCTATCTATCTATCTATCTATCTATCTATCTATTTATCTATCTATCTATCTGTCTATCTATCTATCTATCTATCTATCTATCTATCTATCAATCCATCTATCCATCTATGTATCTATCTATCAGTCATTTATTCAATCAATAAATCAATCAATCAATCACTGAAACGAATTGTCATTCAGTCAATCAATTAATGTGTCTATCTTTCGATCTATCAATCAATTTAATTTTCCGTTGATCTAAAAAAGAACCGACAAATAAGAGCTATTGAATGGGCTGCACAGCTGCAAAGATTTTAATTCATCAATTCATCGATGAGTATTCTCTCTACGCAAGAGAGAACACGCAGCGATCGCCGCGTTCAACAATTATTTGCACGGTTCGTGGCATCTCTACTGAAGAAAATTATTCTTTTCAGACTTATTTTTAGCAGTCCGTAATAATCTTATCCGTAGAGCGCTAGTTAAAGCTTCCAAAACTCGAACCGAATATAATTAACTTCATTTTCTCCTTTCAACTATCTTTTCGTCGATAGTTATGAGAGCCTTATTTCTTCAGTGCTCTGCTTTATCTATGGATTGAGTCCTAAGTCACGAAAAAGTTAGAATGAATTAATTAACAAAAAAGATGTATTTTAAGCAAACTTTTTTATCATAGTTCTTCTGATTAGAAAAAATAGAAAAACTAGTGTTTTTTGAAAATTTCGAAATACGTTTGCATAGCAACCGAACTAAGTTTGCATAGCAACCGAATTAAGAGGGTATAGCAACCGAAATAGGTTTGCATAGCAACTGAACCTATATCGCATAACAACCAAATCCAAACAAACCCACTTACTAAACCCAAT
Organism: Macrostomum cliftonense; assembly: GCA_950096795.1. Lineage (NCBI taxonomy): Eukaryota > Metazoa > Platyhelminthes > Macrostomidae > Macrostomum > Macrostomum cliftonense. The sequence continues at coordinate 2,136,375 of CATNEM010000024.1, read as the reverse complement.
TCATAGTCTCTAAAATGATCAAGTTGATAAGTTATTTCAAGTTTAGCTCACAAAAATAATTCATCGTTAGCGTTACTTGTTTAGAGTTATGTTTGTTTGAATTCTATTTAAATGAATATATTTTGTATATACGTTCGTATAAACATTTTTTATAATCCGTGAGAATAGTATGGACTTTGTGCAATTGCAAGAAAATTATTGCAAGTAATTATGTGAATAAAGTAGACAGTTAAAATTTATAACACATCCTTTTCAGATGCAGAAATCTGCAAATATACACGCAAAACATATGTTTCTGTGCATTAAAGAGGCTTTGCATTGACAATTGTGGACAAAAACTTGCCCAACAAAAGTTTACGAAAAGTCTCAAGACAGTTAGAACCTGTTAGACAACACAGTGTCACCTGTTAGACACTGCAATATCACCTGTTAGACACCACAATATCACCTGTTAGACACCGCAATATCACCTGTTAGACATCACAATATAGCCTGTTAGACATCACAATATAGCCTGTTAGACACTACAATATCACCTGTTAGACACCACAATATCACCTGTTAGACACCGCAATATCACAATATCACAATATAACCTAGGACTTCTCTAGGCTTCAACCTATCAATGCACAGCTCATAAAATAGGATTATTTGCATTGGGTTTGCTCAATAAGTCTCTAACGACCATAAACTACCAGCATTAGTTGCTGTCTGACTCATCCGGTAACTAAGGTTTCAAGAACTGTGGATCCACAGCCGTCAACTTGCTGGACAGAAACGAGTGCAGCACGATCAACAATAGTTGAAGGTCGGGCACTTCAACCTCCTTGACAACGGCTTCGCAGCTGCCGCCGCCTCCGTTGGACATAGCTGTCGACGTGGTCGCAACATCACTTCGCGTTAGCAACGGACTTCCGCCTGGCTCCTGGAAGTGCAAAAACAACTTCCGGTCTCGATCGTCGTAGCTTCGCTTTAAACAGGCGAATCTGTAGGACCAGATGTTGCGATGGCCAACTGTGAAGCTGATGCCCTTGTCCAAGTCAAACACCAGGTGGCCTTCTTGGCCGCTGTGGGTCACCTGGAATTTTTGTGTTTTTTTGTTAGTAAAAATAACACAATAGAATAAGACCAGCAAAAAAAGAGTTACTTTAAACAGGACGGGAGTCCCGCTAGCTGATTTCTTGGCCAACGAGTTGGAAGTGGCCCGGAACCAGCAGCGTTCGAGGCGACTGACATCTCCTACGGTCTCGGCGCTCATGTAGAACGTGTGCGCGCTGCCGCAGTGCAGGAAGAACGCGTTGACACGTTTGTCTAGCAGCTCCTCGTCATCAAGGACGCGGATGACGCATTTGTAGACTTTCTCTTTCACGGACGCGCTCTTCCAGTCGTCTAAGAAAATTGGCGGCACTTCAAACAGCAGCAGATCGTCGCCGCGCAAGGCCAAGAAGGCGTCCTGCCACAGACGGCTCAACTGCGGCGAATCGTGCAGTGTCAACCCCAGCCAGCCCATGTACAGCAGTGGCTCAGTTTTTGGCGGAAAATCCGTACCAATTTTCTCATTAAATCGAATAATTTCATTTTCCATTAGGCGGCGAATGTTGTTGTGCACCTCGGAGAACCATTTATTGAATTCTTCGGCATCGGGGAACGTCAGACAGCCCGTTGAATGGCCGTTCAATCCGACAACTTCGAAACTGAATCGACGGAGCAGGTCGGAGTTGGGCTGGTAGCGCGTCACTCGGCCGTACTTCAACGGCACCGTCATGACGTCGATCCAGTAGCGCTCTTGACAGGGTCGGACCTGCTGTTGATGCTGATGCCGATGATTCGGCTGTATCTGTTCCCAACAATCCGAGATGCGTCGCCGATTTTTATGATGGACTCGACGATGATTGGCGTTTCGGTTGGCGAATACGGTGCAGCGGTCCGTGTCGTTGCCTGACCCGATCAGCGACGCTCTCGACGATGTTGACGACGACCGGCTGAGCTGCCTGACCGCGTCTGCCGGTTCGTCGTCTACAATTGTTGCTGTTGTTTTTGACTGCGGCTGCTGTTGCAGTTGTTGTTGCTGCTGAGGTGGCTGGTGCTGCTGCTGCCAGAACGCTGACCCCGTGGACGAGTTGCTTCGAACTGTTGAAAACGATTCTGAGGCGATGGGAGCTCGTGGAGTCTCGCCGGCTGGTCCACGAAGCACCCAAGGATTGTCGGGGAGCGGCGGCCGTCGAGGTGAATCGTCGTTTTGATCGGCGACATCGTCAGCTGTTGCTGTTGTTAATGTTGCTGCTGGATCTGCTTCTAAAAGATTCTCGCTAGACGAACAGCTGAACAATGGCTTTGACGGTGGAGGCGGCGGCTGCGGCGGCGGCAGTGACGGCGATTGCTGCTGCTGCTGTTTTTGAGGACTTTGAGGCGCCGTTGCTATGACAACACTCGACGAAGCTCTTCTCGACGAGTCCTCTTCGGGTCTGTTGACAGCTCGCTGGCTGTTTCTGTTGCCGGCTGCCGAGCTGTTGGCCTGCTCGTGCAACAGTTTTGCAGCCTCGCGGAAGTGCTTCACCACCAGAGTGACCTGCGGTGAATTGGTGGCTACTGAGTGTGGAAAACCTATGCCATGGCCTCGGGGGGGGGGGGGTTTCAATGACGTCATAGACTCTCTGAAAGGACTGAAGCGATTCTATGGTCACCTTATTTTCTGAGGGTATTTAATGATCTCTGTCTTTTCCTGGTGGGATTTAAGGACCTCTACCTTTTCCTGAGAGGACTCAATGACCTCTACCCTTCCCTGAGGGGACTCGATGACCTCTGTCCTTCCCTGAGGGGACTCAATGACCTCAATCCTTTCCTGAGGGGATTCAATGACCTTTGTCCTTCCCTGAGGGGACTCAATGACCTCTACCATTCCCTGAGGGGACTCAATGACCTCTACCATTCCCTGAGGGGATTCAATGACCTCTATCCATTCCTAAGGGGATTCAATGACGTCTATCTTTCCTGAGGGGACTCAATGACCTCTATCCTTCCCTGAGGGAACTCAATGACCTCTACCCTTTCCTGAGGGGACTCATTGACCTCTATCATTCCCTAAAGGCATTTAATGACTTCTTTATTCATAACCAGAATCCATGACCTTCATCATTTCGTTAAACAATGATAATAAATCTCAGATTCACCGTATAATTATATTCCACGAACTCGATAATTTCAAATCAGAATTTTTTGACTGCCCTGATTACTTGATTATCTGATGTCAAAATCCCTAGTTCACTGACTATAACGTCCTAGAGAACCTCAAAAGTTATAAATTTAGTTAATTTACATTGTATATATAATAGTATAGTATTTTCTCAGAGTTTCACACAACAAAGGCCAATGATCCGTGAGCTTGATTGGATATCCTAATCGATATTATATGCTGGGATTTAGAATAAATTTTAAAGCACATCCTTACTTTGGATTAGGCATATTACAGTCAAGCATAATCAAATAGATGAAGACTGCCTAGACGCACTGGGAAACTAGCAGATTTCGGGTCAGAAAATGATCGATGATCAAATTGATAAGCTCCAGCAAAGAGAGTGTATTAGCAAACAGATAAAAATCTATCCTTAGATTACTCGATTTCTCCTTTAGGATTAAGGCTTTAAAGAATTACTTCCTGGAAAAGAAAACTCACTAAAAAGTTACTTCAGTAGCCTACTTGGTTGGGGCGCATGCCTTTTGATCGTAAGGTCGCGAGTTCGAGTCCCAACTATGGGAGAAAATTTGTATCATTTAGCACTTTATTCCGTATTTTTCTTCAGTCGCACTAAAAGCTAATTGATGACCCATTAGCTCCGTGACCCCCAACAGCCCCAGCACTGATTGATGACCCATTAGCTCCGTGACCCCCAACAGCCCCAGCACTGATTGATGACCCAAGCTGACCTATTTATGACCCATTCTGTATCCAAGACCAGTGTCACGTGACCCGGATCAAAAAAAATCCCCAAGCCACTCTCACCTGCTGTCCGGCATTCTTCAACCGCTCGACAACCTCATCGTGCGTGGCCCCCTCAACGCTGGCCTGATCAATGCGCAGTATTGCGTCACCAACAAACAGAGCCTTGGTCTTGAACGCCGGCATGCCTTTCTGCACGTGCGACACCAGCACCGGCAGTCGGTTCTCGCTGCCGCCGCGGACGCTGAAGCCGAAGCTGCCGCGATGATCTCGACACAGCGAGATCTCGCGCAGTACGGGGAGGCCGGACTGGTCGAACTGGTTTGTACCGCCCTCCTGGTACACAACCTCCTCTTGGACGGTCAGACAGTCGGGTGTCAGTCGAAGTCGGATGACCCGTTCCAGGCCGCTGTGCTCCTCGCCGGAGATTAGAGTGCACATGCCGATCATTGAGGTCATGATTGTTTGCTTCTACTAGACGATTGATTCGATCTGTTTGATTGGCAACCCCTGAAAGGTTTGATGAGGCTCTTGTTTTCTATCTTATCCCTTTCTCTCCCCTATCCCCTTTCTCCTTCGACTATACCTGAATAAATCGCAAGTCGATCCTCTCTTTTCCAGTGCTCCTTGACACCAGTCACGCCATGTTGCTCAGGTGTTGCCTTTCCTCATTCGAATTTAACGAAGGAGGATAGGATGGATGGGGGAAGGCTGGTTAAATATTGGATTTTTTTGTAATCTTGCCAGCTATACGTTGATAATGTGAAAGCCAAGCCTGAACAGATGGCTGCCTGAGGCTAATGGTGTGGCAAGAGTAATTCCTGAAATTAAGGATCGGAAAGAGAGCGTTGGGAAGAGAAGAGGAGTGGTCGGGTGGGTGTGAGGGAGGGGTAAGTGGGGTAAAAGGGTGGTAGCTAGGAGAATTTCGTCCCGAGCTGCCTTTAGCAAACGCAATCGAATGGGGACACTATATATATATATACATATATATATCTATAGTTAGCTATAAAACGCGACTAAGCAAACATATAACCATGCGGGGGGAGGAATGGAAGGGAAGGTGGGCATTTGTAGGGTTGGATTGAGTTTAGGGATGGATGGGATTTTTCTGTATTCTGCGCATGCGGCGGCAAAAAAGTGGACCACGAGGGCAAGGGGATAGGAGGGGGAGAAATTACAGGAGAGGGGAGGCAGCGTTGCAAGGGAGAGATGGCGAGGCTGCTATCTCTGTTCCTCTGCCGCGCCTGTCCCCTTCGTGGCGTCTCTAAACTCCCAACCCGTGCAGTCCTCCCCTTGGGGAGAATCCCTCGGTCCCATATTCAACCAACCCCAGCCTCCAACCAGCCATCCCTCGCCAACCTCTAGGACGCCCTTCTCCGTTTCATCGACTTGGCCCCAGCAATAGTCTAAAACATCCAGGCCCAAACTAAAATACTTGTGGCGCTATTGGTCTATATGCTATATAGGCAAGCCTATGCTTTAGCTTTAGCTAGCATTTTCGATTTTCTGCTGCATGCTATACGCAGCTTGATCCTTTTTCATATCTCGTACTGCATTAATTGTCAAATATTTAATGAACTTTTAAAGACTTACATGCATGTAACATTACGGATTATGCAGTTCCACTGTTCTGTGACTGTCTGCCTAGTGTGTTTTCTGTCTATCCAACTGTTTGTCTGTCTGTCTGTCTGTCTGCCTGCCTGTCTGTCTGTGTGTGTCTGTCTGTCTGTCTGTCTGTCTGTCTGTCTGCCTGCCTGCCTGTCTGTCTGTCTGTCTTTCTGTCTGTCTGCCTGTCTGTCTGTCTGCCTGCCTGTCTGTGTGTCTGTCTGTCTGCCTGCCTGTCTGTGTGTCTGTCTGTCTGCCTGTCTGTCTGTGTGTCTGTCTGTCTGCCTGTCTGCCTGCCTGTCTGTGTGTCTGTCTGTCTGTCTGCCTGCCTGTCTGTGTGTCTGTCTGTCTGTCTGCCTGCCTGTCTGTGTGTCTGTCTGTCTGCCTGCCTGTCTGTCTCTGTTGTGCGCATAATTCCGTCTATCCGTCCATCTGTGTTCTCATTTTTCAGATTTTTTGTCGCTTATCTAAACTATACCGTTTAATTATCATACCTTTCAATTAAACGGTTTATCTGTGTCTGTAAGTAAGCATAACATTGAAAAAAACATTTTTAATTCGGCGTCAAGTCCAATTAACTCCATTTTACCTGTAGTTCATTTAACTTAAAATTACAGCTTTAAAAAACTATAGAACAATGCATTTAGACTTACCCTGAGTTCCTTCCAATCGCTCTACGTTAGATTCCCCTTTAACAGTCAACACAGAGTGACAGACAAAATGAGGGAGAGAGAAAGTTCTAACCCCACAGAAATTCTCCCACAGCAACTGCAGTGCAATTAAACTTTAATAAGTGAGAAATCTGGAACCCCTCTGGGCTAAGCCACTGTAGAGTTATAGAATTAATCCAAGGCGAAAAAGAATTAGGAACGTAACAGTATGACAGTCCTGTAAAAGTGCATGCAGCATCATCAGAAACACAATATACGGGTGCGCACACTTCCCCCTTCCCCGCGCAACTTTGCTAGCATTTTTTGCGCTATTCAGCCTAAACGCCTGTATGCAGCAGTCTTTCCTGTTTCTTTAGTGATTCTTAAATGCAGTCATTTTGGAAACTTCAAGAATGCTAGGCTAGGTAAAGAATTGAGTGAAAAGCATCAATCAATGATGGATTGATTTTCATAAAAATACTATGTGATGCAGTGGTGCGCGGTGCATTCACAATATAAGGTTACTTTATAACCCACATTAACAATTTAAGTAAAAAACGCATTCACTCTCCACTTAGGTCCTGAATACTTCACTGAATTTATTGTTACCTTGGTGAAATAAAATTAAAAATGTTCTATGGATTATTTTTTCACGGAAGAAGTCAGAAAGAGACAAATCAGAAGACAGAAACATTCAAAGCAGACAGAAACATACAAAAGCAGAAGACAGAAACATACAAAGCAGAAGACAGAAACATACAAAGCAGAAGACAGAAACATACAAAGCAGAAGACAGAAACATACAAAGCAGGAGACAGAAACATACAAAGCAGAAGACAGAAACATACAAAGCAGAAGACAGAAACATACAAAGCAGAAGACAGAAACATACAAAGCAGAAGACAGAAACAGACAAAGCAGAAGACAGAAACAGACAAATCAGAAGACAGAAACATACAAAGCAGGAGACAGAAACATACAAAAGCAGGAGACAGAAACATACAAAAGCAGAAGACAGAAACATACAAAGCCGAAAAAGAAACATACAAAAGCAGAAGACAGAAACATACAAAGCAGAAGACAGAAACAGAACACAGGAACAGAAATAAAAAAGCTGAATACACAAAAGCAGAGCTCGTTTAAGTTTGAGTCCAATAGTTGGGACTCAAAATCAAGAGTCCCTATGGTTTCTCAACCCCAAATTAAAAAAACACTAAATTAAATTTGCCGTTAAAACAGTTATGACTTAACGAGGTGAGTAAAGCTAATACTCTCATAACAATGGATGATGGCTTTTGATTAGAGTTTTAAGGACATACAGACAGCGTTAGTTGAATGTATATTTATAAGTATAGCTCACGAATCACCGTGGTACAAAGAAATAAAAAGTTTCAGCTTGAATAATGACTCAAGCTCTTAGTTTTAATCAGTTCTGCAAAGAGGAAAAAAATAAACACGAGGACATTGCAAAGCAACGTAATATTAACAAAAAAATTCGGATGACACTACTGCCCGCGAAAGGAAAAAATTCTGCTGTTCAGTAGTATGACACGAGGACAGAAATAAAAAAACGAATATAATGCAGAAAAAATACGAATTTGATTCGGAATAAATTTGATTTTTTAGAACAGCCGCTCCCGAGGCAATATAAATATTTATTACTAAACTGTAACGCAAAATTTAGTATGAAAAAAATGGTCTGGTTTATCTGGGCGTAAGAAAAAAACATTAGCCTACATATACAACACCAATATTGCACACAAAGTCTAGTACACGGATCGACTTGTGAAAAAAAATCTTATCTGAATATGACAGGACGACAAAAGACCGAAGCTGTAAATACTCGAAACCGTGTGACTTAGTGGTTAGTTGAAAAATTGTGTTTCACAAAGGATATCCTCAAAAACAAAAAATCCCAATAAAACAATTTTTAAATATAATAATAAAATAAAACTCCCAGATTGGGAAAATTATAGCAGAAATATCCCCATTTAATAGCTTCCCAAAAGTTCAGCAAGCCAGCCAGCTCAGTCCTGCACATAGTACGGCATATTCGGCCGGCGTTTCCACACGCACCAGGCGCCAAGGACGCCGCAGCCGCCGCCAACTAGAAGCATGAAGAAGGCCAGTGCAGCCATGGCGCCTCCAGAATGACCGTCGTGGATGTAGATCGGGCTGCCGCCACCGCCGCCGCCGCCGCCTCCTCCGCGGCCAGTAGCATCAGTAGCATTAGAAGCCAACTCTAGGCTAGCAATCCGTCTGTCGAAAAAATTCACCGAGCCGGAATGAACAGCCAGCAAAAATTTGTCAAAAGTTTTATCAAGCGACAATGGTTGATCGGGGCTGGCACCAGTTGGGCTCGTTGTATTGGCTGGCGGACCCATCAGAGTTAGCCACACCTGGCTTAAACTAGCATTAGCGTCATTAGCAAGGCTGACTTTGGCTACGCGAAGCGGCGATACGTTAGTTGCCATGGCAACTAGAGAGCGAACGGCCGCGGTTAAATTGGACGGCGGTTTCGTGGAAAGCTGTGGATAAAAGTGTAGGGGTTATTTGCAATAAAATTCTGTACAACAATTTAAAACATGAATTGGAGATTGGACTCAGTCACACTGGGAGATTGGACTCAGTCACACTGGGAGATTGGACTCAGTCACACTGGGAGATTGGACTCAGTCACACTGGGAGATTGGACTCAGTCACACTGGGAGATTGGACTCAGTCACACTGGGAGATTGGACTCAGTCACAATTGCAGATAGGACTCAACCACACTGGGATATTGGACTCAGTCACAATTGCAGATAGGACTCAACCACACTGGGATATTGGACTCAGTCACAATTGCAGATAGGACTCAACCACACTGGGATATTGGACTCAGTCACAATTGCAGATAGGACTCAGTCACCCTAGGAGATAGGACTCAGTCACCCTAGGAGATAGGACTCAGTCACCCTAGGAGATAGGACTCAGTCACCCTAGGAGATAGGACTCAGTCACCCTAGGAGATAGGACTCAGTCACCCTAGGAGATAGGACTCAGTCACCCTAGGAGATAGGACTCAGTCACCCTAGGAGATAGGACTCAGTCACCCTAGGAGATAGGACTCAGTCACCCTAGGAGATAGGACTCAGTCACCCTAGGAGATAGGACTCAGTCACCCTAGGAGATAGGACTCAGTCACCCTAGGAGATAGGACTCAGTCACCCTAGGAGATAGGACTCAGTCACCCTAGGAGATAGGACTCAGTCACCCTAGGAGATAGGACTCAGTCACCCTAGGAGATAGGACTCAGTCACCCTAGGAGATAGGACTCAGTCACCCTGGGAGATAGGACTCAGTCACACTGGGAGATAGGACTCAGTCACACTGGGAAATAGGACTCAGTCACACTTGAAGAACGCACTCAATCACCCCTTAGACAATGGTCGTGGATAGCAGTCACCCTTTTAGGAACCGAGTTAACGATTTGAGAATCGATTATTATTTTTTTTCTAGCATAAATTTTTTTCCAAAGTAAGGTAACTTTCTGCAGCAAACTTTAACCACAGGCAACTAGTCGCATTCCAGAAAAAAAGTTGCAAAGAGCGTAAACCGTCACAGGCAACAACAGGAATGTTTTCCAATTAATCTCAAAGAAAAAATGAAAAAGGCAAGCATTCTAGAAGAGAGTAGAAAGCTAATTTAAATGTAAACTTCTAGGGAAAGATTGTTTAGTACTTTCGGTTAGCCAATAATGCTGTAGCTAGTTTAGCTAGCCCAATCTAGAATATTCAATAATCATATATTATTAATTAACAAAGGTTAGAAACTAAACAATTTTAATACAGGTTCTGATGCAATTACAGCCTTACAAGAAGTCTATATAATTACAATAATATTGCTTCGTTGCCTCACTGTAGAATCTCTTCAACGGGAAGTGACTCCATTGTGGAATGTCTTTAACTAGAAGTGACCCTCTATATAAAATGATTTTAACCGGAAGTGACCCCGCTGCAAAATATGATTTAACCGGAAGTGACCCCCTTACCATAAAATATGATTTAACCGGAAGTGACCCCCTCAATATAAAATGATTTAACCGGAAGTGAACCCTTCACTATAAATATGATTTAACCGGAAGTGACCCCTCAAATATAAAATGATTTAACCGGAAGTGACCCCCTCAATATAAATCGATTTAACCGGAAGTGACCCCCTCAATATAAAATGATTTAACCGGAAGTGACCCCCTCAATATAAATCGATTTAACCGGAAGTGACCCCCTCACTATAAATATGATTTAACCGGAAGTGACCCCCTCACTATAAATATGATTTAACCGGAAGTGACCCCCTCACTATAAATATGATTTAACCGGAAGCGACCCCCAATATAAAATGATTTAACCAAAAGTGACCCCCTCAATATAAAATGATTTAACCGGAAGTGACCCCCTCAATATAAATCGATTTAACCGGAAGTGACCCCTCACTATAAATATGATTTAACCGGAAGTGACCCCCTCACTATAAATATGATTTAACCGGAAGTGACCCCCAATATAAAATGATTTAACCGGAAGTGACCCCACCGTGAATTCTCTTCAAGCGGAATAGACTGTATTTAACTACGTAGGTGAAACGATTTCCACCCTAGAAGAAACCAAATTCGCGCGAACCTCTTTAAATCCGGCCTCGATCCGCATCAGCAGTCTGGAAGCGTTGCCCCCGTCCTCTAGCAGAGAGCACGCAGTCAGATCGTATTCAACAGGCTGGGCCGAGGCGTCGCTCACCTCCGTCACCGCAAAGTTGGTCACCTCAGCCGGTGTTGAGTCATTGTTTCCATGGCGACGGTGCCGACTATAGCCGGCCAAGTTTTCAAATTTTAATCCGCCGCAAAAGTACACTTCGTATGAGGTTAAATTGTCGGCTTCGGGTAGGAGAAAGCGACCGCAACCTGGACGACCCTAGATAGTATAAAATTCATGCATCTTGTTATAACTATCTCAAAATAATGAAGTAAAAATCTTGAAGAATTTGAGGGCTACTGAAGAACTCAGAATCCTGAAGAATTCAGGGCTACTTAAGAACTCAGAATCCTGAAGAATTCAGGGCTACTTAAGAGCTCACAATCCTGAAGAATTCAGGGCTACTTAAGAACTCACAATCCTGAAGAATTCAGGGCTACTTAAGAACTCAGAATCCTGAAGAATTCAGGGCTACTTAAGAACTCAGAATCCTGAAGAATTCAGGGCTACTTAAGAGCTCACAATCCTGAAGAATTCAGGGCTACTGAATAACTCAGAATCCTGAAGAATTCAGGGCTACTGAAGAGCTCACAATCCTGAAGAATTTGATGGTTACTTAAGAACTCAGAATCCTGAAGAATTCACGGCTACTGAATAACTCAGAATCCTGAAGAATTCACGGCTACTGAATAACTCAGAATCCTGAAGAATTCACGGCTACTGAATAACTCAGAATCCTGAAGAATTCACGGCTACTGAAGAACCCAGAAAATCGAAGAAAAGACTGAAGTACCCTAAGATTTGAGCACTGATGAACTTACCCTCAGAAATCTAAAGGTTCTGATTGGAAAAAAAACACAAGCGCAAAGCGTATCACCTGAAACTGCACACCGTCACCGGTCCACAGCCAGTCAGTCCGACTAAGATTGAATGGCAGAGGCTCCGCCAACACAGAATCGTCAAGCCGATCCAAACTGCAATTCCCAGCTTGCAGACCGATGACAAATGTTGCTCCTAGGAGAGCCCGATCGGCTACCAGTCGCAGCCGGCTAGGTCCGTATGCCCTGTACAGCCGATCGCCAACTGAAGGCGTCAATTCCCGCGTCCTTGCCAACGCGTCGTTAGCAACAATAATTGAATTATCAATTTCAAGCCGAATATTGTTAATCATTGAATCGGGTATTTTTGGAGGCTTGTTCAAACGCTCTCTGACTGCGCCGCAAGCTACAAAAGCCGGCGTATTGGCCAAATTCGACACCGTCTGGGTTGGTGGCGGCGAATGCTGACTAGCTAAGAAACTGTAGGTGCGACGATTCGACAAACTCCACACGGTTCGATTCTCGTCGCTTGGATACAGCAGTTCGAATGACACGCTTGAAACGTCAGTCTAGAATGTGATTTGTTTTTGTATTTTGTCTATGTTTAGGGCGTCGGTCTTATATTAAATCGGAAGGTCGTGGGTTCGAGCCCTCTAGGAGACTATTTATGCGCTATCGGATTAATCAACCTATCTCGAATCAATCAGGAGGAGTTGTAGCCTAGTGGCTAGGGCGCCTGCCTCATGACTGGAAGGTCGTGGGTTCGAGTCCCGGCCCTAGGAGACGATTTGTGCCCTTGAGCAAGGCACTTAATCCCGCATTGCTTCAGTCCACCCAGCTGTGATTGGGTACCAGTTTGAGCTGGGTAAATTTAGTGTGGGTGTTGCGGCCCCTCTAGCCCGTCAGGACTGCTAGCAGCTGTACACAGCCCTCGGATGCGCCGCGCAACTAGCTGCGGCTGTGCCGTGGGCTGTACATCTGATCGAAAGGTCGGGTGTCTAAATTTATCATTTATTATTTATTGAATCAATCAGTAAACCGATGCCAGATACACCCGCCCTCACCTTGTCCTTGCCATCAAGTTGAATTTGCACACGCCAGACCCCGTTAATAATAGTATCATTGCCAGAGAAGCAGGCCGTGTGATTGTCAGTCCAGGCTAAACTGCGCAGCTGTGGCCCGCCGCCACTGTGCCCGTGAGCATCGGCCAGATCGGGAGCCAGCAGCATCAGCAAGCATGGCGATGTACTATTATTAAAAACTGTGTCACGAATTTCTGCAAGTTCTGGACCCAGACTAGCTAGGCTGGCATTGCTAGCATTGCACTGGCTATTGGGCCAGCTAGGCATGTAACTAACATCTTGGCCGTGTGTGTAATCGTACAAACGGTACTCAGCGGGACCAGAAAAATCGTTAGGAGATTTGCGCACTAATTCAGCAGCCAAGCCCAAGCTTTTATTGTAATAGATTTGCACACGTTGGCCAGTCTCAGCCAAGACATAGTCCAGATAGGCTGTGCCATTGGGCAGTTGGCCTGGCATTGGTGTAGCAGCTGAGCCAGATGGAGGACATCCAGGTGGCAGGGTGGGGCCAGCTGACTCAGAGATTGCTAGTGAAATATGCATGGCACCAATAAGTGCCAATATTATCAAATGGCGAGGCATTGCCTTATGGATTTTCTGATGCGATATTCAGTTTTATCTGGCTTTCAATCTTTGTTAAATTACTTGCAAAACAAGAGGTCTGTAAACAGCTGAAATTATAGAAAAAGTTTTACTGAATTATGCATAAAAAAACTAGAAATTTAGTAGGCAATTTGACTAAAATATCTTCAGCAATAATTTTTTTTTCAATCTATTTTATTTGGGTTTTTAAAATGAATCAAAGAAATGGCCTTGCTAAGTAATTTTTATTATAAAAAGTTTAAGCCTAGAGAATTTTGAGCTTTAGTAAATTAGTATCATATAATCATGCTAATCTGAAACATTCTGAAATAGACAGCATTCTGAAAATAAAGCAAATAGCATTGACAACTAAATGCTTAAATTTTTTTCACAAAATAAATAGCTTTACTGCTTACCAATATTATTCCATAATGTAGAAAAATTTAACAAGAATCATTCAAAAATGGAAAAAGCTTGCTCTGATAATTATCCACCTATAGATAAGGTGCCAAAATGGATTTCCCTTTTGGAAAGCAGCAGTGCTAAAAATTTTCAGCCACATGGTCACATGACAAAGTAAATAACAATGGGAGGGAGAGAGGAAGCAAAGGAGAAGAGAAAATCATCAGGGCCAGTCAACCCACCACCCACCCACCCCATCTACCAAAACCCAGCCTGCTACTTGAATTGAATTTTGCAACTTGAGACAGGGTAAGAGGATATCTGTTTTTTGGCGCAGAGTATACATAAATAATAAATTTCTAAGAAAACTATATTTTAGCTTGAATTACTTTGAATTTACTTCCTGATACACTTTTCAATGTACTTTATTTATATTTACTTTAAAAAATATACATGCTAGACATACAATATAAATGTCAATATTAATGTTAAAAAAATAAGTAATAGTACTTCCTAGGTAGTCCCAAAATATAAACTGACCTTTTTGAACATAAATAAAAGTAACATATATAATAATGCTCAATTCTTTTAAACTGGATGCAAAGTTTGCTAACAATAATATTTTAGACAATTAGCTATTAGCTAATTAGCTAAGAAAAAATGAATATAAAATATATTTGCAAAAATTTTAAACAAACTAAGTTGCTTGCATCGTGCATTAAAATGTATCAAATGGCATATCATAGACTAAAGATAATTACATAAAGACTATGGATCTTATAATATATATGACTGTATTATCATTGGCACCAAATGGTTCTTAGATAGAGAAAAGTAGTATTAAGTATAGGCCTAGCCAATTGTGCCTGTTCAAGCTAAAGATTTACAAATATACAAAATCTAAATTTTTTCTTCTTGAGAAAATGTTATATATCATTATCAATAATTTGTTAGATTTCAAATGTATAATCAAATGTGTAACAAATAATTAAATGCGTAATCAAACTGGATACTTGCATTTGCTAAATGTAAATTTCTAGCCATCAAATTTGTTTTTAAAGATGTTTGCTGCCATACTGGTAAGGTTAGCACCTATGGCCATTTATTGCAACTGCTTAAAAGTTAAAAAATGGACTGATAGGTACTTTTGGAGTATACAATACAATAGTCAGCATGGTAAAGCAGATGCAAGTTTTTTAATTTTATGTTGGAATTTAAGTCTGAACAAAACTGTATGGTACAAATTAAGATCAGAATTGAGAAATACTTTACAGGTTTTGTCTTACGTTCGTAGTAGGCCTGCTGTAGCCTACAATCCCAATCCCAACGCAGTTTCCTTAAACAATTTGGATAATAAAAAATGTAAATTTTTATTATCGTGCAGTAGCCTCTTCACGACAATCGGTTCTAGAACCAGAATAATTCTGATTCCAGAACCAGAATCGATAGGAAAATGAAGAGCACCGAACAGAACGAGTGCATTATAACCTTTACATACATCTAAAAAGCATGTAATTCAATGAATTATCAGTAAATATTTTCTGTCTATGACTTTGAGCCGTGAAACTATTTTTCGAATTTTAAAGCGCGTAAAAAGTGGTCCTCAAACTAATTATTCTGAGTCGGTTCGAGAAATTTTCTCGAACCATGTTCCAGAACCAGAACCTAGTTCCGAACCTTGTTCGAAAAACAGAACCACCGATATGAAGAGCTTCGAACCAGTTCCGAACCTGTTCGGTTTTTCGAACCAGCAATATCAAGAGGCTCCCAGTACTGTATTATTGCGGTAAAACTAACGGTAAAATAAAATGAGCTAAAAGCACTAAAAATATCTTTTAACTCATAAGCATTACTATATTGAATAATACGAGATTAATTTTTTAAGCTTTAAGCAATGCAAGTAATTAACAAACATTTCAACTAAATGATTTCCATGACACGTACTCAAACCGTGCGCCTCGTCAAAACTATCGAAGAATAAAAAATAGCTTTTTTGTACGCTTTCTGTGTTTAACGGAAGTGTAAACTTCGGCCGAAGTTTAAAGGTAATTTTTTAAACAGTTAGCGGTCTGCAGACTGTTCTTTATAGAGTCCTAGGCTAGCTTGAAGTTCTCAAATTCTCCTTTCATTACATACAATACTATACTACCACTCCACCATTATTAGTACTACTAGCCTTATAGTAGCTATAACTGGCTAGTATAGCCTAGCCACTTAGGGTTTTGAAAAATTATAGCGGCTTTTTCGATTTTCTTTTAAAAATTGTATTTAGCTCTGCACCATTTTTTGTCAACTAGATAGTGATAAACTAAAATAGCCTTCAAAGTAAGCAGCCAAAATATTTTGAAAAATGAAATTAGTATTGAATCATAAAACAAGCCAGCAGTCATCCTTACATAAATAATTCTTTGTTATTTGCTTTTATTGATAAATTAGGCCTAAAATTTAAAATTTGGCCACTGATGCTTGTAGACCAAGCTAGATAACTGGGCATTCTTTTAAAAGGATTTGTTAAACTGTTTTTTGAACTATTTCATTTCAAATTGATGCAAAATTTGGAATTTCAATTGTTAAGGTTGCTTTTTGCATTTAACAAACTGAGGCTGCTTCTAGGATATAGAACTTGTATATGGCAAATGTTTAGCTTGGGGGAAGACTAATAAAGCAAAATGGTTGACATGCTTGGGAGTGTCTATGGCCAAAAGGGATAAGCTAGTTAGTGGGAGGGCAGGTATATATTAGGGATCTTAGTCACTTCGTCATACACTTTTTTGTCATATGAAATTTTGCCAAAATATGATTGCTCTTGTTCATTTCATCATATACTAATGAAGGCACTGCCAAACGTTAGTCACTTCGTCATCTGCAAATTGGCTATAGAGCCACAGTAACAATGTAAGTTATGAAATTTAAATAGCTATATTTATTTATTATCTTGTAAAGTACTCTCATGTATGTTATTGGCATTAGTTACTTAGTGTATTATTTTAGTGCTATTATTTTTTTAAAACATGTTTTGAGATGAAAAAAGTTCTAAAAATTGTAAAATACATGTAAAATTAAACAAGTAAAGTAAAATAAGTCAAACATTTCATAACTATACATAATTATGCATTGTCAGGTTGTAGCTCGGTGTATAAATTAACTAGCACTGGATTGCTTCACAAGCTTAGTAATGCTGCTATTGATGCTGATGTTGTTGTTGCTGTGCAAATGGTAGAACGCATCTAATTGTAAACATTCTAGCAAAAGGCTTCAAACAGAAATTTTTCCAGCACTGTACTGGGCCCATAAGCATTCAACTCGCACCTGCAGCCGATTGTAGCACAATCTGTGTAGAAAATGATTGGTCAGTGTATTATACTGTACATGTAATAGACAGAAAAGTGTATATGCAGTGACCCAGTTCTTATATAGTATATATGCACATGTACCTGTGCTGGTGCTTGTTGATCCTTTGGTGTACCAATGCCACTTGAATGGGAACCAGAAGTGCCTCAGTATAGAGCAGATGCAGCAGTGGGTACAGTGTCAACTCCACTTGCTTAGCTTGATGCTTCAGACATCGATGCCACTCTTCTACTTGATTATTGGTTCTAATGGTCTGGCTGTGCACACTGATTTCCACAAGCCAGTGGAATGGGTTGTTAAGCCAAGTGCTGTTGGTGTACTCAGCCAGCTCTAGTAGTGGAGGTAGCTGAATACCAGTGACAATTTTTGTCTGTAAATTAGAATGATAGCAAAGATGGACGTACTGTATGCATGAGCAATGTCATAATACATGTACATTAAGTTCATGTTCATAAGCATTGTTCAATAAAGCATATCTGTCCAACTGTAATGTGCTCAGCAGGCAAGTATGGCAAAGCAGTACTAGCAATACCAGCAGGATTGACAGCAGTACCAGCAGGATCAACAGCAGTACTAGCAGGATCAACAGCAGTACCAGGAGGATCAACAGCAGTACCAGCAGGATCAACAGCAGCAGTTTGGCAATCAGTACAGAACCAGGTAAATGTCTCAAGGCACATCAACTGTCTATACTCCACAAGTGATACACCAGTCCCGCAGCAACGGTGTTGCCAGCCCTTGCATGAATCACACTGCAGGGCTTGCTGGCAGCCTCAAACTGGCAGGGAGCAACTGATGCACAATTCAGGCATTTTCTAAAAACACAAACACAAGCCAAAACTGACACGATCAGAACTATTTAGAGATGGCTTAGCTGAGAATGTGACTTTATTTAATATGGCCAAACCATACTTTATATTCTTTACAAAACAATTGATGGCAATGTGCCACCTACAATATTGCACAATCAAACAGTTTCAAAATTAAGCATAGATGCATATAACATGCCACGTGTACAAGCTATGCACATTGGCATTGTGCCGCCACACATTTTTGAGCCAGTTATGCAAGTTAGCACATATGAAAATCTGAATATATACATGTATATACTTAGATGTATAATCTAAGTCAAATCATCTGCAAATTGATTAATCATAGGACCTTGGTCACTTTGTCATCTGTCAACAGTGCACCCATTTAAATTGGTCAGTTCCTCATCCAATATAACGATATGGTAGATGACAAAGTGACCAGCACCCTATATTAGCACATCTTTTGCATTCTGCAAACATGCTCTACTAATTTTCTACTGTCAACCAACACATACTTAAAGTCTATTAATAACTGGAAGAATTTCTTTGGCGCTAGCTTCACCCTATCAATGCCTTTGGCCACATGATATACTGGATTGCCCATTTTTACCCCTGATGAATTTTGACACACAATCCTGCAGAATTTGGACACATGTGATGCTCATTATATCATTGTTTCTGATTATTTCATTGTTTCCCTTTGTTTCCAATGTTTTTGCATCAATTTGAAATGAAACAGTTTAGAAAAACAATTTAAAGAATAATTTAAAAAGAATGCCAATATATAGTATATACTTTAGTCTATAGTATATACTTTGCTTTAGTAGACAAAAGGCCAACTGCCTAGTACTACTGCTAAAAAAATTTCAATTTTCTGCATCAATGCCATGAAACTGCTCTTTTTTAGAATTGATTTATATTATTCTATTAGATATTGATGGCCCAAAAGTTACTATAAGTTGGCTATATTATATTATACAACTCACAACTATTAAACCTAAAATATATAATACCAAAGCACTTACCATCACACTATGTAAAATTCCTATTACCTGAAATTCACAATTCCAACAAATTAAAATGTGGGGTCCATCACAATGCCTAAAATTCATAAGACCTAAAAGTCACATTTAAAATCTGTGAATACCATTATAATATATAAAAGTCATATTACCTAAAATTCATAGTGCCAATAACTCAAAATGCCAAATTCTTGCAACTTAATATAATTTAAGTGTAGAAATTTTTTTATATAGTTTTTAGGTTTAAGTATTAAATAAGTATTATTAAATAAATAAATCATTTTTTCTTTACTACTTGCAATTAATTACCAATGGACTTGGTACAATTTTCTAAAAATAAAACAATTTAATTAATTTTGTTACAAATAGATTTTGTTTGACTAAAATAAAACTCCATGAGTAATAGTTTCCTTCAGTAATTTAAGTGCTAAATACTTGAAGCATTATTTTTCTATATGATTTTAAGGCATAGAAAACCAAACAAGGTAGACTTTGGCTAAATAAAGCAAGTATTTGCTCTGATTCTTTCTATAAGTTATTCTATATAAAGAAAGCCTATAAGGAAATTTATGTTTTCCCATTTTATGAATGAATTCATATTGACTATTGCTTAATGCTTCTGAAGGTTTCTGTATAATTATCAACATCTTGAATTTTATTATTTTGAATATTTGTTTGATTTTGATTTTCTATAATAATTTCACTTTTATTAAAGTTTTTGTGGTTTTACTAATATCAGTCAAAATTTTGAAATTTTATGTCTCTTCAGAGTTAAGCTAACAATTCCTTAAATATGAATACTTTTTAGTATAAAAATGTACTTTTTTCTGTTGCTATATGTAAGGCTAACTAGATTCTTTGCAAATCTACAAGTAGGTAAATAAATCCACTTAAGAAGCTCTGTTCATAATTAGGCTATTTATTGCCTTTAAAACTATCTATCTAATTAAAAATAATTACAACACTACAGCCAGCATGGGAGCAAACAGCAGCTCATTAGCCGAGCTATCAAAAAATGAGTATTTAATTCGCCTATGCAGCAAGGAGCCAATATCTAGCAATGATCCCTATTGGAATCAGCTGCTTAGTTATGCATTTGTACCGCCAGTAACCAGCACCGATGCAAAACTATTAGAAGAGCAGACTGGCAGTCTTCTACAGAATTTTGCAGTCAACAATGCTTCATCTGGTAATTTGCACAGCCTACTACGCGTCCTAGTTACCATGGTTTCCAATTTGCAACAATTCGTATTGGAACCATTAGCCGACGGACGTCAGAGCGACATATTTCTAATGCAATTGTACAACGCAATTTTTATAACGCGTTGCATACTTAAGCATTTGATTGAACAGCTAAGTGACGAGATGCTGTTGACTCAGATTGAATATTGTCCGGAGAAATTGCAGCACCAGCAGCGACATGGGGACGCTGCAACTAGTAAGCGCGACCTAGAAGATGACGACGACGATGACGCCGATAGTAACCATGGCAACGAAGCTGACGAATCTGATAATTCTTCGGACGACGCCGACGCTACTATGGTTGAAGAACTAATAGAAGCCTTGGTTCACCT
The DNA here is from genome assembly GCA_950096795.1 of Macrostomum cliftonense. Classification (NCBI taxonomy): domain Eukaryota; kingdom Metazoa; phylum Platyhelminthes; family Macrostomidae; genus Macrostomum; species Macrostomum cliftonense. The sequence goes on along the minus strand of CATNEM010000024.1, from coordinate 2,115,808 downwards.
GTTGGTTGTGCTTCCTATACGGGAGGCTACGTTTCCCGTTGTATATGAAAGTGTGTGCAGTCTGTTAGTATTGCTTAGCGTTCAGATGTACCGCAACGAGCCGGCTGAGAAGCTGACGTTCTACCAGATTCTCTATACTGGCCGGTGCTCTATGCACGCGTTCCGCCTCATTGAAGTACTGTTAAAGTACTACGTTCAGAAGCCGCCAGCTCCCGACAGGATGTTAGTAAATGTTGGCGCTTCGAATAGCCTGTACAGCAGCTTGTCATCCAGTTTCTGGTCCGTGATGACGCTTGGCTACGGTTCGAATCCGGCTGCCGAACAGAAGGCTCAACTTCGTTCAGACCTGCTAGCCAATCAGAGCTGCCTGCTGGCTTTAGTTCTGGCCAATCACTGCGCTAGCGCTAGACGATTTCGCAATCCCTATAGAGAAGCCTTGCTGAGCTGCGCCCACGCTGAGGGTCCGTCAGTTTCCTCAGCAACCAACAATCTGATTAGTTTTCGCGTCGATTTCAACCAACTATTGAAAGCTATCTGCGACCGGTTGCCCAGTGACGAGGCCCTACTGATGCTCTACTTGCTGCTGCATTCGGCCGGCAGTCTGCAGTTTCGCGGCTACGTGGCGCGTCTGGGCGGCGAGGACGCCCAGTTGATTGGCCTGCTGCTGCCGATATTGCGTACCCTGCATGCCGAGGCGCAGAAAAGCTCGCATCAGGTGATTGATTGATTGATTGATGAGTGCGTAGATTGGTGGGTAGATAGATAGATAGATAGATAGATAGATAGATAGATAGATAAATAGATAGATAGATAGATAGATCCATAGATCGATAGATAGATAGATCGACAGATAGATAGATAGATAGATAGATAGATAGATAGATAGATAGATAGATAGTGAGATAGATAGATAGATAGATCGATAGATAGATAGATAGATAGATAGATAGATAGATAGATAGATAGATAGTGAGATAGATAGATCGATAGATAGATAGATAGATAGATAGATAGATAGATAGATAGATAGATAGATGAATAGATAGACAGACGGATAGATAGATAGATCACTATCTAGATACAGATTGACGGAAACTAATGCAGTTAGCAGAGGAGTTAAAAAAAACTCTAAACCCATAACCAATCAAAACCCTCTGCACGCTGTCCCCCACGCCGCCACCCCAGGTGTACATGGCCCTAATCGTACTGCTAATGCTAACCGAATGCCAGCAGTTCTGCACTAGAGTGCACGAAATTCACGTGCCTCCGGCCAACATATCAGCCTGGTTCACGGAGCGCCATCTGGGCTCAGTGAGCCTGGGCAGCCTCCTAGCCATAGTGCTGGCCCGCACTGTTCAGCTCAATGTCGGCCGCACCCGTGACAAATACTTGCACACTAACTGTCTTGCCGCCCTAGCCAACATGTCCACCTACGTCAGCAATTTGCATCCGTACGCCTGTCAGAAACTCCTAGGCCTGTTCGCTCATTTAGCTAAAAAACAGCGCAAATTAGTTGACGAATTACGCAATCGACCAGCTAATATGACCGACTTAGAAGCCGACAGAGCCTCTGTTGAAGATTTAATGCGCTGCATCCTTGAGATTGTTAATAACGCATTGACTCATCGGTTAGCGGAGAATCCGCATCTGGTTTATACTCAGCTGCATCAGCGCGAGCTCTACCAGCCATTCGCTACGCATCCAGCTTTCCAAGATATTGTGCAAAATCTTGGCACAGTTATGCATCACTTCACGTCGGCTCTGGGCGACAGCTCGCAGCATCAGCAGCAGCAGCATCAGCATCAGCATCAGCTCTCTGAGCACCGAGTGATGCGAGTCATCGAAGAGCAAAGTCGCACATTTCGTAAAGATCGTCTAAAAAAATTTCCCGAACCAAAGTACAAATACGTTGAGGAAGATTCTCCCGATGAATTTTTCATACCGTACATCTGGGCTCTGGTCTACAGATCCTCAAATTTGTACTTTAATCCCACTAGATTGGTGCTGCTACAATCTCAGCAGCAGGAGCAGCAAGATCAAGAAGACGAGCAGGAGAAAAAGCAAGCCGAAGTTCTAAATCAAAATCCTTAAGTTTGATTCGGACGTCAAAACTTTATTTTAACAACTGTACTTAACAGAAATACAAAAAAGCGTTTTAAACTTAATAAAATTCAAAAAAAATGTTTCAACGCATTGTACTTTTTGACATAGATTGTTGAACATAGACTGTTTGATCACTAAGAAATTGTAGTCAAGGGATTAAGGTTGTCCAACTAATGACTTGGAGGTCCCGAGTTCGAGCCCGCGCTCGGCTTCAGTCCACTAAGCTGAGATGGGGTATCCGTGTAAGATGGAAAAATCTACAGTTTTTGTTATATATGCATGCAAATATAAAATCAAAGATTTATTAATTCTTGATACATTCAAAAAACTATGAATGTAAACACATTAAGTCGAGCGAGCTTTTGCTTGAAAATTGGACGTCTTGTTTGAAACAAACTTATATTGCTACTGACAGTAGGCGATAAAGAACATGATAAATCGTTGTTTAATCGTTGTACAATGTTTTCTAGTTTGTTTTTTTGTTATTTATAATCCCATTTTTGTTCACTGGAGAAAGCATCTTCTACATTATTTAAATTAATTTACTAACCATACTATGAAAATATTAGCTGGAACAAGTCGTTAACAGCATTGGTTTTTCATCAAAGTGGGAATACTGTGGTCATTCATTTATTTAGTCATGGTGAACATTAGTCATAGTTTTAAAGAAAGGACAACAATTAATTGTAATATTATTTTTGTCTATTATTGTGACATTTTATTGTGTAAGTTTTTCCTTTACTACGTTGGTTATTGGTACATTTTATAGTTTTATGATTAATAAAAGATACGTATTTTTGATTATTTATTGTTTCTTTTAGCTACTTGGACTTCAATTTTCTTGTACACTACTGCTTGTAAACTTATATATGAGTAGCGTTTAAAGGGCACGTTTTATTTTTATTTCTTGATGCTTTCTCCTATTTATCCATCCATTTTGCATTGTGTATAACTTCTTACGTACAGTGTCTGATTTGGCCTTAGCAACAAATATATTGTAGTTTATTAAGTAACAGTTAACTATTATTATGAGTTTTGCTGAATTGAACAATCCCATTGTTTGTTGGCAATAATTGGCATTATATATATTTAAAACTTAGACGTCTTTGTTGTTTTATTTAAGTAAATTCCAGGGCTAAATTTTCGTTGGTAAATAATTTTCTTTTTACATGTAGTTTTATAAGTAAAATTTCTGATACAGCTGTCAATAAATAAGAAAATTTCTATTTAAGCTTCTTATACTTAAGTAGTATATCAGATCATAATGTAAATCATAAGATACGATTCTGTTGTGCATAATTTAGAAGCCAGCATTCTATCATATTCCATGAAATCATCAGTTAAGTCATCAATACTACGAGTAGTTTCGAGTTGAAAGTAGTCACCAACATTCTAGATCCCCCAGGTGAAGTCACCAACATTCTAGATCCCCCAGGTGAAGTCACCAACATTCTAGATCCCCCATGTGAAGTCACCAACATTCTAGATCCCCCAGGTGAAGTCACCAACATTCTAGATCCCCCAGGTGAAGTCACCAACATTCTAGATCCCCCAGGTGAAGTCACCAACATTCTAGATCCCCATGTGAAGTCATCAACATTCTAGATCCCCCATGTGAAGTCACCAACATTCTAGATCCCCCAGGTGAAGTCACCAACATTCTAGATCCCCCATGTGAAGTCACCAACATTCTAGATCCCCCAGGTAAAGTCACCAACATTCTAGATACCCCATGTGAAGTCACCAACATTCTAGATCCCCCAGGTGAAGTCACCAACATTCTAGATCCCCCAGGTGAAGTCACCAACATTCTAGATCGCCCAGGTGAAGTCATCAACATTCTAGATCCACCATGTGAAGTCACCAACATTCTAGATCCCCCATGTGAAGTCACCAACATTCTAGATCCCCCATGTGAAGTCACCAACATTCTAGATCCCCCAGGTGAAGTCACCAACATTCTAGATCCCCCATGTGAAGTCATCAACATTCTAGATCCCCCAGGCGAAGTCACCAACATTCTAGATCCCCAAGTGAAGTCATCAACATTCTAGATCCCCCAAGTGAAGTCACCAACATTCTAGATCCCCCAGGTGAAGTCACTAACATTCTAGATCCCCCAGGTGAAGTCATCAACATTCTAGATCCCCCATGTGAAGTCATCAACATTCTAGATCCCCCATGTGAAGTCACCAACATTCTAGATCCCCCATGTGAAGTCACCAACATTCTAGATCCCCCAGGTGAAGTCATCAACATTCTAGATCCCCCATGTGAAGTCACCAACATTCTAGATCCCCCAGGTGAAGTCACCAACATTCTAGATCCCCCAGGTGAAGTCACCAACATTCTAGATCCCCCATGTGAAGTCACCAACATTCTAGATCCCCCATGTGAAGTCACCAACATTCTAGATCCCCCATGTGAAGTCACCAACATTCTAGATCCCCCATGTGAAGTCACCAACATTCTAGATCCCCCAGGTGAAGTCACCAACATTCTAGATCCCCCAGGTGAAGTCACCAACATTCTAGATCCCCCAGGTAAAGTCATCAACATTCTAGATCCCCCAGGTGAAGTCACCAACATTCTAGATCCCCCATGTGAAGTCATCAACATTCTAGATCCCACATGTGAAGTCATCAACATTCTAGATCCCCCAGGTAAAGTTATCAACATTCTAGATCCCCCATGTGAAGTCATCAACATTCTAGATCCCCCAGGTGAAGTCACCAACATTCTAGATCCCCCAGGTGAAGTCACCAGCCTTCTAGATCCCAGGTGAAGTCACCAGCATTAAATCCTGGTTTTTATCCTGGAGTTAGCTATTTTTAAATAAACACAGGAATTTTAACTTTATTAAGCAGTTCTCCAAATTCAAAGTTAAATTTTCTTAATGGAATTTAGGTGTTTTCCATTTTAGTTTCAGATAGTTCAAATTTTTATTCAGATGGAATTTTAAATTTGAAAATTTTCGACAAAAAATTGTTTTGAAAGTTTAGTTGCGCAGTTGCGTCTCGGTCTCAATCTTGCCTGGCGTATTTGTAGTATAGTTTCATTTTCACTTAAAAAACTACATGTAGCTACATTTCGCTACCTGTAAAAAGCCATTCGGTTGACCCAGCTTTTGCCGCTTGATTAGTTAGCGGAGGTACGAGTTTCTTGTAGTTTCTTTCGTGCAAAAAATTTGTCCTACAACGGAAGACACACGGCGTTACTGCGTAAATCAAGGCTTGCTTCGGATGAATTTGGGTCAACTCTTTGCTAAATTTAATGATCTGTTTACATTTATGTGCTTATTTTTTAATTCTTAAAAGCATTTGCTTCCTCGTTTCTTTAATCCTCTACCTAATCTACTTTTTTCAACTTCCCTCCCAGTTTTCCTAATCTATTTTTCCCAGACCCAACGTTTTAGCTGACTTCTGATATACATTCTGTAAATAAAATAGCTTTTTATTGAGTTGACTTTCTAATCTGCAACATTATGGCATTAAAATGAGTAGAAACTCCAAGACTTTTTTTGAAGAATTCCTTAGGTAGGCAATCAAAACGTCGATCCAGGGGCGCCCCCTTGCCAGTAGCTATGGCGCCCCCTTTTCCAGTAGCTTTGGCGCCCCCTTTCCAGTAGCTATGGCGCCCCCTTTCCAGTAGCTTTGGCGCCCCCTTTTCCAGTAGCCTTGGCGCCCCTTTGCCAGTAGCTTTGGCGCCCCCTTTCCAGTAGCTTTGGCGCCCCCTTTCCAGTAGCTTTGGCGCCCCCTTTTCCAGTAGCCTTGGCGCCCCTTTGCCAGTAGCTTTGGCGCCCCCTTTCCAGTAGCCTTGGCGCTCCCTTTTCCAGTAGCTTTGGCGCCCCCTTTCCAGTAGCCTTGGCGCTCCCGTTTCTAGTAGCTTTGGCGCCCCCCTTTCCAGTAGCTTTGGCGCCCCCTTTTCCAGTTGCTTTGGCGCCTCCTTTTCAGTAGCTTTGGCGCCCCTTACCAGTAGCTTTGGCGCCCCCTTTCTAGTAGCTTTGGCGCCCCCTTTTCCAGTAGCCTTGGCGCCCCTTTGCCAGTAGCTTTGGCGCCCCCTTTCCAGTAGCCTTGGCGCCCCCTTTCCAGTAGCCTTGGCGCTCCCTTTTCCAGTAGCTTTGGCGCCTCCTTTTCAGTAGCTTTGGCGCCCCTTACCAGTAGCTTTGGCGCCCCTTACCAGTAGCTTTGGCGCCCCCTTTCCAGTAGCTTTGGCGCTCCCGTTTCTAGTAGCTTTGGCGCCCCCCTTTCCAGTAGCTTTGGCGCCCCCTTTTCCAGTAGCTTTGGCGCCTCCTTTTCAGTAGCTTTGGCGCCCCTTACCAGTAGCTTTGGCGCCCCTTACCAGTAGCTTTGGCGCCCCCTTTCCAGTAGCTTTGGCGCTCCCGTTTCTAGTAGCTTTGGCGCCCCCCTTTCCAGTAGCTTTGGCGCCCCCTTTTCCAGTAGCTTTGGCGCCTCCTTTTCAGTAGCTTTGGCGCCCCTTACCAGTAGCTTTGGCGCCCCTTACCAGTAGCTTTGGCGCCCCCTTTCTAGTAGCTTTGGCGCCCCTTTTCCAGTAGCTTTGGCGCCCCCTTTCCAGTAGCTTTGGCGCCCTCTAGTTAGCAGCCTCCTAGGCAAGAATCCTTTACTGAAGCGCCGATCTAAAATTCGCCACAATCAGAAGTATTGGCTACGCGCCTGGCTATAATTGCCGATATGTATTATGTATCCTACACTTTACTTGCATACACCAATCCGAAGGATACAAAAATTAAGGCGGGCCAATAAAAAAATTCTAATGCAAAAAAGGCTTTATTCTGCCCCATTTTCTAATTTTGTGGGCAATATTTAAAGCAAATAGAAAAGCCTTGATCAAGCGCTTTAGCTTAATTTCAATAAAGACTGGATAAAATTGCTACTTCAAAGCAGAAAGTAGAACAGAAAGCGGTTTGTTATTGCAAACGGTAAGTCATTTCTTTTATTTTTTAGGTAATGCTTCTGTAGCTTCGGTAATCCTCCCAGTAGCTTCGGTAATCCTCCCAGTAGCTTTGGTAATCCTTCCAGTAGCTTTATAATCCTTCCAGTAGCTGTCATAATCTTTCCAGTAGCTTCGGTAATCCTTCAGTAGCTTCGGTAATCCATCAGTAGCTTCGGTAATCCTTTAGTAGCTTCGGTAATCCTTTAGTAGCTTCGGTAATCCTTCAGTAGCTTCGGTAATTCATCAGTAGCTTCGGTAATCCTTCAGTAGCTTCGGTAATCCTTCAGTAGCTACGGTAATCCTTCAGTAGCTTTGGTAATCCATCAGTAGCTTTGGTAATCCATCAGTAGCTTTGGTAATCCTTCAGTAGCTTCGGTAATTCATCAGTAGCTTCGGTAACGGTAATCCTTTAGTAGCTTCGGTAATTCTCCCAGTAGCTTCGTTAATCCTCCCAGTAGCTTCGGTAATCCTCCCAGTAGCTTTGGTAATCCTCCCAGTAGCTGTCATAATCTTTCCAGTAGCTTCGGTAATCCTTCAGTAGCTTCGGTAATCCATCAGTAGCTTCGGTAATCCTTTAGTAGCTTCGGTAATCCTTTAGTAGCTTCGGTAATCCTTCAGTAGCTTCGGTAATTCATCAGTAGCTTCGGTAATCCTTCAGTAGCTTCGGTAATCCTTCAGTAGCTACGGTAATCCTTCAGTAGCTTTGGTAATCCATCAGTAGCTTTGGTAATCCATCAGTAGCTTTGGTAATCCTTCAGTAGCTTCGGTAATTCATCAGTAGCTTCGGTAACGGTAATCCTTTAGTAGCTTCGGTAATTCTCCCAGTAGCTTCGTTAATCCTCCCAGTAGCTTCGGTAATCCTTCAGTAGCTACGGTAATCCTTCAGTAGCTACGGTAATCCTCTCAGTAGCTACGGTAATCCTCTCAGTAGCTACGGTAATCCTTCAGTAGCTACGGTAATCCTCTCAGTAGCTTCGGTAATCCTTCAGTAGCTACGGTAATCCTTCAGTAGCTTCGGTAATCCTTCAGTAGCTACGGTAATCCTCTCAGTAGCTTCGGTAATCCTTCAGTAGCTACGGTAATCCTCTCAGTAGCTTCGGTAATCCTTCAGTAGCTACGGTAATCCTCTCAGTAGCTTCGGTAATCCTTCAGTAGCTACGGTAATCCTCTCAGTAGCTTCGGTAATCCTCTCAGTAGCTTCGGTAATCCTTCAGTAGCTACGGTAATCCTCTCAGTAGCTTCGGTAATCCTTCAGTAGCTACGGTAATCCTCTCAGTAGCTTCGGTAATTCTCCCAGTAGCTTCGTTAATCCTTCGGTAGCTTCGTAATCCTTCAGTAGCTTCGTTAATCTTTGAGTAGCTTTCAGTGTCTATCCTGTAATTTAATTTCGTAATCTTAAAAACATAATCGAAAAGACCAAATAGTTGATAATAAAAAACCTCCTAGAAGCAGAAATGCGCGAAATCGTTCATCTCCAAACTGGCCAATGCGGCAATCAAATCGGCTCCAAATTCTGGGAGGTGATCTCCGACGAGCACGGCATCGACACGACGGGCGCCTACCTTGGCGACAACGATCTCCAACTAGACCGGATCAACGTCTATTACAACGAGGCGTCTGGTGGCAAGTACGTGCCGCGCGCAATCCTGATCGACCTGGAGCCCGGCACCATGGACTCCGTGCGGGCTGGCCCGTTTGGCCGGCTATTCCGGCCGGACAATTTCGTGTTCGGCCAGAGCGGCGCCGGCAACAACTGGGCCAAGGGTCACTACACCGAGGGCGCCGAGCTCGTGGACTCCGTCTTGGACGTCGTCCGCAAGGAGGCCGAGAGCTGCGACTGCCTGCAGGGCTTCCAGCTGACGCACTCGCTTGGCGGCGGTACCGGCAGCGGCATGGGCACTTTGCTGATCTCCAAGATCCGGGAGGAGTACCCGGACAGGATTATGAACACCTTCAGTGTGGTGCCGTCGCCTAAGGTGGGCTCGTTGGCACTGAGGGATTTTTTCTCCCGCTTTTGCACATCTCTCCCGCTTTTCCACATCTCTCTCCCGCTTTTCCACATCTCTCTCCCGCTTTTCCACATCTCTCTTCCGCTTTTGCACATCTCTCTCCCGCTTTTCCACATCTCTCTCCCGCTTTTGCACATCTCTCTCCCGCTTTTCCACATCTCTCTCCCGCTTTTCCACATCTCTCTCCCGCTTTTCCACATCTCTCTCCCGCTTTTGCACATCTCTCCCGCTTTTCCGCATCTCTCTCCCGCTTTTCCACATCTCTCTCCCGCTTTTCCATATCTCTCTCCCGCTTTTCCACATCTCTCTCCCGCTTTTCCACATCTCTCTTCCGCTTTTGCACATCTCTCTCCCGCTTTTCCACATCTCTCTCCCGCTTTTGCACATCTCTCTCCCGCTTTTGCACATCTCTCTCCCGCTTTTCCACATCTCTCTCCCGCTTTTCCACATTTCCCTCCCGCTTTTCCGCATCTCTCTCCCACATTTCCACATCTCTTTACCGCTTTTCCACATCTATCTTCCGTTTTTTCGCATCTCTCTCCTGCTTCATACATTCTCCTCATCTCCTTAATTTGTCATGAATCGCAGGTGTCCGACACAGTAGTTGAGCCCTACAACGCCACCCTGTCGGTGCATCAACTAGTCGAAAACACCGACGAGACATTCTGCATCGACAACGAGGCCCTGTACGACATCTGCTTCCGCACGTTGAAGCTGACAACGCCGACCTACGGCGACCTGAACCATCTGGTCAGCGCCACCATGTCCGGCGTCACCACCTGCCTGCGCTTCCCCGGCCAGCTCAACGCCGACCTCAGGAAGCTGGCGGTCAACATGGTGCCATTCCCCCGTCTGCACTTCTTCATGCCCGGCTTCGCCCCGCTGACCAGCCGCGGCTCCCAGCAGTACCGCGCCCTCACCGTGCCGGAGCTCACCCAGCAGATGTTCGACGCCAAGAACATGATGGCCGCCTGCGACCCCCGTCACGGCCGCTACCTGACCGTCGCCGCCATCTTCCGCGGCCGCATGTCGATGAAGGAGGTCGACGAACAGATTCTGAACGTGCAGAACAAGAACAGCTCCTACTTTGTTGAATGGATCCCCAGCAACGTGAAGACGGCCGTTTGCGACATCCCGCCTAGGGGATTGAAGATGTCCGTCACCTTTATTGGCAACTCCACCGCCATCCAGGAGCTGTTCAAGCGAGTGTCGGAGCAGTTCACCGCGATGTTTCGCCGGAAGGCCTTCTTGCACTGGTACACCGGCGAGGGCATGGACGAGATGGAGTTCACGGAGGCTGAGAGCAACATGAACGACCTGGTGTCCGAGTACCAGCAGTATCAGGACGCCAAGGCTGAGGACGACTGTGAAGAGTCCGTTGACCAAGTTGAAGCCATTGTTGAGTGATTAAGTGATTGACGTAAAGGGTGGTTTCGACAATTTTGATTTGATTTATTGGTGCGTGAGCGATGCAAACAATTAATCAATATTATTCTAAAGTGTATTTGTAGGTATTACTGTACTCAATTTTTTTTTCTAAACCTAGTGCGTAGTCGTAAAAGAACTGGCGCCCCTAATTCGATAGAATTGGCGCCCTCTATCCGTTAGAATCGGCGCCCCCTATCCGATAGAATTGGCGCCCCCTATCCGTTAGAATTGGCGCCCTCTATCCGTTAGAATCGGCGCCCCCTATCCGATAGAATTGGCGCCCCCTATCCGTTAGAATTGGCGCCCACTATCCGATAGAATTGGCGCCCCCTATCCGTTAGAATTGGCGCCCCCTATCCGTTAGAATTGGCGCCCACTATCCGATAGAATTGGCGCCCCCTACCCGGTAGAATTGGCGCCCCGATCCGATAGAATTGGCGTCCAATATCCGATAGAACTGGCGCCCAATATCCGATAGAATTGGCGCCCAATATCCGTTAGAATTGGCGCCCCCTATCCGTTAGAATTGGCGCCCCCTATCCGTTAGAATTGGCGCCCACTATCCGATAGAATTGGCGCCCCCTACCCGGTAGAATTGGCGCCCCGATCCGATAGAATTGGCGTCCAATATCCGATAGAATTGGCGCCCAGTATCCGATAGAATTGGCGCCCAATATCCGATAGAATTGGCGCCCAATATCCGATAGAATTGGCGCCCAATATCCGATAGAATTGGCGCCCAATATCCGATAGAATTGGCGCCCAATATCCGATAGAATTGGCGCCCAATATCCGATAGAATCAGTACGCCACAATCTAAAATCCTGTATACGCCCCTGGTTTTAACCGATCTGAACACAATTTTTTTCATCGCAGAAACTGACTAGTATTGCTTTCGGTTAAGAAAAAATCTCGGTCCTGCTACTTACAGTAGTAATCTACTAATTTTCAGTTATTTAGCTCTCTACGCTCGTACATATTGCAGCATGACTAGTTCTATACTAGAACGAGGACGTACGCTAGCTAGCTATATAAATTTTCCCGATATCAGAAGCAATTTCAGGCTCTTATTAAAACTTCATTTTTGACGGGAATTTGTACTTGATTAAACAAATATATCAAGTAAAAATTGTAATTTTAATCTGAATTTTCGTGTTTTCATTTTATATATCGTATATCGCAGTATTAATGTAGCTAATAATACTTAATGCCTGACTTGGTTAGAATTCTGGCTCAAGTATATATAGTCACCAGTTCCTGAGATTCCCAAGGTAAAGTCGTCTTAGATTCCTCAGGCAGTCATTACTCTCTTAGATCCCCCAGGTAAAGTCGTTACTCTCTTAGATCCCTCAGGTAAAGTCGTTACTCTCTTAGATCCCTCAGGTAAAGTCGTTACTCTCTTAGATCCCTCAGGTAAAGTCGTTACTCTCTTAGATCCCCCAGGTAAAGTTGTTACTATCTTAGATCCCCCAGGCCAAGTCGTTACTCTCTTACATGTAGATCCCTCAGGTAAAGTCGTTACTCTCCTAGATCCCACAGGTAAAGTCATTACTCTCTTAGATCCCCCAGGTAAAGTCGTTACTCTCTTAGATCCCCTAGGTAAAGTCGTTACTCTCTTAGATACCTCAGTAAAAGTCGTTAGTGCTCTACATGTTTCAAATTGAGAGCAACATAGTACTCATAGAAGCCTAAACAACTGCTTACGAGTAAGCCTTAAAAAGCCTACAATACCTTCTGAATCACTATTCCTACTAGATGCCTTACCTTGAGCGTTATCAATGTAGCTAAAAATGTCTGTCCTTAGCAAACATTTTGTCTAAGACTTTTTTTATCAATTTAAAGTAAATTTACGACTATCATTTTTAAAACTAAGTAAGAATTCTTATCATTGACGTACTCGGAATATCGCTCAGCACTAACTAATTATTGATCTACTCTTCCGCAAAGTTGGATAAAGGCCTCTCTCGAGTCCTATAAAAGAGGATGCTCCATGTTTGTAGCTAAAATCAAAATACGAAGCATCGATGCCTATTGAGTGCTCAGGTATAAGTCGTCCAGCATGACTTTAACTTTGATTTTCGTTTCCTACAGAAACTGTTGCAGCTACGATCCAGAAACGTCAGAATGGACATCCGGCACCAACTATTTGATTTTGTTTCTCTGGCTACTGCAGCTAGTATTGTTCACTGTTGGCTCATGCGGTAACTTGCTGTTATTCAGTTTGTTGAGCAGCGAGAAACTCCTGTTCTGGCGTATTATGCGAGTCGCAGCATTGATTGACACCCTCGCTCTGGCGCTTCACACTAACGATTGTTGGATGCATCTGATTGTGTACGCCACAGCGATACCCAGCTCTTGGTTAGTGTACGTTGCTCACGTGCACACGCCGATGTCGATGCTGCAGATGGCGGCCGATGCTACCCGCTTGTGTCTGACCATCTTCGCTGTGCTGAACCGTCTTTGGTGTCTGGCTAGGAGCTACGGCCAAACCAATAAGATTAATTGTGGGTATCTGCCTTGGGCTGCCGCTGTTGTTTTATTGATCTTACCGTTGGCGGCAGCTGTTCGGGTGGCTTTCGTCTCCAAAGCTGAACTCGTTGTGTGCCTGCCGCGCAGACTCGAGGCCTGTCAACTGCGACTGTACTTTGACTTTTCCAGATTTGATGAAACGTTGAATCTTATACTGCAGAGTGTTCTTCTAGTGGCACTGCCCATTGCTGTCTGCCTGACCGCCAATATTTTGCTAGCCATAGCCGTGTCGCATCGAATCGCCAGTTTCCAACCGCCCGGTTCAACTCGAGTCCACTTCACATTGCGCGACGCCAATCGAACAGCCGGCACCAAACTCGGCGGCCTGAGGGTTCTCATCCCGGTGACTGTGGCTTTTGCAGTTTGTCAACTCGGTCGTTTCGTCTGGGAATTGCGTCGTCAGCACGAATGCGAAGCGGTCCAGCTGGCGCTGTACTATCTGGGCGTGTTCCTGTTGTCCTTGGACTGCTCGGTGGGATTTTACATACAGATCGCTGCCAGGCCTAGGGTTCGTCAACGAGCCGGTCAGCTGATGGCTCGAGCAATCTGGTGGCCTTGGCGTTGTCGTTTGAAGCTTAAAAATGCTGCTACTGCTGAGTGAGGTGGTGTATAAATTTATTTGGAATTTTTACATTCTTTGAACTGAAATACTTCTGATGGAGAATTCCATGATGTAACCGAGTCAATACAATAAAATACATGGCATGATACGCGCATATGTTTATTTACTGTCTAACCAGATTTCTATTAACATTAATCCAACCTAATTTGATGTTTGAAGGAGGCGCGGCTTTTCGCGGCAAAGCTATTTTTAGAAACAGTGTAAATGACGTCATTTAGTCACGCAAAAATCAGGAAGCGTTGGCCATTAGTCACTTATCTACATTTAGCTAGATAAAGGGGTGTAAAACATTTTGATTAAGTGTACATAATCTTTTCTGAAATTATCAACTGATGCACATGTGCTAATTAGTAGATTTCTTATAAAACAACCCTTAAAGACTAGCTTTTTTATCTGCTTTAGGCGTTACATGCATATTTTTTTACTGAAAACAAGTTAGGTGAGTGTTCACGTATCACTCAATTTCAGCTTTATTAAAATTTATTGTACAGTAACTTTTGCGAGAGGCAGCGGAAAGATATATGTGGAGAAGTGGGAAATATGTGGAAGACCGGAGAGATAGAGAAGCGAGTTTAAGGTTCGTGTATTAAAGCGGTATAGGTGTTGCAGAAACTGTGAATAGTACCACTGAAACTGCAATGCCCCGTATTGCATGCACTAGTATGCATGATGCAACGTACTCAAATGTTATGCATTCATAACTATACTTGGCGTCGTTAGTTGCCATGGCGACGGAGAGCCATAAAATGGCTTTCATCAGTTCAGCTAGGTCAGGTAGGTACCTCTTTATAGACGACCATTTGCACAATGGCACAAAAGCTTCGCGCATGCTGCAGTGCAAGCTCTTGATGAGCGCAGGCCAAGGCAAGGTTATTGTTGTCACTTCCGGTTGCTGGGGGCAAGAGTAATCTTGGAAAAAAACTTGATGGACGACAATTTCCTCCTTTATGCATGGAGTTCTAAATTCAACGTACTATCTGGAAAAATCTTCGTCGATTTTACAGCTTAAGAAATTTACTAGGTATTTACCTAGGACACCTTAAGTAGAAGGACGGGACACTGATCGTTTCTTGGAAAATTTTTGGAGTCCAATCTTCGCGAAATGGATACACTACGGAGATAGGAAATTTGCAGTTTTTCAACGTACTCTATCGAGCTATGCACGTCCTTATTTGTGAAATATTGATCTTCAAATTATTTCCTTTGTAAAACATTTGTCGAAAATTATAATTTTAATAAGGTGGTACTTTACCAGCGGGGCAGGTTTTTCCAAGAAACGAAAATTTTCGAAGAAACGAACTGTCCTGTCCTACTAAAGGTGTCCTTGGTACTCTCACGTACAGTAATAAAAAATGATATTTATTACGCGTGGCAAGCAGAAAAACATTTCTTCAAAAATTCAGATTGTCGGTTTCCTTTCCAAGTGCTATATGGCCTTTTAGCATTCCATGAACTTGGCGTTACTACGTGCACAGTAAATCCATTGTTGTGCGCTATATAAATTTGGCTCTCTCTAATAGCTGGCTGGTTAGAAATTCTTTTCCTAGCAGTAATTTTGTGACTTCTCAGGCATGTCCGCCACGCCAGTCAGCAGCGCTCATCTCCAGCGTCAGCGGGCCCGTTCAGCTCTCAGCATTAGGTCCGGAGTTAGAATCGACACGGAGAAACAACCCTGGGGCACTATACTATTGCCTAATTTCGGTCTCGGTCATCAGAAATTAACAGCCTACGAGATTCAACAGTCGGTGCAGCGGCTGTACGTGGTGCCGTTGCAGCGACAGCCTAGTAACTCCTGGCAGAGGCGAGACTATCAGCAGAAACGGCTGTCGGTGGCTGAGAGGCAGCGCTTGGTGAGTCCGTGACTCCTTGATGACTCCTTGGTGACTCCTTGGTGACTCCTTGATGACTCCTTGATGACTCCTTGGTGACTCCTTGGTGACTCCTTGGTGACTCCTTGGTGACTCCTTGGTGACTCCTTGATGACTCCTTGGTGACTCCTTGGTGACTCCTTGGTGACTCCTTGGTGACTCCTTGGTGACTCCTTGGTGACTCCTTGGTGACTTCTTGGTGACTTTTTTATGACTCCTTGGTGACTCCTTGGTGACTCCTTGGTGACTCCTTGGTGACTCCTTGGTGACTCCTTGGTGACTCCTTGGTGACTCCTTGGTGACTCCTTGGTGACTCCTTGGTGACTCCTTGGTGACTCCTTGGTGACTCCTTGGTGACTCCTTGGTGACTTCTTGGTGACTTTTTCATGACTCCTTGGTGACTCCTTGGTGACTCCTTGGTGACTTCTTGGTGACTTCTTCATGACTCCTTGATGGCTCCTTGGTGACTCCTTGGTGAGTCCGTCAGCTGAGAGGAAGCTGGAGGGCTGGGAAAAAGAAATATTTCAGCGAACATGAAACCTTAATCAGAATTAACGGGTAATCAAAAGAGCCCATATACGAAGGGTAAAAATTTAACATTTTATCAACATCAAGTGCAGTAAATGACAAATTCTAAGTTCCTGATAAGATATGCAATCAGACCTCTTGACAAGAGCTTTAGAAGACACAATCAGACCTCCTGACACAATCAGACTTCCCGACAAAATCAGACCTCCTGACACAATCAGACCTCTGACACAATCAGACCTCCTGACAAGACAAGCATTCAGACCTCCTGACAAGACACACGATCAGACATTCTGACAAGACACACAATCAGACCTCCTGACAAGACACACAAACAGACCTCCTGACAAGACACACAATCAGACCTTCTGACAAGACACACAATCAGACCTCCTGACAAGACACACAATCAGACCTCCTGACAAGACACACGATCAGACCTCCTGACAAGACACACAATCAGACCTCCTGACAAGACACACAATCAGACCTCCTGACAAGACACACAATCAGACCTCCTGACAAAACACACAGTCAAACCTAGTTCATGACAAGACACACAGTCAGACCTTCTGACAAGACACACAATCAGACCTCGTGAAAAGTTAAACTTAGGTCATCGTAACCAGATGAAAAGTCCAATTCACGAACTCACTAAAAAAATTTCCAGATTGAAAAGCTGAGCCGCTACAATCCAAATCGAATTGCGGAAGCGAACAGAACGCTGCGCGACTCTCAGTACAGCCAGATGGGCGTGTTGAATAGTTTCGCTTGGCGCGGGTGGAACTGATTGTCAATTGGTACAGGTGGGTATCAGTTGATGAGGCTGATGATGATGTAGGTTATAACATTCAGTAAAGTCTGCATAAATATTGTACAGTTGGGTCTTTCTTTATATTGTAAATTTCTATGTTCTTGTTAATTGCATATATTTATTTGCACTTTTCAGGAAACTTATTTTTTTGATTTTGAGTTGACTTTCTGCTTCTATAATTGTGGCATGTTTTTTCGCATTCGTGATACACATTAGAAAGGATCGTGTCCTTTGATTATTTTATTCTTTTTCGCGTTCAATATTTTCGAAGCTAAATCGTTCTGCTGTCAAATATGTAGACTGTGTATGCTATTTTTTGTTTTTTGTGCACATTTTCTTCGTTAAAAAACTCAATGATTTAATATATATCCGTCTAACTTGGAATTTTAGCCCTTAAAAAGAATAATTCACTTTATTTAAATTGTATAAATCAATTAAATTCAAAACTCAACCTTATGCAGAAACAAGCGCACCCAGCCCACTCCGTAGTTGAAATCACACTTTAGCAGGACACCCAGCCCACTCCGTAGTTGAAATCACACTTTAGCAGGACACCCAGCCCACTCCGTAGTTGAAATCACACTTTAGCAGGACACCCACCTCACCCCGTAGTTGAAATCACACTTTAGCAGGACACCACCCCACCCCGTAGTTGAAATCACACTTTAGCAGGACACCCACCCCACCCCGTAGTTGAAATCACACTTTAGCAGGACACCCACCCCACTCCGCAGCTGAATTTGCATCAACGTAATCAAACAGCAGGTAGTCTGTTTGATTACCTTTGATGGGACAAATACTTACTCTAAGTTTTAAAATAAAAAATAAAGAACAAATTACTCGTTTACATAAACAAAAACTCTGCAATAAAGCAATGCATATTTACTGTCGTCATGCGCTCGTATTAAAAGTTAATGAATGATTTTAAATTTTTTGAAATACGAGCGTACTGTAAAAGCGTCAAAATAATGATAGTTTTCTTACAATTAACTGGCTTGACGATGTCAATTCGATAATTTTACAAAAAAATCTGAATTTTTTTGCAACTGTTGACTTCTACAGAGTGCGATGATTATTCACAATGATAAATGAGCATGATACAGAGATAGTGACACAGGCAGACAGACGAAAAAAGATAGGCAGACAGACAGGCAGACCGACAGACTGACAGACCGACAGAGATAGGCAGACAGACAGAAACAGATAGACAGACAGACAGACAGACGGACAGCAAACCGACAGACAGACCGACAGAGATAGGCAGACAGACAGAAACAGATAGACAGAGAGACAGACAGATTAGACAGACAGACAGACAGACAGATTAGACAGACAGACAGACAGACAGACAGACAGACAGACAGACAGACAGACAGACAGACAGACAGACAGATTAGACAGACAGACAGACAGACAGACAGACAGACAGACAGACAGACAGAGAGACAGACAGACAGACAGACAGACAGGCAAACAGACAGACAGACAGACAGACAGACAGACAGACAGACAGACAGACAGACAGACAGACAGACAGACACACACAAACTGTAAAGGCAAACTAATCGAGCTTAAGTCACGTGACCTGAAGTGCCCGTAACCGATTGCAAAATAGCTCAGTGCATGTAAATCTATCAAGCAGCAGTCAGCCAGCAGTCGGCTAGTTCACCGGCGGCACAGCAGGCGGCCTCGGATAGCTGCCGTCAGCGTCCTGCACTTCGTCGTCGTCCAGGCCAGGCACGGACACCATCAGCAGGCGCGACTGCCCGCCACCAACCTGCTGGCCGCGGAGGTAATAGGCCTGGCCAGTCGGGATGTTCAACGACTGTCCAACGCCCAGCGACACCAATCGACCAGCTCCTGGCGGTTGAAACTCCTTGTCCAGGAGTTCAACGTTGCACAGGCCGTCGATGCAGACGGCGGTGAAGCTGCGCCATTTCTGTCGGCCGTAGATGCAGCAGCTGGCGGCCAGGTGCAGCTCCTGGACTGAGTAGTCGCGACCGGAGCGGCTGCCAATCAGGGTTTGTCGGCTGTAGGCGCCGCTCAGAACTCGACGTGCCGAGGCGAGCGACTCCGCTACTAGCGACGGGTTGGCGCCGAGGTGGTCGCTTGTACTTTTGCTGTTGTTGTTGTTGTTGTTGTTGTTGTTTCGATTGATGACTGCTGCGTTGGATGCAACAAATAAATATAGCCGATTAAGGTATTGCATTAAGTAGTCTTTAAAGTACTTATTAGTTACTTATAGGATGATGAATTGGGTCATAAGGAGAGGGAACTTTATTATTACGAACAATTTGGGCTTCAGACAGACAAAAGCAGAAACTCAGACAGACAGACAGACAGACAGACAGACAGGCAGGCAGACAGGCAGGCAGACAGACAGACAGACAGACAGACAGACAGACATACAGACAGACAGACAGACAGACAGACAGACAGACAGACAGATGGACGGACAGATGGACAGACGGACTGAGAGACAGAAAATGGCTTTCTTCAGTCAGATTGAGACATTTTAACATTAATACGGACAAATGTATTCAGCAATTACTCTCGTGCAGGTGACGATATATATTAAACTATTATTCGATGGGTTTTAATCCTTTAATAATTTCCTAACTTTTTTAACAGTCATGGCAATAAAAATTAAGCCAATATGTAGTGAATGCAGAGTTATACAATCTGAAGATATAAATTTACGTCTATACATAGCAACAGCAATTTTTCTTACCACCATGGCAACAAGCCAAAGTGTCGTTCATCTTTGAATTCGACGACAAGTTGCAAAAATTGATACAAAAAATTTTACGCGCAAGATTTCCCGCTCTGATGGTTGTCGTATTCATTGTACGTATAATTATTAATTATGTATTAGGTACGTACTTTAAAGAATGACTCTGTGTTTGATAAGCAACTTAAATGCTGTATGTATAGTAACCTTGCCCTCTCTGGCAGGGGCTCTTAAATATAAGGCCTTGAACTTGAAATGATAAGAAAACGAACAAAGGGCAAATTAAGCCGTGCGTATACCGAACCCAGTGCAGAGGTTTAAGGTCGGAATAATACTATATAGATTGCTATGCAGAGAGTGCAGCGCAAGGCCATTCGCATGTGACAAACTTTTGATCACGCATTAGCCGCGTGGAAGCAATATCAACTACAATGAACTTCACGTGGTGGGGCAATGCAAGTTTGCAATTTGCTTTAGCTTTTGAAAAGCACGTCCACATGCCTTGATTAGGTCAGAGGTTAACGGACTTGTCTATATTTTGCTTTTCCAAGTAAGCAAGCAAGATAGAAAGCGATTTCACATATGCCATCCATGTCCACGTGTGTTTACTTCGTGCTTGGGGGTTTTCGCACAGTTCATATGCACGTACACACAGCACACGATGCAAAATTAAAAGCAAAGAGGTGTCTGTTGGAAAATGCACGTACATTGTAGCTTTACAGTACATGTAAATGCAAAATTTAAAGCAATATAGTTAAAATACTAACTAGTGCAGCATTTTATTTGCCTCTATTAAGAAATACATAAGGGAGGCTGAGCCCTCACTGAAGCACCAGGAGAGGCACAGGAATGGGCTGAGCCTTCACTGAAGCATCAGGAGACACGTGGGGTGGCTGAGCCCTCACTGAAGCATCAGGAGACACGTGGGGTGGCTGAGCCCTCACTGAAGCATCAGGAGAGACACACGGGAATTGGCTGAGCCCTCACTGAAGCATCAGGAGAGACACAGGAATTGGCTGAGCCCTCACTGAAGCATCAGGAGATACACATGGGGAGGCTGAGCCCTCCATGAAGCATCAGCAGAGACACATGGGGTGGCTGAGCCCTCACTGAAGCATCAGGAGAGACACACGGGAATTGGCTGAGCCCTCACTGAAGCATCAGGAGAGACACAGGAATTGGCTGAGCCCTCACTGAAGCATCAGGAGATACACATGGGGAGGCTGAGCCATCCATGAAGCATCAGCAGAGACACATGGGGTGGCTGAGCCCTCACTGAAGCATCAGGACAGACACATGGGGTGGCTGAGCCCTCCATGAAGCATCAGCAGAGACACATGGGGTGGCTGAGCCCTCACTGAAGCATCAGGAGAGGCACAGGAATTGGCTGAGCCCTCCATGAAGCATCAGCAGAGACACATGGGGTGGCTGAGCCCTCACTGAAGCATCAGGACAGACACATGGGGTGGCTGAGCCCTCACTGAAGCATGAGATTTTTAAATAAATAAATCTCCACGAGCAAAAATAAGCGGACTTGAACTGCAGATGCTAAAATTTTTTTGCAAATAAAATAGAAAAATCACTTTCATTGTCTTCTACTTTTATAAGTTTATTAGACACGTAATGCATTAGCTGAATAAATACAAAAAATTTCTGAGTTAAAAACTTTCAAAATAAGAAATGGGATTTCTTTTTTATTTTTTGTAAAAGTCTGGCAAAATAAGGAAAAACTAATCGGAGAATAAAAATTCTATAGAAAAATAAAAAACATCTACTAAACTACTGAATAGTAGTGCAATATTATATACATATTGTTCATTCGCATGATTTTACTAATATTGGAATATATATTCAAACGTAATTTTTTTGTTTTATGGTGCCACGTTTAAGCAGAAAGCACAACAGAAATTTTGTTTATACTGTTCGAGTTAGGCTGACTTTATAAAAGAGCGATCAGATAATAAAACTTTACCAAGCATAAAAAGACGCTAGGGTGAGAAAAAATTCAGAAGCACCAAGCAACTTCAGGGAGTAGGTAGCGAAGCCTCAGGTACACTTCACAAGCACTATGCATTAAGCTTTATTAGGAAGGTGGAATATGGCACTTCAGATAAACTTCAGGAAGGTGGAATATGGCACTCAGATAAACTTCAGGAAGGTGGAATATGGCACTCAGATAAACTTCAGGAAGGTGGAATATGGCACTCAGATAAACTTCAGGAAGGTGGAATATGGCACTCAGATAAACTTCAGGAAGGTGGAATATGGCACTCAGATAAACTTCAGGAAGGTGGAATATGGCACTCAGATAAACTTCAGGAAGGTGGAATATGGCACTCAGATAAACTTCAGGAAGATGGAACATGGCACTTCAGATAAACTTCAGGAAGATGAATATGGCACTTCAGATTAATTTCAGGAAGATGAATATGGCACTTCAGATAAACTTCAGGAAGGTGGAATATGGCACTTCAGATAAACTTCAGAATTATGAAATATGGCACTTCAGATAACCTTCAGGATGATGAATATGGCACTTCAGATAGACTTCAGTATGATGAATATGGCACTTCAGATAGACTTCAGTATGATGAATATGGCACTTCAGATTAATTTCAGGAAGATGAATATGGCACTCAGATAAACTTCAGGAAGGTGGAATATGGCACTCAGATAAACTTCAGGAAGATGGAACATGGCACTTCAGATAAACTTCAGGAAGATGAATATGGCACTTCAGATTAATTTCAGGAAGATGAATATGGCACTCAGATAAACTTCAGGAAGGTGGAATATGGCACTCAGATAAACTTCAGGAAGATGGAACATGGCACTTCAGATAAACTTCAGGAAGATGAATATGGCACTTCAGATTAATTTCAGGAAGATGAATATGGCACTTCAGATAAACTTCAGGAAGGTGGAATATGGCACTTCAGATAAACTTCAGAATTATGAAATATGGCACTTCAGATAACCTTCAGGATGATGAATATGGCACTTCAGATAGACTTCAGTATGATGAATATGGCACTTCAGATAGACTTCAGTATGATGAATATGGCACTTCAGATAGACTTCAGTATGATGAGTATGGCACTTCAGATAGACTTCAGGAAGATTAACTATGCACTTCAGATAAAAAGGGACCCGCAGTGCCATACAAAATCTCAGCCAGCTTTACTCAGTCTTTAATAATGTGTCGCCACCACGACCTGTTCTTATCAGTACGGCCACCTCCCCGCTAGTCTGACTTGGAACGTTTTCTACTTTCTTTGAATCATGTTCACCATCTTTAACACGACTGCCAGACGGAGGTCCAGTAACCAACGGCGAAAGCGCCAAGACAGACGCTTCTGCAGGCGCCTGTACTTCAACAGAAGACGAAATATTAACAAACCGTTTGTAGAGAAGCCAGCCAATAATAAACACGGCTGACACTACTATAAGTAGCACTAATCCAATTATTTCGCTGGGTATTTTCTGCGGCGCTTTTACGAAAAAGGGTTCTTCACCAGCATGGTCTACTTCCGTTTTCATTGTTGGTACGCTTTTTGGCAGGCAAATTCCTTCGGACCAGAATTTTTTCGAGCAAAACTGATCAGGCGCAGCTTCAGTTGTTGACAAACACTGACTGGGACATTTGTCGCATAGTTGACTGATTTTATTGAAAAATTCGTTTGGTTTACAGCCTTTAACCCCCTCGAACCCAGTGGCTGCAGAGCAGCCATTTGCATCCCTTCTAAAACCCCATAATCGTCAGGCTATATTCTGTCGTCTATGGCTGCAGTTTAAATCACTCTGAGAAAACCCGATTCGGCTGCAGAGCAGCCATCTGGCTGGAAGCAATCCGTCCATATATTTCAGGTCTGATGCAAGGCTCTGAGGATACGGACGATGAGAAAGTTTTTTGACAGACAACTTTTCTTGTTCAGCAAATATAATTGAAACACGAAACGCAGAAACTATGAACTTTTAAACAGCAAGAGTCGGTGTTACCATTTCGATAAAATGATGAGCTACTGTCAGTTTGAATGCCACTGTTCGAAACATGGCGCGGCACAGAGCGCAGGCGAAGTGGGGCATGCCGAGCACATAAAAACTGTCTTCTTAGTAACACCGCTTCTCCAACACACTCGGCACCTCTTCGATGGGCGCGGCTGTGACTCGGTAGCAGCGATTCTTCGCGGGCAGTGTTGCCCCGGAGCCGGCGGCCTAGGCGGTGCTGCACCGTTGGCTGCGCGAAGTCGGCCTCTGCCAGTCGACTCTATCAGGATGCGAATGCTTGAGCACAGAAAGGCTAGGAATGTCTTCGACCCGCCGCACTTTGAGTATACTATCCATGCGTTGTGGACCAGCTGCAGGATGAAGTGAAACAGCAGCTTGTGAAACTACTTGTACGTTCGTCGATTGGCGCTGTACATGCTCAGCGCCGCATCGAGTCGATCAACACCACCCATGTGCTTATTGTAGGCGGCAACTGTTGCAGACTGCAAAGTTTGTTCTTCCACACCTCCTCGTAGAATTCGCGTCTTGGGCAAGCACCTAGCTGCCTCCTTAGTATCGATCAGGTAAACAGTTTTGACGCCGGACGATTTTCTGTCACACACCTTCACAGCCAGTGTGTGGCCCTTGCGCATAAAAGCATGGCCGGGAGCTGCAACCTGCTTCTCTTTCAGATGATTGGGAATTCCACGTTCTTTCCGCACCGTGCCTGTCATAAGCGTGTTATGATCTAAAAGGAATTTAGACAGCCGCAGAGAGGCGAACCAATTGTCGCAGAAGACGTGGTATCCAAGGTTCAGGTGGTTGCGGCACAGCTCGACCACTGTTCTCTCACTCATGGACAAACCTTCACAATTCATGCCGTCACCAAAGCGAGCATGCTGCAGTGCAGTGCTGTGCACGAGACAGTTCACAAGGTAGCCAGTAGAAGCCTCGGTAAGGCAATATAACTTCAGCCCATACTTGGCCTTCTTGCTGGGAATGTACTGCTTCATCAGCACTCTACCCTTGTACAGAACCAAGGTCTCATCAACGCTGATCTCTCGCTCCGGAGCGTACACATTCGCGCAGACGGAGTGCACAAGCGCAAGGAAAGGTCTAATCTTGCAGAGGCAGTCATTCTCATCAAACTGTCTGCAGTCGTAGCATCTCAGGAACGATAGAATCTCCTGGAAACGATTTCTTGATAAGCTTTCCGGCAGGTGGAAGTATGGACAATAGTGCATTGGGTCAGTTGACCAGTACAACCGAAGCTCCGGCTTAACGTGCACACCCATGAACAGAACGGCACCAATTAACTTGCGTACTTCATTTTCCGTGCAGGCCTTCCAATTAGCCAATCTGGGTGGCAGTTCATCATCGCCTGACTCAGCGTGCTGCATTGTTTCCTGGTGCGCTTTTGCATTTGTCCAGTCGCAGAGTCGTGTGATTATTTCATCAGTGACAAACTTGGTCAGGAAAAGCTCCACAGCTTCTTCAGCAACATCAGGAACCTCAAACCCCGGATTCAAGCCCGGAGTTCCTAAGAATGGTGGGGGCTCTGGACAGTCGTCCTGCTCGGCAATCACTTCTTCCCACTCTTCCTGACTCTGCATCGACTCGGCAGCTGTAGCAAAAGAAGCGGTATCATCGTCACTGACCTCACCGTCACTGTCGGAGTCTACCGAAGATGAGCTGGTACCGGAGTCGCTATCCAGTCCAAGACGCCTGCGAGCTTCAACAGCAGCAGCTCTTCTCTGTGGTCTGCTACCCTCCGCCATGCATGAAAATAAGAGATTTAAGCTAAGAAAGCAGATGGCTAACCAGATATAGAGGCTATTGACTAGTTTTTCTTTATCTCTCTGCCACCATGGGCTCTGTACATAGCTCTCCGCCACTCTCCGCCACTTTGGGTCATAGACATGCTCCTCCGAGTCTCCTGTTGTGCTCCAAGAGACTATAGCGGGTAGACTCGGGGTGAGGAAATAGAGGGTCGGATTTGTCTATGGCTGCTCTGCAGCCAGTGGGTTTTCTCAGTGTGACTGGAATTTCAGGCGGAGCTTAAGTGGTTAACTAGTTGCTGCTGACCAATGCTAACGTCTAGCATGTGAAGTAGCAAGGTGACGATAATTAAACAGCGGCGTGTAGTTTTCATTGACGATCCGTGCTAGAATAATAAATTAGCTTAATATAAATTAAGCATCAAAATTTTTCAACTCTGTCTATGCTATTTCACATCACGGGCTAGCTTTTCTTATCTTCCCTTACCCCAGCCAATCTTCTGATTGGCTGATTTCATTTTCTCGATGGGTATGATAGGTCGCTAGCTGCTGTGGGTGAACATTTAGTGACGCAATCTGAACTATAAATGAGATGTGAAAAAGTGAAATCTGCTGGAGGGCTGTACGCACTTGGACGCTTGAAGCGACATTGTCCCACAACCAGCGACTGGGCATGACTGTCCATTGCGCTGACTCCTGAAGCGCGTTCAGTCATACGGTATGCAGGCATAGACACACACACACACACAGGCCGGCACCCAGTCACGCACTCACATAGGCTGTACAAGCGGTGAATCCTGGAATGTACACTCTCTATCCCTTGGGGGGGGGGGGGTTGCCCTCGATAGGTTGCCCGGGTCTACGAATTTTGCCAGCGGGCAGTTTGCCGGCCGATGTTTGCCTGCTGGAGTTTTTCCGACAACTTATCAATACTTTTCTGATGTAGTATTAGTAAAATGCATTAACTTCTCATGCACTTGGAGTAGAAGGATGGGACGATTTTTTTGAAATTACTGTATGTTGCTCACTTTCGCTTACTCAACCTGCAATCTATTCTCTCTCGAATTCTAACAACACTCGGTATCTTTCACAGCTCTCGCGGTTCCACGGTCCTGATTCCGACAAGCTAGGCGGAGGGGCGGGTTCCTTTTCTTCTATTATCGCGAGTGCACGAATATATACCCAATTATCATGCAGAGAGAACAGCATGCAAATGATATATGACTTCACAATAAGTTGTTAGTAAATTAATATACTCATATTCCGCAAAAAGTTTACCCATTAGTTAATTTCTGAGACATAAATCTGTTACAATTATTCAAGTGTACGAAAGGGGCCTAATATGCCACTTTCATGATTCCGAAAAATAAATACCTGTAAGGTATAGAGGGGACCCGCTACATTACTTATTGCCATTCAGATGCATGTTAAATTTTTTTGGTTTTTTAAATCGCTAAATGATAGAGATATTCAGGCGCTGTAAGGTGAAAGAGGAAAGTTAAGGCCAGATTTTTCGTGAAAACACCTGTAAATACACAAATTGCGGATATGAAGCAGTTAACCTCTAGAACGATCACCATAATTTTTGCTTTTTTAGGTTACAGGATACACTTACAGTACTAGCTAGATAAATGCTGTACATGTGTTGCATAAATGTACATGTATAAACATGCATATTTACACGTTCGTAAGCAAAGATCGAAATGTACCGAGTGCAAACTGCAGTGAAAAAGGTAACCCACAAACATCTGCCGGCAAACGTCCGGCAGGCAAATGTGGTGCTCCCGGTTTGCCAACCAATTCGTACACACGGCACCAAATTAATGTGACCCCGCATGCAAACGAAACCACGCTAAAAGAAATCCAACAACGCGGGATCGAACCTGGACCAGTGGCACACAAGGCAGACGCGCTAGACCGCCGCGACACTCGCACCCCCACTGTGCAGGAGTATCCCCTTGACCCCGCTATGCAGTGCCATAGACAGGTTGTAGAATCTTAAATCCCTTGAGCCTTCGGATCT
Organism: Macrostomum cliftonense; assembly: GCA_950096795.1. Taxonomy (NCBI): domain Eukaryota; kingdom Metazoa; phylum Platyhelminthes; family Macrostomidae; genus Macrostomum; species Macrostomum cliftonense. The sequence goes on along the minus strand of CATNEM010000024.1, from coordinate 2,088,435 downwards.
TACCTGCCCGGCCTGCAAAATTTAATTTAAAAATAAAAAAGACTAACAAAAATGTTCTTATGCTTTAAAAATATTATACAAAATTCTGTTCACAAATATCAATACATGCATTATTAATGATAAAATTTCGGAACAAACGTGAAACTCGGAAAATTCGAAAAAATTGGCAATTTTTTTATAGAAACCGGACGATAAAAAAGCACATTTAAAACGATATTTTTGGCCGAATTTAATTGTAGCTTTTAAATAAAGAAAAAATTAAGTTATTTGTTAATCTTGGCAAAAATTTAAATTACATTTAGCAGCCTTGGCCTAGCCTAGGAAAAGTTTATTCCTCCTTTCTTCCTATTAGTCGCACCGTTTTACAGACAAAAAATAACCACAAACATTTCAACAAACAATATGATTAAGTGACAAGGGCAAGAAACTTTGATAAAAAATAATGTCAAAAAAAATTTTAGTTGGACATGCATTTAATGCGGATTTCTTAGAAACCGAGAAGGCATAGATTTCATATTTTATAAATTTGGCCTCCACAATTAAACAAGCGAAATAAGTTTTTAGCAAAAAAATGTGTACAATTAGAAAAAACATACTTGCAATGATTATAAAAGTACAAAAAAATGTATTTACTGCTTTTATGCAATTTACACTTTAGCTGATTTATCGGAATAAATAATGATTCAAGAATTATAAAATATTTAAAATGATATCATAGCTAAAATATACACATGTTTCACAGATTACATGAGAAATACATTATACAAAGAAAATTAAAACACACTATTGTCACAATTATTTTATTGAATTAAAACCCAAAACAACAACAACTATAATATTTCAGTTCACTAATAGGATTAGTTGGGTTTCGGTTCGCGATATCCTTCATCTTTCCGTTCAATATGATCGATAACTTGACCTCGCAGTTCTGCTGCACTAGTTGATGGCTGACTATTATCATCTTCATCATCGCGAGTCTCCTGCGACAGACCATTAGCCGAAGTGCCAGCAGCGGCGCCGTCTTTAACATTCGCTTTTCCAGCCTCGTTGTCAAGGTGACGGGAGTCGGGTTCAGGCTCTGGATTCACCTCTCCAGTAGCAGCATTTGAATTGGAGCCGCCAGCTTGGTTAGCAGGATCGGGATCTACATTGTTTTTATCGCCTGGATTATCTTGCTTAGGAAGAAGTAAAACATCCGCGCCTCCAACTTCTACATCTGCATCTACTGAAAACCGTTGTCTGTTATTAACACCTTGTTGACGAGTATTCTTTTTGCGACAAACAGAATACAGTGCGGCAGCTACTGTCAAAGCAATTAGGCAAATAAAGATCACAAGGAGAATAATGTGTTCCGTTTTTACTAACGCTACTCGAGACTCTGTGGTAGTCGTGTCGGTAAAGTACGCCTCTGTAGTTTCTGGAGTATTAGTTGTAGCCGCAGGAAAGCAATAACCGTCAGAACGATAAGATTTGCAAGCTTTATTGGCGTCGGAAGTGTTGTTTAGACAAATAGGCGGGCATGGGTCACAAACCTTGCTTAACTCATTAAAGTACTCATTAGGTTTGCAGGTTGTAGATTTTGCAACTAAGGCGGCTGCGCCCACCAAAGTGGCACAGATCAAACAAAGCTGATGAAACTGAAAAAAAAATAATTTTTAATTTACACTTCAATTTACAATTTACACGAAGCATGAAAGAAGTTTAAATAAATAAATCTATATAATAGGAAACTAAACGCCTTAATCTTATTTACAAGTATTTTTTCCCCGTGGCTTAAACAACTAAAGAGAAGTAACTGTTTTCTGGGCCGCACACACACACACACACACACACACACACACACACACTGGTACCCTATCTCAGCAATGCGGGATTGAGGGATATTATTGCTCAATGACACTAATTTTCTTTCAGACAGCTGATCAACACTAAAAAAACATCAAAATAGTTGAATTAATGAAAACGATCCAGCCTACATTTAAAAAAATATTTTTCCGCGATTATGGCCGCATTCAGCTGCTTGTTTATTTTTTATTCAATAATAAGTAATGGCTAAAAATATAAAATTTATATATTAAGCCCATTTAAGCACCATTTCATGTTACATACATATCCCTAAAAGAACACTACAGCAGCTATTTAGTATGTATGCAAGTAAAAGTACACAATCGTAAATTTCTTTTCACGCATAACAATCTTAAAAATAGATACAAAACAAAGCTGATATGGCGATAGCAACAAACTAAGTTTTTTTGAGAACGCAAACACAAAACTAACAATTTAATGTCTTCTCTCCGTCATACTTTTGGAAATTGTGGAGCAGTTGTCATTTTAGAGCTGCGAGGCGCAGGTTGAGGAGGAACTTGCGGATACAACTGGTGAGTAGTAGGATTGGCCTCATCAGACTCGTGGATAGTGTCTAAACCATTCTGATCATTCAATCGATCAGTGTCATTGACGCCAGCATCGGGGGCACTTATAGACACTTCATTTTTCTCTCTTTTAGATCGACGAATTTGGCGCAATACGATGACAACAATAGCGGCAATTATAGCGACAGAAGTAATTGTAATAAAGATAGTCAGGCCAATAATTGGGCCAACCTTTGAGGACTCGACTATCCCGGTAGAATTAGTAGTTGGCAAATACGTAACGGAAGTAGCTGTTGGAACTACAGTGGTTAATACAGGCTTGCAGTAACCATCAGACCAATACCTACTACAAGTAGTCTCAGAGGCGCCAGACAAGCACGCGCTTGGACATTTGTCGCAAAGGTGACTTATTTCATTGTAATATTCGTCGGATTGGCATTTTCTTACTACTGACTGACTGCAGTAGCTGGGTAGGTAGTTTAACAAAACCAGCCAAATTATGCATATTGATAAGCTTTTTATGCCAGACATACCAACAGTTAGTGACAGGGACTGCGCCTTGTGCAATGACTGAAACAAATTGTGATGTTTACAATTTGGATAAATATCTTTTTATTTAAAGATAGCATATGTTATTCCCACAAATACTAAAAAGAGCAACTAAGTGCAGGCTCCTATTTTGCTTGTCTGCTGTTTTGAATTGTACTTATTCTTTATTGCTATGCTACGGAATTCTACTCAGATTTGCTATAGGACATACTCCATTTTTTCACCTTTTGTTTCAATAAGTTTTATACTTCAATAAGTAATAAGAAATATAATTCTTATAGTAATTGTACAAAAGATTACTCAATAAATATGGAAATGTAAACAAATGTTAATACTTTTTAGAACAAATACTTCTGAGCTAAGTTGAAATCATTTAACTGTGTGCTTTTGCTTGAATTTTTTAAAACACTACTACTCAAAAATGTTTGGAGATTTTAATCTTTGTCTGAGTAATTTAAAAATGGTAATTTGAAAAAAATATACAGAACTATATATAGAAATTTACTCAGATCAAAATACTGAGAAATTTGTATAGAAATATACAAAAAATATTCTTAGAAACATAGATAAAACTGTACTAAGAAGTAGGGCTAAATAGGGAATAATTAGAAATGAGTTACAACCTTTCAATATTATAGTACACAATTAAGGACTGGGAATGAATTATAAACTTGGCGCATACCTACTAGAGCCACCAAATATAGGATATGAGTAACTCGGTATCTAGCTACCACACAAAGATATTTAGTATAAGAAATAAGGAAGTTAGCCCTATGACAATAGCTAGAACAAAAACCAATCCACTAATAAGTAGATATTTTTGACAAGGCCCCAACCTACTAATTGCACAAAGGCTATACTTTAACCATTACCCAGCAATGATAAAATCTTCAATAGGTCAGGTCCAGGTCTCAACCAACACATTGTAAAATATTATATACTTTAACTTTATTACCTTCAAATTATCACAAAATATTGTTACCTGATGATGCTGAAAGTAACAGCAAAATGTTGTGCATGAATAAATAAAATATTTTGACATTAAAACTTGTCAACACTATCAAGTGTTAAGAATGCCAATAGTTGCAATTATATTCTCATTTCTTTTAAAGCATTTCTAAAGCAAGGAAGCATTCCTAAAATCTACATTGTATTACATCTTCAACAACAAGCATAAGCAATAGTCTCCACTATTACCATTGCCATGGACTAGGTCTAAGGCTATAGCACTGATTAATTAACTTTGTTTGGCTTTCATCCCTGCCATTCAATATACTAAATTACACTCTGCACCAAAAATGGATACCCTCTTGCCCTGTCTCAAGTTGCAAGCTTCAATTCAAGTGGTGGGCTGGGTCATACATGCCCAACACCCATCCAACCCATCCAAACCAGACGAGTGAAACGGCTGCTGGCCAAGGTAAGTCGTAAAATTGCAGATGTAAGTTGCAAAATCATTGATAAAAATTGCAAAATCGGCAATGTAAGTTGCAAAATCAGTGAAAATAGAGGGGGTAAGTTGCACAAAGGAGGGGGTAAGTTGCAAAAAGGAGGGGGCAAGTTGCAAAAAGGAGGGGGTAAGTCGCAAAAAGAAGAATTGAGAAGATGAAGGCAAAAGTGGTGCGCGGGACCTGTTTTTGGTCCTTCGAACTTTTGCCCAAAGTAAGTCACAAAATTTTGCTAAAACTAAGTTGCACCAGACGGGTGAAATTTTTAGGTTGGGCATGTATGGGCTGGGTTTTGGTGGATGGGGTGGGTGGGTGGTAGGGTGACTGGCCCAGATGATTTTCACTTCTCCTTTGCTTCCTCCCTCCCTTCCTAAATGTCTATAGTTGGATATTGTGTCTATTAATAACTTTCAAGTACCTTTTAAAGTATCATAAAAGTAGTTTCAACCCTATCCTAGACATTACCCCTTTAAATAGCCCCTCTATTATCTAAACAGACTACCCCAACTTTTAATGACACAATGTAAGTGGTTTGATTTGCTATAAAAACATGTAAGCCTATCTTGATTTAAGTGAATATTTTATTATTCCTAAAGACTAATGACAGACTAGCTAGAGCTCATAGCAAGCCCATGTATGCACTATAACCAGTTGGTTGAAATGGGTATTCACCAAGGTAAATTGCAACATTGGCAATAAAAAAGGCAATATGGTCACATTAGGGAGGTAAGTCACAAAATTAGGAAAGAAAAGTGAAAATTAGCATAGAATATATTACAAAAAGTAAGGTAATACTAAGAGGGGGCGAGTGGCTTGGCAGTCTAGCACATCTGCCTTGTGTGCCACTGGTCCAGGTTTGACCCTGCATTGTAGGTTGTTTATTTTCCTTAGCACAGTTTTGTGTGCAGGGTCACATTAATTTGGGGCCTTGTGCACAAATCGGTTGGACTATGGGCTACTTGTGCTATTTATGCCCATGAGGGCAACCCCCCAAGGCATAGAGTGTACATTCCTAGAACTACCCCTTGTACACCCTATGTGAGTATGTGATTGGGTGCTTATACTGGAATTCTGTTGTGCACTATATATTTGTGTCTATGCCTGCCAACCATATTTAGTATAAATTAACATGTTTCAGGAGTCAGCGCAATGGACAGTAATGCCCAGTTGCTAGTTATGGGATGATGTTGCTTTAAGCATCAAAGTGCCTATAGCCCTCCTACAGATTTAGCTTTTTTAAGGTTTTAACTTTTTTAATACTAAGAAATGGCTAGTGGGACTCTTTGCTCCTTCAAAAATTTTATCATGTAAGTTGCAAATTAAAAAAAATATGTTGCCTCAGTTAGATGACTTCAGGAGGTTAGGCAGATATGAGCTAGCCTTATACTAATTTCTCTTTTAATTATAAGCTAGCTAACAATAAAGAACTTAAGCACTTTAAATATATAAAATAAATCCATAGATATCAAAGGACCATAGTTAGGAAGGTGGCAGTTTTTGCAGAAATTACCAAATTGTTTTCACACATGGCACATGTAGCACATACTAAAACATACATGCGCAACCTCCTGAATCTTACCCGGCCAGTGCGACGTTGTTTAATGTAAGTGCGACATTGTTTATGACAAAAAGTGCGACGTTGTTCAGTGTAAGTGCAACATAGCTCGTCAGTGGAAAAATTTGCAACTTAGTTGGGCAAAAATTTGGAAGGACCAAAAAAAAGGTCCTGTGAACCATTTTTGTCTGAATCTTCCCAATTCTTCTCTATTTTGCGACTTACCCCCTCGTTTTTCACCAATTTTGCAACATACATCGGCGATTTTGCGATGTCCCTTGCTTGGCAGGCCTGTCACTTGGCTGAATTGGCCGGGTTGGCCGGGTATTGCACATGTATGTACCAAAAGATAATTGATACCACAATGGTGCACTTGATGCATTAATAATTTTAGTGTACACTATTAGTACAAATAATAATTATAGAAAGTACAACATAAATGTCATGCTGTATGTTAGATAATATATATTTATGGTAAATATATTCAACAATAATAACAATCATAATCTCTATGCCCCCAAGGCTTGGAGAATATATATGCCTAGAACCACCACTTGTATGCCTGATATGAGTGTGTGCCTGGATGCCAGCTTGTATTTGTGTCCATGCCTATATACTATATTTAGTGAGACTGAATGTGCTTTAGGAATTAATGCAATGGACAGTCATGCCTAGGGTTTCCAGCTATTTTGTCTGACTACCTTATCGTCTGCTAGGCAGACAAAGTTGCAAGCTATTTTGTCTGCCATGTAGCCAATAGGAGTGAACTGAACTAGAATGAAAGAAGTCGAGAGGGATTGTTTTAGGCAGACAAAAGCATGGATTTTATCTGTTTAATAATGGCCATTGGGCTCTATAAGTGCGCCTGGCCTGGTCTGGACTTCATGCCATCATTACACCATTCTCATTGCATTTTATAATTTCCAAAGATCAATATGTAGAATCTAATGCCTCTTAAATAATAAAATTAGCTAATACATATTGGCTTGCTCCTATTGGTTAAGGTCAGCAGATGAAGTCTTAAAAACTACAAAACCACTTTGTCTGCTGAGCAGACGACTTGGCAACAGACAAAATGATTGGCACCCCATGCCTAGTTGCTTGTTGTGGGACAATATCACTTTAAGTGGCAAAGTGCCTGCAGCCCTCCTGTAGATTTAGCTTTTTAGCTTTAGTCCCTGTCATAATCCCTTGAGTATTCATAGTCAGAAAGGTGGCCTCTAAGGGAGAAAATTCCTAAGCACACAGGGTATTGGCACATATTGCTGCACACGCGTGGTATATACAAAGGGTCTTGGCGCATATTGGTGCATACATGTGGTATGTACAAAGGGTCTTGGCACATACCATATTGCAGAAGGAGGGGTATATGCCAGAAAAATGTATGCCAAACCCTTGTTTGAAGCAAGTGTACACTGGAAATTTCTGGCATATACCCCCCTTCCGCAATATGGCAGTCAAGCTATGTAAATAGGTCTACATTAGCTAGGGGCTAATGATTTAAAACTAGGCTTATAAAGTCTAAACTATAAGCTATATATCATATTAAAAAATTAATTTTGTTAGGGGGCCTATTATAAATAATTCAAAATAATTCTAAATGATTGAAATGTCTTGTTACCAACTTGACATGTAACCTACAATAACAATACTTAAAAATACATTATTGCCCTATCATTATAATACAAGATAATAAGTTTATATAGTCTTGTGACTTGTGGTACTAGCTAGCTAGGGCCTATATAGTAACTGAAAAAATGTTATAACAAGCATAAACTTCCTGAAAAACTAGTTAATAAGCTGTCTCAAAAATAATTCGGTCATTAATAATCCTCAGCTCAGACTACGCATGGTAACACACGCTAACGGCGAACAGGGAACATTCTGTAATGAAAAAAAAATAAATAAAATTCTTAATTTCTAAAAGGAAGATATTTTTGTTATCATTCGACGCCATTAATATACGAGTAAACTTTCACACTGAACCAATAAAAAAGTTTTTTGCAATCAAATGTACTATATTATTAAATAAATAATACTGATTACTATATAATTTTGTTCTTATGTTAGTCTCACGTTATTCACAATAAATTATAAATGCAAATCGCGAATTTAACTAAGTACCTTATTTAGTGCACTATGCATAGCCGTTATAGCTATGTAAAGCGTTTTTAGCCTTGGTAATTTTAGGTCTCCACACTCTCTTCACTACCTCCTCCACCACCTTCAAGTTTATTTAACTATAATTAAATCTAAATCACTTTTTAGAGCCATGAAAATTGTCATAGTGCTTCACTATGCTTACTTTAAGTATCCAAAAATTACATTTGGATGCACCTAAAACTGAAAAATTAATAAAAAATCACCCTAACTTTCCACAAGAATCTCTCCTAAACTGGCTGAATTATTGCATGTGTTCGGCTTTCGAGTTCGGCTTTTTTATTGCCTACCGACAACTCTGGCCTCCCATTTCCGATCTCGAGGTCAGTCCCAGAGGTAGCAGGATAGATGTAGCGAGTCGCTAGGTCCTCTGATAGGAGACTATGTAATATAAGCCGATAGAAGGACACTGAAGCGACTAGATCGCATGATGATGGCGGACTCAGAGAGGACTTTTGAAGGGGGTTCTTGGCATGGATCGGATTGCATGGACTCGAAAATGCAAATTATTTTGCTAGTGAATAGAGTACTAGCTATCCAGCTTTTAGCTTCCATGCTTTGACAAACGGTCACAAAAGCTGAAATGACCAGAGCTACTTAGACTAATTCGAAAGCACCCTAACCAATCTACGAGCTAAAGCTTACATACTGTAATTAAATGCACCCGAAGCTGAGTCCTAAAACTGGACTCTGATCGCATGGTTACTGACTGACTGCATGACTGTTCCGCCCTAATTGGTCCACCATGACCGTGACCAACTAATTTAGCTGCTCATTTGAGCAGACATTAGTGAATAAATAAAGTAATCAAAAAGTTATTGCATTTCTAACTGAATGATTTGGTTTTCAACCTTAAGAAATCGCTTAACTGGCTATGAAAATCGGAGCACCTAAACTACTGTTACTGATATATTGTAAATTCTATTGTCTCACGTCAGCGCAGGGAAGTTAATAAGCAATCATGCAGATTCCCAATAGTCACCAAGATATAGGGGACAAATCAACAATGCAACCGACCTCAGGCAAGGCCAAGAGATCTCTCAACAAACCAATCAGATCAATGCACTTGACCAATGCTCTCAAACTCAACAGCTAGTGGCCGAGGTAGATCTCGGGCTAGGATTGGTGATGCTGATGTTAACTAATGCTGATCAATGTTGCTGATCGCCGATATTTAGGGGAAGGTTCACGAGCTAAAAGGGAAGACAATAGTATAATTCTAGGGATCGTTCAAACAGAACTCTAGGCGTGTCGAGTCTTCGGAGCGTTCTGATCCTTCGAGCGCGCTCGACGGCCCCAATTTTGAATTGAATTTTTAATTTTCTTCTTTGTTGTGCATTTTTCTGATTGGCTACTGATCTGATCACGTGACCCAACCTCACCGGGAATCCTATAATCAGTTCCCGTAGATCATAAAAACGATGACAGGTGGCATCATAAATTAGCGCAAATAAACATAATTTACGAGCAAAATGATTAATAGTCGCAGCAGGAGGTCCTGGAGATTAAGACGGACATGCCTGGCTACTGGTATGAGTAGGGATTTAAGAAAGGAACGACGGGAAATCTGCTAATAAGTGAGCGGCAAAGTGCGTCCCCATCACATTTACATGTAACCCCAACTGTTTTTTGGAAAAGAAACTTGAAAAAACAAACGCCTTAAACGTTGTGCGAATCGCATAGCACAATTACGCTCGTAATGTCTCACGTATTAAAAAAAATGTTAATTTGAAAATTTTTTGCAAAAGTCAATTTTTCTTAAGCAATTGTACTGACGTAGTACATGTACGAGAATTTACATTGTATAAGTTTGCGAGTACGGTATTTATCATTATGCATGTAAAGTTTTGTTTTTGACATGATGTAATTTAATTTTATCTAATTAGAAACTTACGTTTTCAAACTTTACGATTCCAAAATTTACTTATTTAATCAACAAATAAAAGTTTTACCTATATAATATCTCAAAGTTTGATTGACGTATACACCATGTACACCTTAAGGGTAAAAATTAAGTTATCAGATTGATCACATGATGGGGTAGAAAAATTGCTTCTGTTACATTTTCACTTTAAAAGCAATAAACCGTCAAAGGTTCGCTAAAAAAATTTTTTTGCTTAAATCCGAAACGCATCATATCCATTAAACTTCAAATTAGCTAAAATTATCGTATTTCTAGATATGGTGTTTGCTTTACGCATGCAGTAACTGCGTGTTGAGTCTCAATGCATGGCATTACTTTTATTGTACACAAAAATCCAAAGTATAAACATAAATTAACCTTTTTACAGGTCATTTATGGTATTCAGAATTTGTCCCATAGTTGCAAATTTATCTCGGCGAGCTAATATTAAACCTTTTGCATGCAGCAATGGAACACAGATCAATAGACGTTTGTTGGACTGAATTTCTCCAGGCGATACGTTTTTGCTTCTCAATTTTGATCTAGCTGTGCACTAAATTGCTTGCATCAGCTAATGGACTCATTGTTTCACAATTGACTTGCATTAATTTTGCCCAAGACACTAACCGTCCAAATGAATAATTGTACTCGGATTAGCCTGAAAAGTAAAAGTGCATGTAAGAAATCTTGTTTGTGGCATTTGTCTAGACAGCGAAAAGCAATCAGAAAAAAATAATAAGAACTCTCTTTTTCGTAATTTATTGCCTGGACTGCAATTATTTTCTTTTCATGAAAAAATTGGGATTCATCTGCCTAGCAAATTACCAAAATATAGGTATCTGCTCCTTTCCCATTGATTATGGATGTTTTTGCACATAAAAGCTCGATATCTGTTGTACTCTGATGTGCTAAAATACACATATATGCGCTCAGGTATAATTAGATTGGCAATTGAAGACTTTAGATAAAGGGATAAATGGATAGATAGATAGATAGATAGATAGATAGATAGATAGATAGATAGATAGATAGATAGATAGATAGATAGATAGATAGATAGATAGATAGATAGATAGATAGATAGATAGATAGATAGATAGATAGATAGATAGATAGATAGATAGATAGATAGATAGATAGATAGATAGATAGATAGATAGATAGATAGATAGATAGATAGATAGATAGATAGATAGATAGATAGATAGATAGATAGATAGATAGATAGATAGATAGATAGATAGATAGATAGATAGATAGATAGATAGATAGATAGATAGATAGATAGATAGATAGATAGATAGATAGATAGATAGATAGATAGATAGATAGATAGATAGATAGATAGATAGATAGATAGATAGATAGATAGATAGATAGATAGATAGATAGATAGATAGATAGATAGATAGATAGATAGATAGATAGATAGATAGATAGATAGATAGATAGATAGATAGATAGATAGATAGATAGATAGATAGATAGATAGATAGATAGATAGATAGATAGATAGATAGATAGATAGATAGATAGATAGATAGATAGATAGATAGATAGATAGATAGATAGATAGATAGATAGATAGATAGATAGATAGATAGATAGATAGATAGATAGATAGATAGATAGATAGATAGATAGATAGATAGATAGATAGATAGATAGATAGATAGATAGATAGATAGATAGATAGATAGATAGATAGATAGATAGATAGATAGATAGATAGAAAAATGGGAAGAAAAGATAATAGATAAAAGAAATATTTTTTTGCGATCTTCTCGCCTGAATATTCTTTTTTGCATTTATTTGTCGGCTGAATTTAGTTTTCTCTTTCTTCTTTTACAATCTTTACAATGAGGATGGGGCTGTCTGTCTGTCTGTCCGTCAGTCAGTACTAATCGAACCGGGTCCCATGCATGCGTGGTCAGCTCCTTCTGAATTCTCACTGTCCAGTCGCAGTTTTCGATGGCTTCTTCAATTTCTCTACCTGCGTACTCGTGTCGTTTGTTGGTTGAGGGGGAGAAGCAACAGGGCTGGGCAACTTCCCGAATCACGCTTTCGATTTCAGCTTTAATGAAGAGCACCTTGCCTGTGTGAAAATTATTTGCTACCAGCAGACAAACTATGATTTCTGATATTCTGATAGATAGATAGAAAGACACTCCATTTAATGATTTAATTTTACACTTCATTTTTAATTCGATGTACAAAAAGGGAAACGAAAGTACTTTGACTTAAGCAGAAGTTCTTTCCGAACTCCACAAAGAAGAGTGCGTGGCGCCTTTGAGAAGTGCGAAAAAAAATCATTGACCCTATCTGGTTTCAACTTCATGGACTTCTCAAACTGCACAGAGAGAATTATCGATTTTTAAAGCGGTGATCGAGAATTTCAACAAAAGATCTGACTACGTGGTCAAGGAGATCCATTTACGGCCACAAGATCGATGTGTCAGTTTGCCCTTTCGCGTTACAATTGGGTTTTTCGCACGATTGGGAGTTGCCGACCTCAGGACCAGACTATTTCGACCAGCGTACAGTGCACACCTAATTCCGCATCCGATTGTCTGTGCATAGCCGCGCAGTCTTTTCACGAGTTTGAGGCGCCGCAACAATCATCCTTAATTTTCCCCACTGCCTTTCTCATGAACAAAATTAATTCATTGTCTATCGAATCCAGGATCTACCAATCATAAGTCAGATGGACCAGCAAATGCTTTCTTTAGCAAGGCAAGCTAATTATGCATTGCTTCAGTCTACTTAGCTGAGATTCGGGTACCGAAAAGTTTGATCTGCAGGAGGGCTGTAGACGCTTTGACGCTTAAAGCGACATCGTCCCAGAACCAGCGACTGGGCATGACTGTCCATTGCGCTGACTCCAGAACACTAAATACGGTATGCTGGCATAGACACACGGTGCGCAACGGAATGTTCAGAATAGCACCCAGTCACGCACTCACATATGTACAATATGCGCGGCGGTTTCAGGAATGTATACACACTCTCTCTGCCTTGGGGGTTGCACTAATGGGCGTAAATTGCATAACTGGCCCATAGCCCAACCAATTCGTGCACAAGGCCCAAAATTAATGTGACACTGCACACGAAACCGCGCTAGGGAAAACAAAAGACCTATACAACGCGGGGTCGAACCTGGACCAGTGGCACACGAGGCGCAGACGCGCTAGACCGCTGAGCCACTCGCCCCCTGAGATCCAGTGTGTGTAAGGCTGGGACAATTTAGGGTGGGTTTTGCGGCACATAAGGTCGAGAGGTCAGGTGTGTAATTTTATTTTATTTTTTTATTTTCGCTAGTTTCATGGATTCTTTTAAGCTTCTGATGAGATTAAGGCTGTTAAATTTAAAACATAGGAAAACAAAATTTGTCCTTTTCCGATGTTTTTCCAACCCGGATGTCTCTGACATCAGCTGGAGACACTGTCTACAGAAATTCAAACAGCAAACTTATAGACAGACAGCCCTGCCGCTCAGTTAGTAAGATACCAAATATATGTGTGAATTTACACAAGGGCTTTTAGCAACTTTTTTTGCAAGATACAATTATGGTTACGAGTCCATTTTTTGACAGGGACTCAAAAGATAGGACTTAAAATATTCGAAGAATAATGCCAACTTTTTTACGTTCCACAAAAAATAAATTTTCATGGCACAACCAAGGCTACGAGGCTCGTATCAATGCCTTTTTAAAGTCACTTGCAAATTGGACGTCAAACTACAATACATTGCCTGAAAATACGCCAAACTGTTGTTTGAGAGATGCTAACTTTCCTCCATTTAAACAGTAACTCGCTGATGCTTTGCACAGTTTTTAATAATTGTTTGTCTCAAGGACAAATACTTGCCTTTTGAAAAAAAAAGTTTACTGTGTGCTCTCAACGTTTGTCGATGATTTTTTAGCTTTGTAAGCAAAAAATACCATCTATTCAACTGGTTTAGGACAGGTCCAACCAGTACGAATCTGAACTCAATGTGTCAACCATAACTACAGATTGGAAGACGGGTTTGGCAACCAATTGGAAGCAAACCACACTGAGCAGTTATAACGGTTCGCAGGAGCCACCAAACAAACCGCTCATTTTACTAGCGGAACTCAGTAAATCATTCACCTCATAGTACGGAAGGAATACCTCGCTCACGGAAATGGTAAGTTAAAAAGAACTTTTTTGTTGCCAAAAGTACACTTTAAAATCACAACGAATAGGTCAGTTTGGTACGAATTTCAGAGCAACGCAACGCTGGACGTCTCCATTCCGGTAGAGGGAGGCTTCGTGAGGTTCAACAGGCTCGTGTTCTCTTGGCTATTCCCTTTGCTAATGGCTTTCGGAACCTACGGAAATGCCTCCTGTCTTCTAGTTCTTCTTAGAAGCCCAAATTGCTTTCCGTTTTCTGTTCTACTTAGCATGCTTGTCTGCTGTATCGTAGATTTCCTGCTTGTGGCCGCAAAATCAATCACGCATTACCTGTCCCCAGTAATCATGGGAAGAATACTTAACGTTAACGACTACAGACGTAATACTAGCTTTGCAGTGTGCATTGTGTACTACTCACTCACAGAGTGGTTAATCCATGGCAGTCCCTTTTTCCGTCTTGGCCTCTGCTTTCACTCGCTGATTGTCACTTTGGCACCTTTGAGGCAAGCCAGAATCCTATGCAAACGGAATGTGGTGTTTTATCAGCTGGTTTTGTTTGTACTGAGCCTTGTGCCTTGCATTATAATGTTTAGCGCCTACTGGGATGTTAAGTTAAACAGATGCATCTTTGCTGACAACTGGATCGAATCAGTCTACCGAATATTCAACTTAGTTGTCGGCAGAATCTGCGTAGTTATCTGTCTTCTAGTCACGCTGCTAGTGATCTTGCTGGGCGTACGGCGAACCAGAAGGAGCTTGCAAGGTTCCGTGATCTCTACAGGTGGTGGCGGTTCCAGGGCTGCCGGACCAAACACCAAAGCTGTGACCACAATATTCGTTGCCACCACTGTCATCTTTTTTGCTTGCGAAATGCCCTACAGCGTCCTGAGAGCCTTGGTTGACCTGGAGCTGATTCAGTCCACGGTTTTGATTGCCGAAATCTCGCGCCTATTGAATGGCCTGTTGTACTTGAACCCGGCTCTAAACTGGTTGCCCTACCTGATCGGAAGAAAATTCCGTCGCGAGTACGTCAAGATGCTCTGCTGCCTGTGCTGTAAAGTTCAGGCAAAATCTAGCGATTCAAGATTTAGCGACGTATCCATGACTGTGCGTCGAAGCCAACCTCAAGCTGCTCCCTCGGCGTCTTTTGATGCTGCTTGATCAATCAAGAAATCTATCGGTTATGGTTGGAACTCTAACAAATATATACACGTGTAAGAATGTTCCTTCTTAGATTAGTTAACCTCTCAGTTGTATCTGTCATACATTTACGATATAGATTAGAGTAGTAATGCACTTCAGTTAGATAGCAGTGTGTTTCGTACACATTTAAGCTTTGGTAGACATGTAGCATTAGTGGAAGTTGTTTTATTCTGAGTATCACCAATGTGTGTTTTCTTGTTGCAGCTTATCTCTATTTGATGTTGTTAAAATATTTATTATTTTAACATGCAATTTTGTTACCATGTCACTTACATGTAGACGCCGCACTATCCTCGTCCTGTGTAGCTGTAATAAATGGAGTTGTTTATTTTAAGTAAGAATCCACTTTTGCTATTATAGGCTCCTTTAGCCGTTATTAAGTGAACATCAGGGCTTTGAATTTTTGCGATACAATTAAAGCAAGGAATAGTTAATATAGTCCTTGCTGAGTTAAAAAGTCTAATTTTTATTATTCTTATTACCCATGGCAATCCAGAGAATCGAACCAAGGATCTTGCCAATAGCCAGTTGTAAAAGTACACATTCGGAGCCATGAAACCGTGTAAAACTAGGCTGCTTAGAGATGAACAGTTAGATAATTAAAGGTTCCATACAATTTCAAATTGCAAATAACTAAAACTGGGGCAAAATGGAGTAGGTTGCCAATACAGGATTATTAGTGGACACTAATCTACTGACATTTATCTTCCAACCACTTCGGTATCGCTTTGTCAGAAATTTGCAAATCCAACACCCGACTTAAACCGGCAATTTCTTCAAGGCAGGCAAACAATATTGAAGAGAATAATTAAAAACTGGCTATCTAAAGACGAATTCTTTTCGAGTACATCTGAGTGCGGGTAAATCTCGGTGAAGCTTTTTTCAAACAATTCAAACCCCAAGAGGCCAAGCCAATAAACGCTCAATATAAATGTCTTGTACGGTTATTTATAACTGAAAATTTAATTTTACAGGGCTGGATCTCTTCAGGCGGTTTTCTTTTGTGACAGAAGATAAATAAGTATATCGGTCCATCTATTTATCAATCTATCTACGAGTATTTATCTATCTTTCTATCTATCTATCTGTCTCATAGACAAGGGGCGCCCACCTCATAGACAAGGGCCGCCCACCTCATTGACAAGGGCCGCCCACCTCATTGACAAGGGCCGCCCACCTCATTGACAAGGGCCGCCCACCTCATAGACAAGGGCCGCCCACCTCATTGACAAGGGCCGCCCACCTCATTGACAAGGGCCGCCCACCTCATAGACAAGGGCCGCCCACCTCATAGACAAGGGCCGCCCACCTCATAGACAAGGGCCGCCCACCTCATAGACAAGGGCCGCCCACCTCATAGACAAGGGCCGCCCACCTCATAGACAAGGGCCGCCCACCTCATAGACAAAGGGTGCCAACTTTGCACATTCATGAAGTCCCATCTCGATCGAAAAAAGTCCCGATTGTACTTCTGCGGAAGGTGACTGTTCTCGTCCTTCCAGCCCCGATTTATCCACTTTGGAATCTCATTAAAGCATCGAAAACAGACGAGAATTCAACCTAAAATTTGCAGTATGCATCTTCAGCGCTGACATGGAAAAAATTCAGTCACGTGTAACAGTTGGTTGTAAATTTAAGAATATACCACAGTACCTCAAAGTACCGCGTAACCCTAAAGTACAAGTTATAAAGAATTTAAGTTGCAAAAGTAAGCATGCAAAATATAAATTATAACATCGGGCAAGACTGAGATGAGAAACTCGAACTAAACTAATCTGTCAAGTAAGTGTGAACTTCTCCTTTTTTGTGATTTATACTAAACTGTCCATCATTTTGCTTATTGATCACACCTGGTTGTTTTTGGAAAGGAATAATTTAATCAAGATGCAAGACGCGATCGAAGCGTGGGTAAATTGGCCCTGAGTGCGCGTTAAAAAACGGTGTGTCTCCTTTAGTCGTCTAAAAGAACTTCAAGTTCATGCCGTCTGCACGTCCGGTCCCGTTGAAGCTACCACAATGACAGCGTCAAATTGTTGAAAGAATTCTATAGTGAGCTCGTTCCGCAGGATTTAACAGATGATTTTTCTGGGTTACATCCGCTATTTCAAAAAAGAAACAAAAAAGACACACCGTGTCTTCTCATTGTCTTCAGCATCATACAGTGTACTACAGTATTTCAGAAAAAAATCTTGTTAGATACTGGAGGAAGCGGCACTGAGGTGTCTCATGAGAAAGATACCTATCTGGTCTGCTTTGTGACATCAAACCCTGCAATGGAATTGAAAAAAATCTTTTTCTGTAGTGAAATATTCTTAAAATAATGGATTAATGAATACTAATATTGAGCTCGGTAGTGCCTTCCAGACCCTATCTGACCCACGGGGTACCAACTTATGATTCTTACTCAGATCCTATACGCAGTCGCATTTTAAAACAAGAATATTAACGCACAAGATACGCTGCACGAGATTAAACTTATTAGGGTAAAACTCCAGTGTACTCTGCGCTGTCTAAAGACAAGGATTGGTTGTGTGTTGTCACTATATACAAGTATAGTTTTGAATGCGTGGGAGGTCCTGAAACTACATGGATGTGCCCGTAATGGCCAAGGACACCCTGTAAAAAAGTCCTTTATACTGTTGTAACCGGCGTTCCTGATATAGAAGACCCTGCATACAGAACACTTAAGCCTACTACACCCCGCTGTCTCCTGCTCCCGAACACTTCTCCCGCGATATAGAAATGCAGATGACTCGGGCGCATACATGTACATGTATGGCTTTGTCAGGCCTGGATGTTCAAGTATTTACACAATGATGGCAGCTTTGGAGCTCATGCTGTTGCCCCAAAGACCAAATACATGTACTTCTAATGCACTTAGAACAAAATCTTAAACTTGGCATACTGTACATAGCATTCACTACACGTAGATAAAATGATCGGTTTTGATAACACGGTGGCTCGCTCCTCATCTCGAATTTGATAGATCTTGGTCTGGTGTATAGATCTATTGATCTTAGTCTCGTTAGGGCAGATTCTTGGTGTACGCTGGTCTAGATGACTTTTGGCACTTCAAATGGTAGGTCTCGACTGGTCAACCGACTCGGGCGGTCTCGATCATCTAGGTCGCTTGAATATCTAATTGAGCATTGTTGAAGACTAGATATACTCAACCACACATTCACATACACCATCGCAGACGAGATGATTCACTTGCCCTCTCCTTGTCGCTTAGTCAGAGTTTGTATATTGATTGAATACACAGCTCCTATACGGGCGATTTTGGGGACTTTATAACGTCCCCAAGAGTGCAAATTAAATAGCACGATAAAAAATAGACTCAATTTGCAAAACATTGGAAAACATAATGAAGTAATAAATAATAATTAGCAATAAGATACCCACTCTACAAAATACATATCATGCAGCCATTTGGGGCTTTACCATACCGGCATACCGTAGCCAGTTTTTAAAACGTTAAAATTATTTTTAAAAGAAAAAAATTTCAAAAAATAAAATAAATCAATAAATAAAAAAATTATTAAAAAAATTATTAGATAAATTAAATGTGCAAAAAACTCTGACCTAAAATACAATAGGATAAGAAAACTTGTTTTTATTTAGCTATCGCAAGCTAACAAAAATTTAACAAACCTAAATTCTTCGAATAGTTCATTCGCTTTCGAACACACGAGGATTCATAAAAACTTATGAATTTTTAATACAGGATTATCCGTTGCTATCTTTTTATTAATCTAGCAGGTTCGTAGCGTAAATAGAATTAATTTTTAGTTGACATCAAACAAATTCGTCATTGAAGGAAAGTGACAGTTCATTCGAGAAAAATAACTTCTCCTCCTTGGGCCTTGTTTAAAAAAAGGATACATAAAGTTGAATTATGTATTTAGAGAATGATAATGTGAGTATAATATAAGAATCCTTATTTCTTGTGCCTTTTGTGAGAATAAATCATTTCATGGTTTCAATGGTAATGCAATATTTCAATATTCTTGTTTTCTTGACTATGGTATAGAATATACTTTATGATCCCATAGCCACTTAGCTATTTATGCTACCAGGCCCCTAAGGGCCTTATAACAATGGCTACATAGCCTATAGGCTAAAGCTATTAATAACATAGACATATTTTGCAGAATAGATTTGAGACATTCAAGGCATGTCATAGTGCCATAATACATTGTTTGGCAACTAAATAGATGTACCTAAAAAGTGCAACCCATTTAGGCAAATTAAAAAAATTATTTTAGGTACAAAACTATTTATTCAATGTTTATTTGACATTTAACACAATGCATTTTATCTTAATCTATTAACTACCATGATAGTTTACTGTTAAGTAGTTTTTATAATTGCAATTATTATCAATTATGCATTATTAGTTATTAGTTGCTGCTCAAAATGACTCAAAACAATAACACTAAGTCTTTAAGACATCTAAGAACACAAAAATTGATTTTTGAAACTATACCAAGACAAGGCAAAAGATTAGTTTGCTAGGTGGCAGAAATTAAAAAATAGCTAGTCTATGGTCAAAATTGTGAGGCTAGGCTTAAAAGGGAAGTCACAGGAGTGCCACATATATAACTTCCTTCTTTTTGTCAAGTTAGCTTAGCTTAGAATTAGCAACCATCAGAATTAATTGCTGCAACTAAATTTTGTATCTTCTAGGCAAGTGCAATTTGCACTGGAGCTAGCTATGCACATTAATTTCAACAGGCAGGAGCTTGGCACTATTATGGGAATAGCTCAAGATATTATCAATACAAAAGCACAAGTGAAGTGACACAAAAGCACCAAAGTGAAGTTCTAAGCTGTGCACAGTACAAGCAAGGCCCCATATAAGTTGCATGTCAAAGAATTCATGTGGCATAAAATGCATCCACAGAGAAATTTTGGCAACAATTGGCATTCTTTCGGTTTAGCGGACCAGAGTGATACTAAAAATCTTTGGGGGACCTTTGAAATTTCTTAGTTTCAGTTTAGGGGACCAATGAAAAACCTTGTGACATCAGTAGCTACACAATTTTTCACTCCTAAGCATGCAAGTAAATGTAAAAGCCACTATTTATTTCAGAACAGCAGCAGTGAAAACAAGAACTAAAAAGAAAATTTCTTTTTCTTTCTTTCTTTTTCTTTTCTTTAGACATTTGTTATATTATTGTTTCAGTTTAGGGGACTGGCAATGGAGAAGTTATACTAAATGTCCCTTAAACCAAAATGTGGTTAGGGGACCTCTCATTCTACTTCAACTTACCACATTTTGGTTTAGGGGACCTTCAGTGCAAATTTTCAATTGCAGGTCCCCTAAACTGAAACAATATGAATTCATGTCTGTCCTTGTGATGTTTTGAGTTTTCATTGTCACTGATGCTGCTCTGCAATAAAGAATTGTTGCTATAATTACTTTCATGCATGCTTACGATTTGACAATTGCCTTCTTACATCTTGGGGCCTTTCAAATGTTGGTCCCCTAAACCAAAACTACAAAAATTGGGCTCATCAAAAATTTGAGGTCCCCTAAACCGAAACTAGGAATATCCACAGGTCCCCTAAACTGAAAGAATGCCGCAACAATCTCTTCTGGATTGCCCCACTATTAACCTTCAAAACCATTTTTTGACATCTACTTTGAACTTAGAAACTCCAACTTTATGTCCCACTGTGTTCTAAGTGTCTTATTGACTTACTATTATTGTTTTCAATTGTTTTTAGTTGCAACTATTCATTTTAAATAAAAAATCAAAAAGGAAAATTGCCAAATAATGTTATAAATAATCTATTTGATAGATCTAGCAAATATTTAATTCCAGAAATAGTATTATATAAATCAAGATGGCTATTTAATAAATTAAATTCAATATAAAAAATAATAAAATTTTTATTTTATTACTTAGGCTAGTTTGCCACAAACTAAGTTTAAACTTTTAAGTATGAAGAATTTTTTAAGTCTTTTGTATGGATTAAACTAATTTTAGACATTAAATTAAGTATCATGACACAAACAAATTACATATTTCTTATTATATAGGAATCTTGGTACAAACTATAAAAAGCAAACCAATCTCTAAATTTGTATAAAAATCTAAATTAAAAACATGGCTTATTTGGCAATCTATAAACATTATCAATATGATATTCAAATATGATGAGGCCTATATATCTGCTCACAAATAAGTTTTATTTTCTAAAAACATAATGCCAATTGGTATTAGGGTCATAGAATTGTAGTGCCAATGGCCAAATTGATATGCAATTGGTACAAGCCTTTTTTCAAAGGAATAAAA
The DNA here is from genome assembly GCA_950096795.1 of Macrostomum cliftonense. Taxonomy (NCBI): domain Eukaryota; kingdom Metazoa; phylum Platyhelminthes; family Macrostomidae; genus Macrostomum; species Macrostomum cliftonense. The sequence continues at coordinate 2,066,786 of CATNEM010000024.1, read as the reverse complement.
TAGCATGGGACAATGCTTTTACAAGAGTTTATTGGTTGATTACTACTTTTTGTATATTCTCTTTGAATTTTTTAAAAGTATAATTTCTGCCTATATCGCACATAACTTTTGTAGAGGCTAATATCTATAAAATGGTAATGCCAATCTGGCATCATGAATTAAATCTATGAATGCAAGTAGAAATTTTTGAATGACACGGAAAATAAAAATAAAACAAAAATATTTAGCCCTACAAATTATAAAAATGTAGTCCCAAGGAAAACTTTTAAGGAATTCACTAAATATTCAATCTTTTTATCAAATATACATCTATCTGTATGGCAATAGAAAATTTGTAGAAATTATAGAAATTTCAACATTAAAATAGGGACTATTATACTAGGATAGTCAGTAGTTAAAAATTGATTGCTTTGCTAAATTTATAATTTATGTTTTATACATTTCTTGCTAAGTCTAAATTTGCTCATTTTATTATTATTTAAATAAAGTTATTCTAAAATTTTATCTAAAATTGTTCTTTGTTGAGAGATTCTGTGGCATCAAATTTTTCTCAAATAGCATTATCAACTAGCTTGTAAAACAACAATAGATAAATTTGTAATTATTTAAAATATTATGCCAATATATATCATAAGTAAATAAGTTTTCTGTAAAAAAATATGCAAATTACTGCAAACCATAAAGTTTAGGCAAAGATTATGAAATTTCTTAACTTTAACTGTTTTTAAATCATTTTAGTTTCTAACTGAGCTGACAAAGCTCTTTCACAAGTCCAAGGCCTCTGGCACTGGTACTGTTCGCATCACTATGAAGCAGTGTAAGTTAAACTATAGGCCTTTAGTGTTAAAAAAATTTTCTGTGTGGCTCTCAAAACATTGAGAGAGGGGATTTTGATTCCAAAAGAAGAAGATTCTCCGAGCAAAATAGCAATGATTTTCAAGGCGAAAAAAACCAGCAATTATTAAGGTAGTAAAGGAGCGATTCTCAATGTGGTATAGGGGCGATTCTCAAGGCAGTATAGGGGCGATTCTCAAGGTAATATAGGGGTGATTCTCAAGCTGGTATAGTGGCGATTCTCAAGGTAGTAGAGGGGCGATTCTCAAGGTGGTATAGGGGCGATTCTCAAGGCAGTATAGGGGCGATTCTCAAGGTAATATAGGGGTGATTCTCAAGCTGGTATAGGGGCGATTCTCAAGGTAGTAGAGGGGCGATTCTCAAGGTGGTATAGGGGCGATTCTCAAGGTGGTATAGGGGCGATTCTCAAGGCAGTATAGGGGCGATTCTCAAGACAGTTTAGGGGCGATTCTCAAGGTAGTATAGGGGCGATTCTCAAGGTAGTATAGGGGCGATTCTCAAGGTAGTATAGGGGCGATTCTCAAGACAGTTTAGGGGCGATTCTCAAGGTAATATAGAGGCGATTCTCAGGGTAGTATAGGGGCGATTCTCAAGGTAATATACGGGCGATTCTCAAGGCAATGTAGGGGCGATTCTCAAGGTGGTATAGGGGCGATTCTCAAGGCAGTATAGGGGCGATTCTCAAGGTGGTATGGGGGCGATTCTCAAGTTGGTATAGGGGCGATTCTCAAGGCAGTATAGGGGCGATTCTCAAGGTAATATAGGGGTGATTCTCAAGCTGGTATAGTGGCGATTCTCAAGGTAGTAGAGGGGCGATTCTCAAGGTGGTATAGGGGCGATTCTCAAGGCAGTATAGGGGCGATTCTCAAGGTAATATAGGGGTGATTCTCAAGCTGGTATAGTGGCGATTCTCAAGGTAGTAGAGGGGCGATTCTCAAGGTGGTATGGGGGCGATTCTCAATTTTTATAGGGGCGATTCTCAAGGCATTATAGGGGAGATTCTAAAGGTATTATAGGAGCGATTCTTAAGGCGGTATAGGGGCGATTCTCAAGATCTTACTGGAAAATACCCAAAGCAATTCAGGGGCGATTGTCATTACAGTTTTAAACCAACGTAAATTTACTATAACAGACTTATAGAATCGCTCAACTCTTCTACATCCTGACTGTCCTTATCACTTTCCAATTCTCCCAGACGACGGCCAAGACAGGCATCGGCCGCGTAAAAATCGCAAGCCCAGAACAATGCGTCAAGGTCACGAAGCTGGCAGTGCATCCGGCGCAGAGTCCACCGCGAACTGCGGCTGTTTGATCCGGGCCACCCTAAACAATCGCAAGTTGAGCACACTGGTGCACCAGAAAGACGTCAATAGGTTTCAATTGGCGTTCTCAAGTCTGCTCAAAGGCAACATTGACGGTTTGAAGAAGCGCGATAAGAAAGCTGCCACCGCGGCGGCCACAACCGCCGCCAACGCCGCCTCGTCAAAATCCAAGGCCAAGTCGAATTGAATTCTCAAATTGTCGTTTAATTAGGAATTTGAAAACTCCAAGCGGCGTGTCTTTGCGTGCTGTTTTGTTTGTATTGGTTTAGGGATTCTTTCTCAGATTCACTAATCACTACTATACTATACTTCGTGTTATTGTTGTAACGATAATTTTCGGGTTTGATCTTCTTTGTCTCCAGTCTTGATGTGTTGTCTGCCCCCGGAAATATGATAAACAACTTTTTTTGCTTATCTGAGTGCGGGAAATTGCTTTCAACAAAAATTTTTAAAGAAATAAATGCTTGCTTGCTATGTGCATTTTATTTGTTAGAATTGATTGATTGTGTTTTGGCTGAAGAAATACAAATTTAAGGCCAGTTTGGACATTAGTTTGCGCTCGCTCATTTGTTAGATGGTTGGAAAAAAAGAAATTGGAGATTTTTTGTGTAGCACTTTGAGATTGTAAACCAATGAGTAAGCTATATTGTCTCTGGGCTTTTTATTTTTTATAACAGTTTTTATTGCCTTCTAGACCATGTGCATGATTGAGGAAATCAGATTTTTCTGTAAAAAATAGTATCTTCGAAACGTCTGAAATTCAAAATAGTCATCTCAAATCAATGAGAACCAACCCCAAACTTAATATTTTTCCTAAACTTCTAAATAATTCTTCTTAGATCTCTAGAATCGTTCTGAAGCGTCAAGAATCATTTTATAACCTCAAAAATCATCATCAAACCTCAAGAGTCATTCGAAAACCTCACTAATCATCGCCACACCTCAAGAATCGTTAGAAACCTCAAGAATCATTGCCAAACCCCAAGAATCATCTCCAAACCTCGAGAATCATCTCAAACCCCTAAGAATCATCGCCAACCCTCAATATTCATTAGCTACTGTTAAGAGTCATTCGCAAACCTCACTAATCATCGCCACACCTCAAGAATCGTTAGAAATCTCAAGATTCATCACTAAACCTTGAGAATCATTACCAAACCCCAAGAATTATCTCCAAACCTCGAGAATCATCTGAAACCCCTAAGAATCATCGCCAACCCTCAATAATAATCAAACCTCAAGAATCATCGCAAAGCTTCAAGAATCATTCGCAAACCTCAAGAATCGCCACCAAACCTTAAATATCATTACTAAACCTCCATAATCATCGCCAACCCTCAATAATCATTATTTAATCTCGAGAGTCGTTCTCAAACTTCAGGAATCATCGCCAAGCCTTAATAATCATCACCAATCCTTAAGAATCATCACCAAGCCTTAAGAATCATCACCAAACCTTAAGAATCATCACCAATCCTTAAGAATCATCACCAAACCTTAAGAATCATCACCAAACCTTAAGAATCATCACCAATCCTTAAGAATCATCACCAAACCTTAAGAATCATCACCAATCCTTAAGAATCATCACCAAACCTTAAGAATCATCACCAAGCCTTAAGAATCATCACCAAGCCTTAATAATCATCACCAAACCTTAAGAACCATCACCAAACCTTAAGAATCATCACCAAGCCTTAATAATCATCACCAAGCCTTAATAATCATCACCAAACCTTAAGAATCATCACCAAACCTTAAGAATCATCACCAATCCTTAAGAATCATCACCAAACCTTAAGAATCATCACCAATCCTTAAAAATCATCACCAAACCTTAAGAATCATCACCAAGCCTTAAGAATCATCACCAAGCCTTAATAATCATCACCAAGCCTTAAGAATCATCACCAAACCTTAAGAATCATCACCAAACCTTAAGAATCATCACCAAGCCTTAATAATCATCACCAAGCCTTAATAATCATCACCAAACCTTAAGAATCATCACCAAACCTTAAGAATCATCACCAAGCCTTAAGAATCATTAAACTTAACGAATCATCACTAAGCCTCAAGAATCAAACCTCAAGAATCAAATCTTAGACGTGATTAATTATAAGTTGAAAAAAATGCTCCCCTACTTAAAAAATAATCCCTAACCCCTAGAATCATCTTATCCTGCCGCCCCAAAAATCGAGTTTTAAAAAACCGGCTCACCCAGCCCGCAGCCAAATGCCCAGCCTGACGGTGAAGCAGCTACGTGGCAGCGAGCGCAGCATCAGCCTACCCGACGATGCCCGCCTATCCCAGCTGCACCGAGCCGTCTTCGACTCGTTCGGCTGTCCGCCAGCCTCACAGCGCCTGATGCTTCGCGGCCGAGCTTTGCTGACAACCGGCGAGCCCGCCTCCGCCGCCGCCGCCGACCCCAGCCTTTCGAGTCTCGGCGTCAAAGACGGCGACCGATTGATGCTTGTCACCAAGGACAACGTTGAAACATCGTCGCCGGCTCCTGTTGTTGTTGGGGTTGAACAAAAACAACAACAGCGGAATCTGTCGAATGCGAAATTTGCCGACCTACTTCGTCGGCGAATTGTTCAAGACAATCCGGGAGTTGGTTCAGCTGACGCCGACGCCTACGTGGCCGCCTTCCATCGCGCTCTGGCTAATAGCGTCAATTCGCTTTCTTTGGACGACGTTGAACGATTGTTCGCCGACTGGCCGTCGTCTTGATGCTGGAGAGTGACAGAGTGTCCAGTAGATGCTGGAGAGTGACCAGTAGATGCTAGAGAGTGACCAGTAGATGCTGGAGAGTGACCAGTAGATGCTGGAGAGTGACAGAGTGACCAATAGATGCTGGAGAGTGACCAGTAGATGCTTGAGAGTGACCAGTTGATGCTGGAGAGTGACCAGTAGATGCTGGAGAGTGACCAGTAGATGCTGGAGAGTGACCAGTAGATTTTGGGGTGCCTACTAAATTTCTGAAAGAGTGACGAGACTGTACTTTCGAGAGTGAATGATAAGAAAAAAGCGTGATTAGTAGAGGTACTAGAGAGTGACTAGTAGTTGAACTTGTTGGAAAGGTGCAAGTCCAGGTTACAAGCTTATAGGTAGCGACTTGTAAAACTGATGCACGTTGTTCAGTAAAAATGTGTTTTCTATCAGTCAGTAATCAATCAGCAAGTTTTGTAAAAAATAAAATAAAATGTCTATTATTTGCGTATAAAACCATTGCTTCAAACGTCACTTTTTTCTGTTGCTGTTGTTGCTGCTAATTTTCCTCAAGCGTGAAAACTTGCTTAAAATGTTTTTTCAAACTTAAAAAAACATGGCAATGCATTTCAAGCTTCAAACTATTGATTCGGTCAATTGCTAAAAGTCATAAATTTGTGGTGATAATTTTAGTCTCTTTCGCAGTTTAAATTCAACTGCTTCTCTTGCTACTGACTACTGTGATTCCAACAATCAGTAGTCTGATTAGAGCATGCATTTTCGGAATTTGGCGGTGAATTAACTAAGTGTTTAATATGCGAAATTGGCTATAATAAACTCTGCTTAATTAGTCGTAAACATTACCTAATAAACATGCTATCTGGAAGCTGTCTATGTTAAATTAATATATTGGATATTGTTATTTGCTTACCTAGTTGTACCTGCTTTAAAACAACATCGTTAAGCGTGAATTTAGATTTTATTCTAACGAAAGTCTTATTGTCTATAATTATTTTAGGTAAAATAAAATATATTCTGATTTAGTTATAAACAGGTACTATATATGAGTATTGTAGTTAGTACATTTAAAAATATTAATGCATTTTTTGTAACACTGACCACGCCCTGGGCTTGCACTTAGCTATTACCCACAGTGTCTCTAACCGTACATGACTATTAAAACGATCAATAAGGATTTATTAGGAGCTCGCTGCATTGGTTTATTGTAAAGGAAAGTTTAATCATGTACTTTTAAAAGTATTAGGCACGTATGGTTTGGAGTGTTTATCGTGTTTTTTGTGTTTAACTTTTAGCTTTAACTGCATTTTAAATTGAGAAACTTCTTAAAAGGTTTTGATTCAAACAAAGAACAGAAAACAATCGGCGTTGATTATTTTCACAGTTTATCAAATCGCATAAAGCGTACAAAATATTGTTTTAGTAACGCACAGTATAAGTACTTATGTATTTGAGTCTATCAAAGTAAATGGAAGCAAAGAGCTAAATTATTTTATAATAGGTGTTTACCATCGCGTATACTGTACAATAAAGACATCAATCAATATATTATACGTAACAAAGCATCGCACTCACCAGTGATTGCATTTTTTATCAGTTTGCATCAATACTATAATTTTATAGGATAGCATATAGATAGACTTTATAATACCGACTCAAATACTAATTTTTTTATTATACGCATGCAGTAATTCTGAACAGCAACCAGAGTGGCAAGATAGTTCATTAATAAATAAGAACAACCCGAGCATAACTCAACTTTTTTCTAAAAATCGCTCAACGTACTCGTTAGCTACTGACTTAAAAACGTAGGGCAAGCATTTCAGAATCAAATTAAACGCAACCATTTTCTATAAGCACTTTTATAGACAGAGAAATGGTGTAAGTTTATAATGCAAGCTAATGCAGCAAAGTTTTACATACTTCTAGATAAATATTTCATAAAAAAAACAAGTTTCTTTTGTTCAATTTTGTTCAAGGCTTGTGAAATCTGGTGTGTTTTTTACTCTCCTCGTGAACTGGCATCTCGTTGGCTTTGAAGTCGTTCAGTTCTTTGCGTATCCGAGCCTGAAATTGGTAAATTAGTCACGAAAATTCGATCATTTAGACATCTATCGCATTGAAAGCTATTGATGTCTAGAAGGTAAAAAAGTCTGAAAGGTCCATTTTTACACGGATGTCAGCACTACATCTATAATTTTCTCACACTGGTAAGTCCCTAACTTCTGGAATAAGTCCCATTTCAAGTCCCTAAACTCTGGAATAAGTCCCATTTCAAGTCCCTAAACTCTGGAATAAGTCCCATTTCAAGTCCCTAAACTCTGGAATAAGTCCCATTTCAAGTCCCTAAACTCTGGAATAGGTCCCATTTCAAGTCCCTAACTTCTGTAATAAGTCCCATTTCAAGTCCCCAACATCTGGAATGAGTCCCATTTCAAGTCCCCAACATCTGGAATGAGTCCCATTTCAAGTCCCTAACTTCTGTAATAAGTCCCATTTCAAGTCCCCAACATCTGGAATGAGTCCCATTTCAAGTCCCCAACATCTGGAATAAGTCCCATTTCAAGTCCCCAACTTCTGGAATAAGTCCCATTTCAAGTCCCCAACATCTGGAATAAGTCCCATTTCAAGTCCTCAACATCTGGAATAAGTCCCATTTCAAGTCCCCAACATCTGGAATGAGTCCCATTTCAAGTCCCCAACTTCTGGAATGAGTCCCATTTCAAGTCCCCAACATCTGGAATGAGTCCCATTTCAAGTCCCCAACATCTGGAATAAGTCCCATTTCAAGTCCCCAACATCTGGAATGAGTCCCATTTCAAGTCCCCAACATCTGGAATGAGTCCCATTTCAAGTCCCCAACATCTAGAATGAGTCCCATTTCAAGTCCCCAACTTCTGGAATGAGTCCCATTTCAAGTCCCCAACTTCTGGAATGAGTCCCATTTCAAGTCCCCAACATCTGGAATAAGTCCCATTTCAAGTCCCTAACTTCTGGAATTAGTCCCATTTTAAGTCCCTAACTTCTGTTGTAAGTCTCATTTTAAGTCCCCAACATCTGGAATAAGTCCCATTTCAAGTCCCTAATTTCTGAAATAAGTCCCATTTTAAGTCCCTAAACTCTGGAATAAGTCCCATTTCAAGTCCCCAACTTCCGCGCCAACTTCGCCGACAATCTCACCTTATCCATGGCGGTCAGTCGAGTCCAGGGCTTGTCGATGCCCCTATCATAGTCCTCCGTGTTAGTCACTTCGACGTAGTCGTTGAACTCAATGATTCGACGCTTCCTTAGCTCTTGCACTGTCGGTCTGTAGCTCAGCTTCCTCGTCAGATACCGGATTGTCTCCTGACGAGCGTTTTCCAGCTCCGTCTCCGAATCGCCGTGCAGAATATTCCGATTCTCCAATTCCTCGGCTGTTGGTCGTTGGCTCAATCGACGCTCGAGGACGTTGCCGATTCTTCGACGCTCTTCGCGTCTAAGCTGCGACGGCACGCGCTGCACTTGCAGCCCGTTCTTCCGTTCGCGTCGTTGATTTTCTAAGAAACGGGCTAGCGACTCTTTGCGAGTCACCTTGCCGGCTAGGCGTCCGGCTTCGCCCGGTTTGCGCATGATGCCGCGGTCCGGCTGACGGCTGAGGTCCGGCTGCCTGGCTGGCACCTTCTCGTACACCGTCGCTCGGCTGGCGTCGCCGCCGCCGTTTATGTCGTCGTCGTTGTTGTCGTCATCATCGTCGTCATCACTGTCCTCGGCGACGTCGTCATAGAATCGATGCTCTCCCGTGTCGCTGTCATCGTCGTCGTCATCGTCGTTGAATTCTGGACCCGGCGCGTTGTCGTCGTCGTCATCATCATCCTCGTTGTCATCGTCGTCTTGGTCGTCGTCGTCGTTCTCGTTGCGGGTTGGTGGCGGCGGGGATCGCGCACGAGGATGAGGCTGACTGGGATTTTGTTGCTTCTGCAGTGCCGCTGGGATTTTTTGATCTGTAGATAAAAGTAAATGAGAATTCTTAGTGTTAGTGGATCTGCTTTTCGACCGGAAGGTCGTGGGTTCGAGCCCCGGCTCTATAGGATACAATTTTTTGGCCTTAAAGCTTCAATTTTAATCGTTATGGGAAAAATTTAAGGTTGGGTGTTGCGGCCCCTCCAGCCCATCTGATCGAAGCTGGTAACGAGAACAGGTGTTTACTATAACTTCATATTAGCTAATTAAAACCTAAACAGTATTTGGATTCATATCTATGAATGACTGTACGAATGAATTGTGCGCCGTGGGTTTTTGGCTCGCGGAGGCAGATGTTTTTTTCGTCTTTAGCAGCATCACTTTTCTGGCTGTTGTGATGGTGCAAAATCGGTGAGAATGTCAATGCCAATTTCTATACTGACGAGGTTTTGCAGAAATTCTTTATTCGTTAAAAAAACAATCAAATTTGTCGCTATGCTTCTTATTACATGAGCAGGGCTTACCAACATTAACTGCCGAGGCGGTTACTACTGTAGCTACCATCACCTCTGGCTGGTGATATGAGACAACTGGCGACAGCTCCGCCTGCTGCTTCGACTGACTAGTAGGGTCTGGAATTTGTTACCATGCGGATGTATTGACGAGTAAATAAATAAATGGACCAAATGAAATAAATATCGAATTGCATAGTTCAAGCTTCAAGCAGTGACTGTGTAGGTGCAGAAATATATATTATAATTTTAATAATAAATAAGTTTAGCTGTTAAACAAAAGGTGTTTGTTATAATTTAGTAGCACAATCAAGATTGTGTCACAGTGTGTATTATGCACAATATGATCACTTCAATGTGTTATAATGTAAATTAGTGATTAGTATAACTGTTAGTTTATTTCTTTCTAATTTTTCATCAGCTGGAAGATAGCTAACTAATCCCTTACAAGAAATAATGCCTGATAAGTCTGCTTCCGGTTCAACTGGAAATTCTTCGCCAAAACTTATTGGAGCTCGACTTCGAGGCTGAAGTAGCGCCAATTTTGGTGATGCTGATGATGCTGCTGCTACATTTGGTGCTGAAGCTGAGGATGATGCAATAGAATCAGGAGAGACTTGGGAATCTGCTCGGTCCACGTGTAAACAAAGAAAAACGAAAATAGATGTTTTTGTTTGTTTCATTTAGAATCTTTGTTTTTTTAAAAGCACAACTATATTTAAACAAAATATTATGTGAAGACGAAATGTGGAACTTCAATTGACAGACTTTTTTGTTTACTGTTTCTCCTTCGTGTCTATCGAAGAAGTTCGGAAATTGACTAATTTAGAATAAGCAAAACTGCATACGGACTGGTATAATAAGGTTTAGGTAGAAATTAACTTTAGCTTATTTGTTAAATTTAATGTACCATTTACGGCCGTCAAAATGTAAACAATTTGTTAATTATAGACTGGCCCAGGGGAACCTTGGTGATTCTGTGGCTTTGTTAGAATTGTATTTGGAGGATAATTGTCCGTAATTTGTGCTGCTTTGAGCGTACAGTATATAAAATCAATAAAACATATTCATAAGAAAAAAATATTGATACCGTTTTTTTCGGGGGAAATCATGTTACGTAACGTTGTTGCGTAATTACTTTACTATAAAAATGTGAAGTTAGTTTTAACGTCAGCTTTGTATCCCATGGATACAGGAGTCTAGATCAGTCAAAAAAGTACACGTATCATACAAAACTTTGAAAATTATTGCAAGTGCACTCTAACTTACCAGTCGGGACACTATCTCTAGGAGACTGATTCGCTCTACTAGCCGCAGAATTGTCAACTGAATCAAGTGACTTTGACTGTCCATTTGCTCCCAGAGCTTGCTGATTTGATGAAGCTAATAGTTGATCTGGCTGATGTGATGCAACTGGAAGTTTTGTAGGTTTATACATTGTTTACTCTTTAATTGCAATTATTGCATGGAGTCTTGTTTTAAAAAGTTAATTTATTTTACATAAAAATGATTAACAATTATACATAAACAATGCTACTAAACATCTATTTCACTACTCGTTTTTTTAATGTAATAATTTTTTGGATATAAACCGATTTGCAAAAGCCTTTTCTTTCCGAAAGTTTTTCGTGTTGATAAGGGCTTTTATAATTGTAAGTATAAACGTAAGACGCTTTTTCAGTGTTGAGTTAATATTTAAAGTCTTGTAAAAAAATAATCAACTCGTTGCTAAGCAACCCATTTAAAGAACCCAAGTTTGAGATTATTCCCGCAAATGCTATCGTACTAATACATTACTAATGTTTAAGAGCGACAAAGAAAAACGAGAGGGTACAATGATAAAGCAGTTTTTGAGCTACATGTAGTACAATAAACAGTAGAAAAACATGATAAGGTAGGTCTGCCTAAACCTTCGATCAAAGAGAAGCCTAATCCACGTGCATATAGTCCTATAAAGGTTTATTCGTGATACAATATCCCTGATCATAAGGATTCTAACACAATCATTCAGGTGATTTTCAAAGGCAAATACCTCCTTCATCGGTGCTTGTCAAATTGCGACCATTGTTATTGGAATCTGATAAACGAGCTGGAAGATTTGAATCCGCTGTCGTCTCAGCAGTCGTTCTGTACTTGGCTGAGGTACCTGACGGCACCGAAGAATCATGACTGTTGAATTCTCTTGAATGACGGCTGCAGGACTGGATGCAGCCCATGGCAACTATGTTTAGTTTTGTCGAATTTTTTGCTGTCAATCTCTAGTTTTGCTGCTCTTTGTTGAAGAAAAACACTAGCAATTCTCTATTCGATGTTTACTTCCTTTTTAAATTCGCGCTTATTAGGCTTTCGGTTGTTGGAGAAAGCAGTTTGAGAAGGAAAATAGAAATGATAGACCTGACTAGCTAGATACAGATAAGATCACACAGCGTTGCCGTGGTGCTGGTTGCAGAGACGACCGCTCGAGAGCATAGCCCTATATAATGTAGGTCGGCTTTTACGAAGAAGAAGTTTTAGCGATTTCTAAATACACAAGAGATATGTAATATAGATTAGTTTGAGATTTGGTTCACTTGGTGCTGGCTGTATAATTTCTGCTTTACAGTGCCAGAGCTGGTAGATTGAAGAAAGCACTGGTTGGCCAGAAAAATGCGCTAATTTCTTCTAGAATTTCACACTTCACAGTGCCGGAATGTACAGTGGGTTCGGTTCGCGTCGATTTTCTTTGTAGTTTGCTTCTGCGCATTAAAATACGCGAATGCACAGTTTGTACGCACGTGGAGAAGAGAGAAGAAATCTTCGGGAGGGAAAGAGAGTTTGTTCAGTCTGTGCTGTGCGGTCGAGTTTTAACACATATTGGACAGTGACTCGGTGAGACCTACCAAAAAGAGAGAGAAACTTAATTCAATATGCTGTACAAGTTTGAATAGGGCTCGCCTGCGATTCCGTTAGTGTGCAATGTAGGCAGAATGACGATTGTATACCGCCAGTATAGTGGCAGAAAGATCTTTAAGCTGGTTATACTGTTGTTTAAAGGGTCACTTAAAAGCACAATCTGACTTATTAATAAAAGTAGCTAGCTAGTTTAGTTTCCGATGTTATATCCAAGTCCTGACCGTTATTTAGATCCCTATCCCTAGATGCGGGTTCTGTTTCCCGTGTGTGTATCAGTGCAGTAGACACATCCTATCAATAAGTTCTAACCAATGATAGCAGAGGGAAGTGGCGTACATATATCAATTCCTATGCCCTTTTTTGCTAGCTGATCCCTAATTGTGTATACGCGACCAAAAAGGTCTTCAGTTTTTAGAAGGGAGAAATGAGCCAATGTTTGAATAATTTATACTCACAGAGGAGAAGGAAGGAATAGGCTACATATGGCAATTGGGGAGTATAATCTGAATGGAAGGGCTATTAAAAATGTGTCCCTATGGATTTTAATTGAGTTGAGAGTACTCTGCAAAACGCGTATAGCATGCATTTAAGCTGATAAGCCTCCAAAAATCGTCAGTAAGGAATAATGTTCAAAAGTGCACATGTACCTAAACAGAGAATTCTAAATAGCTATCATATTTAGATTTTCAGATTCGAAACTGTGACAGTTATCTAACAAGGAAGTCCCCGTCAACCAACAAATCTAATGTATTTTAACACTTTTTTAGAAAAGCAAATAAATTTCGATAGTAATATCCACTTAAAACGATTGAATTTTAATTTTTTTCATTTCAATGACCCCTCGTCTCTACTATTAGTAGAGAGGACAGTTAATGTAACGCTGAATTTGTAAGTGAACAGTGAATTAATTAAAATGAGTCATTTCTAGATTTGTTTAATTATAGGAAAAACTGCGCAATATAAGCTATAGTTTTTAGACATGAAAAGTATTTTTTTATTTGCCTGTTACACTTGTGGTCTAATATATAGCTCGTATATTTGTGAGTGCATAATTACAGTATAAGATTGTTGAAATAAACCTGTAGGAATAATTTAGGATATGTACTTCTTGCCCCAGCCGGAAGCAAAATTAACGACAAGAGTCTATATAAGACATTATGACGTTTACCATAATAGAGGCAGATGATTTGAGGATGCGTCAATTGTGACCTATCTTTGCGAGTAATGAAGAACGAACTGTAAGAGTAATATATCATTCTTTTTTACTTAAAATGTACTTGATATTACAAGGGCAACAAACGCAAAATTCTTGCTTGTATACTTCTGCGCAAGAAAACTGCATAGAAAGGACAGCAAATTTATGATTTTAATGTTTGATAAATTTGATTCTTAAGTGGTCGGGTTGTTTAAACTATTGAACCAATCCAGGGGCGTAGCCAAGGGGGGGGTCATGGGGGTCATGACCCCCCCCAGACGGCTGATGTAGACCAAATTTTTGAAGTTAGAAAATCAATTTTTTGTAATTTTAAAATTTAAAGCAAAATATGTTTGCAATTTATCATGTACGTAGATATGTTATTATATTTATAAATACAATCAAATCAGGCAAGGCCGCCAAAGCAATCAGTATATTTTACAAACATAACATTAACAGTCAATAGTTGACTCATTAGCTTGTCACTCAACAGACAACAGTTTCACTTTAGTCATCAATTGTCAGTCAGTGGACAATGCCGTTAAGTCGTAACTCGTAACTCGTAAATTTTGAAAATTCAAATTTCTAGCATGTTTTAAGGTAAATTCAAGCATGTTTCCATGTCATGCATGTTTAGGAATCATTGATCATTCTTAGCTGTCATGTCATGTAGACATGTACTTACCAAATAAAAATGCATTTTAGTTATAGAGAATCTTGATTTTGTTCTTGTAAGCTAGCTATATGAATTTTTTAGTGTTTGTAAAGCTAGATCTTAGATTTAGATGAACCTGCCTTTCTAAGCCTAAGCTTAGATTAGATAAAAATAAACCTACCTTAGTTATGAAAAGTTTAATTTTTGCATTATATGCATAGTATATATATAAAAATATAATACAATAATATTGTGATATATGATATATCAAAAAGTTTTCTAGAATATACCTTTTATTTTTAATTAATATAATATCCTAATGTAATATGTAAGCTTAGACTGCCTAGTTGAGCTCCATTTTAAGCTTTAAGGCTTTGAGCCATTACATTTAATGATTTAATATCATTTTGAATTTTTAATCTACTTAGTTTTTATTTATACACCTAACACACAGTAAATTCCAATTTTATGGCTGGTAAATATACACTTGATATGTTTAGGCTTTAAGCTTTTCAAATAGTCTACCTAGTTCCTAGTATTATATTTTAATTTGATCAATATAATATATATGATGATGGCTAAAAATTGGCTATTAATATTAGAAGATTAAGGTTGTTTGTCTTACGATCTTAATGATCCTTTAGGCAACTAATAATAATTATAACTATTATATTATTGCTATAATTAAACTAGATATTTGAAAAGTATCTATTAACTTATCAAGATAGTTAAATGAATGTAAATAAAGATTGCAGATCATTACATGTTATAAAATTAGACTAATTAGTTAATTCAAATTTCCATTATTCTATTTTAGCTGGATAGAATTTATAAATTGACTCTTGACTGATTTAGTAACTATATATCAAACACTTTAAGTTCATAAAACTGCATTAATATGTAATTTCAGGTTTTCAGCCAGGCCAAGGGCCAAGAGACCACCAGTCCACCACTAAATTTGGCAACTTACAATTTCAAGCAAATAAAGCAATCAAGCTGGCATCATCAGCAAAAAAGTTAAAACAAAGTAGCATTGCTACATTTTTTACCCATGGCCATGCTTCAGACCATGCTACAGATGTGCAAGATGCTCAGTCTCAGTGCCCTCAGTCTCAATCTCAGTCTCAGTCTCAACATCAAGAACAGCATCAGAGACAAGAACAGCCAGTTCCAGAAGACAACAGACAGACACAGTCAATTGAGACTCTAGATCTGGATCTGGACATTGCAGCTGCTCTGAATATGAGAGAGAATAATGCACTAACCTATGAACAGCGCCTAAGGTTTGTTCTTCATACTAGAAAAATAACAACTAATCTACCTTATTCAGAGCACCAAGTAAGAGGAAAAATTGTCCGCAAGCATTTGAATGCTTCTCATCTAACAGGTGACAAGAACCAATGGTTCTATTATTCTCCGAGCCTCAAAGGAGTTCTCTGCCTCGCTTGTGTACTGTTTGCACCTCCTGATGTTGGAACAAACAAAGCTGCTTCTGTGGGCACCCTGGTAGTGAAACCACTAACATCGTTTAAAAAAATTTATGGTCAAGATGGAGCCTACACCTGTCATCTTGCAACACAGTTTCACTGTGATGCCGTTACTTGCCTTCTTGAATTAAGAAGACAATCTACAACTGAGGCTCCAAGTGTAGGTATTTCTAAGCAACTACATACACAGGCATCAGTTGAAGTCGAGAACAACCGCTACATTTTTGAAGCAGTACTGCATGAAATAGAATTTCTTGGTCGAACCAATCAGGCCTTACGAGGGCACCATGAAGCAGCTGGCCGTCTGGAAGTACCTGAAGACAAAATGTCAATAGATTACCGTCAAGGAAATCTACGTGCCCTTCTACAAAAGCAATGTCTCAGTGATTCCAAACTGAAGCAGCTTATCACTAAAGCACCACTGAATGCAACGTTTTTATCCCCTCAAGTACAAAATCGCATTATTGACTGCATTGGCACCGTGATTCTAAGACAAGTTGTTGCTCCTGTGCATTCTGCAGAATACTATGCAATAATTGCTGATGAAACATGTGATGTGGCACGCACTGAGCAACTGTCGCTATGTCTGCGCTACTTGGACAATCGGAACATTGCTACTGAAAAATTTGTTGCATTCATCAAGCTTCACCATCAAACTGGGCAAGCAATTTCCAGTGCAATATTGGACATGCTAGATGACCTTGGACTTTCACGAGCAAATTGTGTTGCACAAGCTTATGATGGTGCATCTGCAATGAGTGGTAAGGAAAATGGAACGCAGGCACTTGTTGCTCAAAAATGTCAGCATGCAATATTTGTACATTGTTCAAGTCACTGCCTCAATCTTGTTGTCCGCAAAGCTGCAACTTCAATTCGGGAAATCAAAGCGGCTCATACAACAATCAGTGATGTCAACAACTATTTTGCCAATTCCTCACAAAGAACCCAGGCCTTTAAGAATGTATGCAATGAACAAAGTGGCCTCCAGACTGCTAAGCGGAAGCATACAGGCTTTTGTGCGACAAGATTTGTTGAGTCACACTCGACAGTGCTTACTTTCATTGAGTTGTATGAAGCAACAGTTGAATACTTTGAGCAACAAAATGAGGCTGCTATTTCTAATGCGCTCCAGTCTCCCAGCTTCCTAGTTAGCTTACACATTCTCGGAGCAGTTTTGGGCCAAACAAAAGGCTTGTCTGTTCTACTACAGAGCCCAACCTTGGACCTTAAATCATCTCAGAAGGAGGTTGATCGAATCAAAGCTACATTTCAGAATTGGCGCCAGGATATCACCGACAGCAGATTCTTTGAATGCTTCCGTGCTGCTGAGCAGGCTTATGGCAGTGAGATACCAAAGACGCGAGCACAATCAGACAAACGAAATATGCACAGGTCTAATGTAGTTGCAGCTACTGCAGCTGAGTACTACAAGAGAGCTGTCTGGTACCCACTGTTAGACGCTGTTCTCATGGAGCTTGATGGTCGCTTTGCTCCCCATTCAAGGGCAGCCTTGAAACTTGAGTTTCTGTTGCCCAGAAGTTGCAATAGTGAAGATGCCAAGGAAGCAGCTGCTGAAGCATTTGATTTTTACAAAGATCTACTTGACGACTCTCTAACTGATTGCATGGCAGAATTCGAACGATGGCAGACATCTTGGGCTCAATGCAACGATTATGAAAATGACAAAGATTTGCAGCACAGCACTAATGACAGTAGTGACAGTATAATTTCGGCTATACAGTCATGTCATCCATCACTGTATCCCAACATTCTGAAGCTGCTCCGCATTTTTGCTACAATTCCGGTGACAAGCTGTACTGCAGAGCGCTCATTTAGTGCTCTTCGGCTGCTACTAACAAAAACCCGTTCTGTCATGGGAGAATCTCGGATAAATGGTCTGGCAATGCTAGCTATTCATAAGGACGTTAAGCTGGTGTACTCTGATGTTATCAATGAGTATGCTAGGAAGTATTCTACAAGGCTAAAGCTTTGTGACTAATGTGACACCGGCACGTAATTAGAATTAATGACTTATGAGTATAAGTATGAGCTGAGCTACTGAGCTGCTGAGAAATTTTGTGAAAGAGCAAAATATAATTTTTTATAAAGGTTTTCGCAAAATGAATTTGCAGATTTGACCTTGCATTTATAGTGATAAAATTTTCTTTGCTTAAACTTTTACACTTTAAATTTTATTTGAGTTAGAATATCTTACTGCTCATTCTGCATTAGAAAATCATCAGTTTTATTTGAGTTTTCTTACAGCTAAGCAGTATGAATTTCAGCGGTTATTGCATAGCCTTCCAGTAACTATGGCCTATGCCTTATGGGCAGGGCAATGACTTACTAACTTTTACCCCCTGCCCCAGTTGCCACTGTGAGCCTGTGACCCCCCCCAGAAGGAAATCCTGGCTACGCGCCTGAACCAATCCCTTCTGTATGGGTGCAGAGGCTTCTAAATGCTAACGAAATACTTGGTTCGAAGTACATAGAATGAACAACAGTGGTGCCACACATTTTTTTGCTGAAAATCATGCCCAAATTGTGCGTAAGTGCGTAAGTTGATAATCTGCGCTGATACTATAGACTGCATGCATGTAGCTAAGATTCTAGAGATGTAAACAAATAGTACAAGGACAGATATGGGTAAGATGCCTTGAATTTACATATAGTACTGCTACGTAAATAAAAATACGTAGACAGGTTGAAGGGCCCAATACTTGTTGCTTAGCACCATGCAAATACATGAATGATTGAAATTTAATCTCTAGGCGCTCATGATGATTTTGAAGTAATGTGTTGGTTATTCTACTGTTAATTTGTAACTTTCTCTTTGCAATCAAGTTACTTACCCTTTTCACTTTCTCTTCGAATGTCGCATAGACTCGGCGAAAGGGGGCTTGAAATAGTGAGGTTTGAGGATGCAGCTGACACGGAATCGTTTGAATTTCCAAACGCCTTGGTCCATTTCCACGGTCTCAGTAATTTGCTAATTGTTGACAATTTGCTTCTGGCTGGTTGAGACACAGTTCGTACAGGTTTGTGGCGCTCCATTGGGATTTCGTCCTGCTGTGACAAAAAGCTAATAGTGCTCAGCTAAGAACAAACAATCATTTAAAAAATTTCATTTAAAACGGACCTATTTGAACTTTAATTAGGTTTATACAGTCGTTGTCTATTTGGTGCATAATATTATAATTGTAATTTTGATAATTAATTAAAAGTACATGCATACGTAAAAAAGAGCTTGGTAAGAACAACTTACCAAGTGATGCGGCAGATTTATTACAAAATTAAAAGTAAAATTCTCAGTGATTTTAATTTGTAAAGCTTTAGTTATTTGAAAAAAATATCGATAAAAGAGATTTTATTGAAGCAATACTAGCTAATTGTGTTTTTCTGTTTGTATCTGGAATCAATTGCTAATCTATTCGGTTAAATCAATTATCTATTTATTATTTTTGGAACCGAAAGTAAAATTTTGCACGAATTCAGGCGCCAAATATAGGCATGTGCACGCATCAGCTATCAAGTCAAATTGAACAAATGCGGTTTGATAAATCGCTTTAAAGAAAAGCTGCTGAAGAATCTTAAAGTTTTACTTGGTTAATTTTATTTCAAATTATCGACACTACGGAGACTTCTAAAGTTGCATCACAGAAGTATTAAAAATTTTTTGTTATAATTGAAAAATACGATAATTATTTATGCAACTTTTTAATTTCGAATGATTACGATGAATTCAAGCTCAAGTAAAAATATGTTCATTAAATGCATTATAATATAATCAAATGCCTTTTTATTGCGACATATTAGGTAATTATTTTTATTTATAAACAGACAAATTTTGATTTAAAAATTTGGTTGGATAATTTTTTTTGCAAAATAGCATACAAAGACTCACTTGCGCACCATGTCTTTGTTTTTTTTTCATCGGCATAATGATATTTTTTATGTTTCTTTAGGTGTAGTGACGTGATCTCAGGTCACTCAAGCAAGCTTTAGACCTGGGACAGAAGATCACAAAACAAAGTAGTTTTTTTATTTTTAACTGTTCAATAATTTATATTTTGTTAACTTGCGCAGAAAGTAATGGATAATTCTAGCTACAATAAAAAAACTAATGACAACAAGGTAATAAGTATTTTACATACAAACACTATTAAAATACAAGTTAAAATTTAACTTAAATAATCTGCTCAACAAAAAAACGAAATTAAAAGTTGACTGACGCAATTTTTTTTGTTTATATCATTCAAAATAGCTTTTTTATTGGCCAAATTTCAATAAGTAGCAGTTAGATTACGGAGCAACTTAATCTGCTAGAGGTGGCTTAAAAATTTCATCATGGCACAGCTATTAACCAAAAGATATGATTGACACTACAAAGAAAGTATTGCATAAAAAATAGCGTATTTATATTTGTTAATAAAACTGTGAATTTACAATTACTGTGTTAACTGTATTAGTGGGATTATTGAAATACACAATCGCTATTTACAAGTGCTGGGATACAAGTGCTGAAATGAGGGTGGATCTAAGAATAAAATGTTGTGGCTCTGTAAAACAGATCTACAGCGACTCTCTAGGACAGATCTGGAGTGACTCTCTAGGACAGATCTGGAGTGACTCTCTTGGACAGATCTGGAGTGACTCTCTAGGACAGATCTGGAGTGACTCTCTAGGACAGATCTCGAGTGACTCTCTGTAGGAAAGATCTGGAGTGACTCTCTCTGCAGGAAAGATCTGGAGTGACTCTCTAGAACAGATCTGGAGTGACTCTCTAGGACAGATCTGGTGTGACTCTCTGTAGGAAAGATCTGGAGTGACTCTCTAGAACAGATCTGGAGTGACGCTCTAGAACAGATCTGGAGTGACTCTCTAGGACAGATCTGCATTGACTTTTTAAGACACATCTGGAGTGACTCTCTCTGCACGAAAGATCTGGAGTGACTCTCTAGAACAGATCTGGAGTGGCTCTCTAGGACAGATCTGCAGTGACTTTTTAAGACACATCTGGAGTGACTCTCTGTAGGAAAGATCTGGAGTGACTCTCTGAAGTAAAGATCTGGAGTGACCCTCTAGGACAGACATGGAGTGACCCTCTAGGACAGACATGGAGTGACCCTCTAGGACAGATATGGAGTGACCCTCTAGGACAGATATGGAGTGACTCTCTACGACAGATATGGAGTGACCCTCTAGGACAGATATGGAGTGACCCTCTAGGACAGATATGGAGTGACTCTCTAGACGCAAAGGCGTAAATAGTTTATTGCTGCTTACAAAATATCAACTGGTATAGAGGTGGCTAAAAAACCACTAAAAATCAAACGGCCAAAGCTCTCTTTAGTCTCTTCTTTTGATTCTCTACCGGCGTTAGCGTGAAACTATGCCAACCACCTCTTCATAAATGCGATCCTCCTGTTCAAATTGGTTGCGATTTCTGCCAGCAATGTTCGGCTGGCTAGAGTACACAGATCTTGCCTCTGTCTCGCTCGGAGTATGACTGCTGGAAAAGCCGTACCACGAGCTGCGAACAGTGCTATTGTCGTCCAGTGTGTGGTGGCTAACTGGTGAAACTGAGCTGTCATTCACTGAGATAACCGTTTCGGCAGTGTCCTGCCGGTTCCGAAGTCCACCGCGCTGCCGCTTCTGGGGTATCAATGAGGATTAGAAGGAATTACGCTATGTTTGAGTTGTTATGCAGCTGGCTAGGTCTAACTGAAACTGGCTTAGTGTGACTGATGATATTCCCGTGTGACTGATGATATTCCCGTGTGACTGATGATATTCGCGTGTGACTGATGATATTCCCGTGTGACTGATGATATTCGCGTGTGACTGATGATATTCCCGTGTGACTGATGATATTCCCGTGTGACTGATGATATTCCCGTGTGACTGATGATATTCCCGTGTGACTGATGATATTCCCGTGTGACTGATGATATTCGCGTGTGACTGATGATATTCGCGTGTGACTGATGATATTCGCGTGTGACTGATGATATTCCCGTGTGACTGATGATATTCCCGTGTGACTGATGATATTCCCGTGTGACTGATGATATTCCCGTGTGACTGATGATATTCGCGTGTGACTGATGATATTCGCGTGTGACTGATGATATTCGCGTGTGACTGATGATATTCCCGTGTGACTGATGATATTCCCGTGTGACTGATGATATTCCCGTGTGACTGATGATATTCCCGTATGACTGATGATATTCCCGTATGACTGATGATATTCCCGTATGACTGATGATATTCACGTGTGACTGATGATATTCCCGTGTGACTGATGATATTCGCGTGTGACTGATGATATTCCCGTGTGACTGATGATATTCACGTGTGACTGATGATATTCCCGTGTGACTGATGATATTCCCGTGTGACTGATGATATTCCCGTGTGACTGATGATATTCCCGTGTGACTGATGATATTCTCGTGTGACTGATGATATTCCCGTGTGACTGATGATATTCCAGTGTGACTGATGATATTCCAGTGTGACTGAATCTACTTCCGTGTGACTGAGTGTCCTGCCAACCTGACTTTAGGTTGAGTCAACCACCAAAGCAACTTATTTCATCTTAATGTATATTAATTACCTTGGCGAGTATTCTTTGATATACAAATGATGTGATCACAATGCCCAAAATCAGGCACACAACCGGCAGGACAATCGTAAGGATCAACAGAGGATTATCAGTTCCTGTGAAAATAAAACAAAATATTATTAGATAACGAGTAAACAAAGAAAAATTTATTTTTAATTGACTCAAACTTTATACAAGGACCTTACCTAGGCCGGTAGTTGTGGTGGAGAAGGTCCATTTTGATGTTTCTGATCGAGTCAAACCACCATATTCGTGGACTTCGCATCTAATCAACAGGTAGGAGTGCTCTTTAAAGCTAGCGTCACTGATGCTCACTTTCCACCGGCTTGTTTGCTTGTTTTTTGTTGCCGACTCACTGACCACCTTGGCGTTGAAAGTTAGTTAAATAATTCTTTTTTAATTGCAACTTTTCCTACTTAAGCTGAGACTAAATTCCTGACAGAACTCACACCTAAAGATCATTTGAGAAATTGATAAACAGGCAGACAGACAGACAGGCAAGTAGATAGACAAGCAGACAGAGAGACAGACACACAGACAGACACACAGACAGACACACAGACAGACAGAAAGACAAACAGCCAAGTAGGCAGACACACAGACCCACAGACAGAAAGAGAGACAGAAAGACAGGGAGGCAGACAGACAGACAGACAGACAGACAGACAGACAGACAGACAGACAGACACAGACAGACGTACAGTGAGGCCCACAGACAGGCAATCATACAGATTAAAAAAAGACCCCAAACCCAGAATTTTCACACTCCGAAGCTTTGCCAGCCAACTCACAGTGGTGTCCAAGCAGACGTCTCGCACAGACTCGCAGTAGCAGCTGTGATTCCAAGGATTGCGCGTATTCGGCGTAGAGAAATTAAACTGGGCCTGCCGCGTACCCAGCAGATGCAAAGTTTGTAACCATTCTATTGTAATTCTGTCATCTTTAGAAAAAGGTGTGGGTGTAAATTAAGAAATTATTAATTCATAATTTGTTTGGAATTCATAACAATCGCATGACTCACCATTTAATTTATGAACATGGTAGGCTTCAGCAGAGAAACCGGCGTCATAAAACAATAAAAAGCAGGAACAATAATAATAAAAGTACCACAGAACGAAATTGAATAGTGAAGTCACGCCTAGATTAGAAAACATATTAGTTAAAAAAGAAAAATCGAAAAAACGAATCCATTTCATTGCTCGTTTAGATGACAAATCTGCGACATTTATTTTACCACGGATGCAACATTGGCCGTCCCATGCAGTTTTTAACTTTCGCTTAAAAAGTAAAGCAATTCAATGTGTAGAATTTGCAGATGCTATAGTGAACAAATCTGTTGTTTATTCCTAGAGAGTATAAGTGTTGGGCAAGTAATTTCTTTTTGGCAATAAACTGGGGATGCACATTTTCTAGGCATTGGAAAAGGTGAAAGTCAGTTGTTCGTGCAGAATTTAGAAAGTTCCACTTTATTGTACACGACCGCTTTCACTCCGCCTGCCAAATGCAGTTTGTTTTACTGTTTACATTAATTTAAGATGCATTTTCAACAATTTTTAACTACCGTTCGTTCTATTTATAAGCTTCCTTGGGTTTTTAGGGGCTTTTATAGCCTCCAAACTGATAAAGATCAACCATCCCCAATGCTAGAGTGATCGTGTTTTTATTGCATGCTATGAGGGGTGGTGCGGGAACGCGAAGGGGTTGCGTGACGAGAGATCAATAATTGAGCGCGTACATTGGGGCAGGGAGTGGGTCAAGCGTACATTGCGGCAGGCTGAGAGAATGCGCCCTAAATGGGGTTTGAGGACCTGGACGATTTTAACTACGAAGTGCATGAACTGTTATGCAACATTTTATGGTATGGTTTCACCTTCAGCTACACCATATGATTTATCCTTTCCCCTCAGCGGCGGAAGATGAAGATTTTGGGCGATCCCAGAGACGGTGGCGTTTATTTTATAGCTACTATAAGGCAAAGTGAATTGTACAGTTTGTTTGCCTCATATACTACTGACTACAGCTCGTCAGCTTCTTTAGTAGTATGTATAGGACGCAGTCACATCTTTAAGGTAAATAATGTATTTTTTTAATTCGGCACAAATTTTAAAAGTGCAATTAAAAAAGTTTACTTTGCTTGAATATCTGATGCAAGTCAATTAATAAATAGAATATTACTATTTTCTTTAGCCGGGTGAAAAATAGAACAAAAAACAATGCTGATTGTCTCTGATTTATTTTCCTAGAAATGAAAGTTACTCAAAGTTCTCTTAGACGTCAAATAAATATCGTACTATGACAGAAATAAGTAATGCTACGCTTAACATAAAGTAAAGATAAAGAGACAAAAACGAACTGAGTTAAACCAAGCAATAAACTGCTTCAGCTGTTGCCAACAGCTTTAGGCAACAAGTTAGACAAGCTCCCAGATCCCAGCATTAATTCCTCGTCATCAAATTTCATCGATCTTGTTGCCTCCTCTGTCTGAAATATTTTTCAATAAAAAATAGAGCTTAATTGCAGCCATTATTTTTTTGAAATACATTACATAAAACGGCAAGTGAACCAAACCTTAATACGGGAATTAACAGTCAAAAAGCAGCGAGTCTCCAGCGCGTCCCTAGCAACGCCTTGCAGTTCAAATTCTATACGAAGCTGTTTAATAATGAAGCTAAGACAGGCCAACTGGTTGGGGTGCAGCAATGCCGAAGTCCGTTCTCTAGCTAGCCAATCTTGTAGAATTTCAAACTGACGATTGTACCAGCTCTGAGGATGGATTTAAAAAAAAAAATTGTATACCTCAGTCCCGATGTATCATAAAGAAAAGTCAGGATTAAATAACTTTTTTATCAAGGAAACACTCACTTCGAATAGACTGAGCACGAGCATTTCGTCATAGATTTTTTGTCGCAACTGTTGAATGTTTGCCAGTACAAAGTTCACGTAATCCTTGTGCAGCTCATCGATTGGTTTTGCGATGGACAGCAGAGCGGCTAGCATTGCACGATCATCGTAGCGAGCCAGTTGAACCAGCACCGAGTTCAGAACCTCGCACAGCTGATCAACCAAGCTGTTGGCTAGGTGGATTTGAACATCCTCAAGGAACTTGTCTGTCCTCGAATGGTACTGATGCTGAATGATATAGAAAATGGAAAAAACCAATGGCACAGAATAATGGGGTTGTAGGGGATTCTCAATGGGATTTTAGGGGGTTTCTTAATGGGAGTTTTAGGTGTTTCTCAATGAGATTTTTAGGTGATTCTCAATGGGATTTGTAGGGGATTCTCAATGGGATTTGTAGGGGATTCTCAATGGGATTTTAGGGGGTTTCTTAATGGGAGTTTTAGGTGTTTCTCAATGAGATTTTTAGGTGATTCTCAATGGGATTTGTAGGGGATTCTCAATGGGATTTGTAGGGGATTCTCAATGGTATTTTAGGGGGATTCTTAATGGGAGTTTTAGGTGTTTCTCAATGAGATTTTTAGGTGATTCTCAATGGGATTTGTAGGGGATTCTCAATGGGATTTGTAGTGGATTCTCAATGGGATTTGTAGGGGATTCTCAATGGGATTTGTAGGTGATTCTCAATGGGATTTTAGGGGGATTCTTAATGGGAGTTTTAGGGGATTCTCAATGGGATTTATAGAGGATTCTCAATGTAAGTTGTAGGAGGTTCTCAATGGGATTTATAGAGGATTCTCAATGTGAGTTGTAGGAGATTCTCAATGGGATTTGTAGGGGATTCTCAATGAGATTTGTAGGGAATTCTGAATGAGATTTGTAGGGGATTCTCAATGGGATTTGTAGGTGATTTTCAATGGTATTTGAAGGGAATTCTCAATGGGATTGTAAGTGATTTACAATGGGATTTTAAGGTGATTTTCAATGGGATTTTTAGTTGATTTTCAATGGGATTTGTAGGGTTTTCTCAATGGGAGTTGTAGGTGATTCCTAATGGGCCGATTTCCTCAGCTGCTGGAGACCTAGATTAGTTTAATAGTGAAAGAAAGAGATTTCGGGAAATCACGAATGATCATAAAAACTCACCAGATTTTCGCTGGCAGACGTTGAGCATAGATAGAAAACTTTGCTCTTCATCTCCACGCACGTGTTCAGCATGGCACAGAGCTGAGTTGGCAGCAAATAATCAACCCACCGACTAGCTCGTTTCAATTCGGCATCAAATGCAGTCGCAATTCGATTGACAGCTGCTTCTAGCATGTCGGACGACATTGATTTGAGTCGACTGTCGAGATGTTCAGCGAAAATTGCCTCTGGCCAGTGCAGATCGGCGATAAATGACTGCAAGGCTTCCAGCTTCCACAGTAGGTCGGCACTTGAAGCACAACCGCCGCCCTGGGATGTCCAAGTCTCCTGTTCGAATCCCCTATTGATTGATTGGGCTATGGAGGCCTCCATTAGGTCGACGTAGCGAATCACCTGGGGAGCAAAGGTCTCGCACAACTGCCGATGGAATTTTCCATTGCGCAGATTGGCTGCCAAAAAAATTTAAATCAAAATGAGAACTTTTCAAAAAATCCTGAATCTTTCCAATGTTAAAACAACCAATCGCTCACCATCGGATCTAAGATAGTCATTGAGTAGTTGAAAGAGAACAAACGAATCCCAAGTATCAGGCGGCTGGCTCTCCAGCACCGTGAGCATGTCAACGGTGAACATGGACCAGAAAATTTCGGCATGGTCAACAAGCAGGTCGGAGAACCATGCAAATGCCTAGATTTACAAATAGGCGGGGTAGGTTCCTATTGTAGCATTCATTTTTTAACTATATTAAAATTTAATTGTTAATTTAGACATTTTATTTGATAATTTATAAGTATCAACTATCAACAATCAGCCTACCCCCACCCCAAAATGTACAGCAAGCGCACGAGGACAGAGGGACAGAGGGGTAGAGGGAAATATAAATATATAAATAACTCTCTATTGACCTTCTCGATAGAGACACTTAAACGTTTAGTAATGACTCATTATTTAAGTTATTTAATCATTCGTATGTACTTTTCTATTAAAGCAGCCTTTTAATGTGCGAGCGAAAAAATACTAAAATTTTCTGTGCACAGTTAATCCTCGTACGAGGTCTATAAATTTTGTAGCTAAAAAAAGTACAGTGTTTTTGCGGCTCGAGCGGAGGTGTGAACAAGCGAAGGACGTGTGAAGTTTTATTTAATTACTTTTAACACTATTTCTGTAAATAACAGACTGATAAACAGAATGCGGCGACATAGCCAATCACAGCGAGAGAAAGAGACAGATAAACAGGCCGGCCAACTGTGCGCACCCACCACCCCAACTAGGAGGTTGGGGCGCCTGAGTGCGTGTGTACTGAGGCAAGCCAGTGGCGTTCTTTCAAAGTCGTGATAACACGAAATTTATTTAAGCCCAAACCCCAGAGAAGTGCGTGGGCCAAGATAAAACCCAAAAGCTTTCAGTTTCAACATGTGACAATTCTACACAAATTTAAGGACCGTTACAATAATTATTACACATATGAATGACACATGAAAGCTACTAGAAAGGAAAACTTACCTCAGCATGATACTCCTCATTTTGCTGTAGAATATCAATACACATCTCCGCCAAATTGACAAGGCATTTGAGTTTTTGATCGCTTGGTAAGTCAGATTCCACCGTATCTGATAAGATATTGTAATTTTAAGACAAGTGAAACGTTAACTATTTATATTAATTAAAAAAATAACTGGCAAGGTCAACACCACTGAAATTTTACCTTCAATTTTTGCTAAATTAGCAACGTCATTGTAATTGACGTAGGCAGCTTCATCGAGGCAGCTGCGAATCACTTGGCGGACTTCGTTTGGATCGGCTGGGGTTGCAATGTCTTTCATAAGCACCTGGCAATGTGCAAATAAAATAATGGGGCTCAGACTTCGAAGCAGGCATTTATGCTCATTTTTAATGTAGTTTTTATTTCACTGAAATCTATCTATCTATCTATCTATCTATCAATCAATCAATCAATCAATCAATCAATCAATCTATCAATCAATCAATCAATCTATCTATCTATCTATCTATCTATCTCTCTATATTTTTTATTCTCGCAAATTTAGGAGAATCAAAACTTGGTGTTGGCGCAATGATGCTACCGTATGAGCTACAATAACACCCAAAACGCAGACGCGCAACTATGATGCGGAACTCACCCGCTCTAACAGGGAAATGGTACCCTTCAGTGCACCTTCAGGCCGACCAAATGGAAAATAGTAACGAAACTGTGTTAGTTGCCGCATCAGCAGCTGTTTCAGTCGCTGCCTGATAGTCTCAAAGAGAGTTTGCTCCTCCTGTAGCACTGTGCTGATTGCATCTGGTCTGCAAGCCAATAATTTAGAAAGCCAATATTTTTGGTTTAACACTAAGATAATTGTTTTATGTAAAGAAAATTACCGATTTCCATGGACATGAGATGCGCAGTACGCAAAACTAAAATGCAACAGTGCCGGATCAATAGCCAATTGGCGCGTCTCGGATGCGTCCAGCAAATTCTCCAGATAGTACAATTGACGCAAACAACCCCGAACACCGTATCTGCCGCAGTACTCATCCAGTACAAACAGCTGGCCAGGACTGAGCCAGCCTAAGCTGCAGCAAGGCTCCCCTAGACGATAGTTGAGTGTAAGCAACTGCAACTTGCGAAATAGAGCAGCGTGATCAACTCGGCTGGGATCTGCGTGCACGAATCCCTCCAAGCCTGTACGTCGGCTAGTCGGTGCCGGCGAGGATAAAGTTCTTGACTGAGGCAGCTGGGGTTTGTGAGTCTGGCCAGTGGCTCGGTAAATGCTCTGGACCCATAACTGTCGATCTAACTCGTCGTCTGTAGCGTAGGTTACGTAATCACCCGCGCGAACAGTGCTAAAGAAGTGTCGGACAGCAGTTGGTGTTGCTGACAGCAGCTCCGGCGGCGTATCATAGATAAAATCGACAGTGCATTCACTCAGAGGCATCACTTCGTGTGGCTCCGATGTTTGCTCGCGAAATGATGCCATGACGAAGTTGTACTGGCTTACCTGTGGGTTTATCAGGCAGAATTACAAGCGTAGCGAGGAAGGAGCAAGCAGGGGCTAGGAGTCTCAGACTGGCTGGCAAGGAGAGTGGCGCTCCCTTGTTAGTAGCTTCGGCGCCCCCTTTTCCAGTAGCTTTGGCGCCCCCTTTCCAGTAGCTTTGGCGCCCCCTTTCCAGTAGCTTTGGCGCCCTTTTCCAGTAGCTTTGGCGCCCTTTTCCAGTAGCTTTGGCGCCCCCTTTTCCAGTAGCTTTGGCGCCCCCTTTCCAGTAGCTTTAGCGCCCCCTTTCCAGTAGCTTTAGCGCCCCCTTTTCTAGTAGCTTCGGCGCCCCCTTTTCTATTAGCTTCGGCGCTCCCCTTTTCCAGTAGCTTTGGAAACCACTATTTATTCGCTCGAGAAATACACATGCTAACCTGAACAAGGCACAGATAGCGCCGTTTCCATTTCTTGAAAACAGTTCTGCCCATCACCCATAGCCAGCCGCAGTGCTTCACATTGGATGGCTTCTCCATGCGTAGCTGGATTTTTATCCTCAAATCGTCTGAGCAGTTTTTGCTAGTGAGCATTTTGTACCACTCGCTATCTTTGGCTGTAGCGCAGGTTGGTTTCATGATCACCTGGAAAACGGTTTTACAGATGTGTTAGTTAGCTAATAAAAAATCTGCTTAATATTTAATGTAAGATGTCAAACAGCATAAACAAGCCACTCACCCTTCCAAGCTCTTTATCATCCAAACTTATCATACTAGAACTCTCAGCAAAAAGTTTCACTTTGATGAGAGGCAGAGGCTGAGCAGTAGCGAAATCAGCTTGCGTGTCCCACATTGGATGGGACGCCTCGGCATGATCTGTCTGCAGTTTATCGTTGCCCTCCAGCTCTATCGTGCAGTACACGGTACGGTTGCTAGGGACGCATTTTAAATTGCGAACCTCGCAGACAACAACCTGTTGGATAGCGAAAGAGTATGTTATTTGATTGTTTTAGCGTTGTGAAATTTACTAACTTTTAAAACATCACCCTCTGAGATCAGTCGTTGTACTTTTACCCAGCGTCAAAATAGGATTATGGGAAAAATTGCATCGAACATTTTCCAATGCCCAGTTTTAGTTTTTAGATAACACTCTCGCTGAAGCCATTTACTCTAATCACACAAACAAACTGGGAACATTGCCCGAATCTGCTGTAGCTCCCCAAAAAATCCCATTACAGCCAAACCCGATAATCGCCCCATTTACTAATCGCTATCAACTATATTATGTATGGACACAGTTAACAACATAGCTTCTACGTTCTGTGAGTGTAAGATATACATTGTCTTATGAAAAAGTGCACCTCAATTGAGAAGATCAGCTGTATGTTACTGCGATTGTAGCCGCTGCTTGAAAATGGTCCCTCACGGCCTTTGCCGCCTAATCGACGAAGTGGTTTGATTGCCTGCTGACTATGGCGATTGACATTGTCAGTCTTGTTAACGGGCACCGCTTCCAAATTGCTCATCAATTGGATTACAGTCTCCTTGGCCTCATCATAATAAACCAAATCCAGTTTTGCACCGCTTCGAGTCTGTGGGTTCGATTCAATTATTAAGATAGATAGATATACTTTATAAAAAACGCTCGTATATGAGTTTTGCATCTTTTTAGTAACAAGGACACCTTAAGTAGAAGGACGGGACACTTCGTTTCTTGGAAAGTTTTTGGAGTCCAATTTTCGCGAAAAATACACTACGGAGATAGGAAATTTGCTGTTTTTCGACATCAAATTAAAGATTGCGCTCGATTGGAAGCAGATGCAAATCTCATCTTTTGATATTGTGGTTCGTGCCTTCTTAATCTATCGAACTACTCGTATGTACGTCTTAATTTGTTAAAAATTGATTAAAAATTAAAAATCTACGTAGTGTATTTTTTCGTGAAAATTGGACTCCAAAAACTTTCCCGGAAACGAAGTGTCCCGTCCTTCTACTTAAGGTGTCCTTGTTAAGTAAACCTAAACAAAATATACTACTTTTTGTACCTGACTAAATTTGTTACTCCTCATCTTAGCCTCCTCCAGCATCTGTAGTCGAGTTTCAAGTTCTCGACGAATCTGCGCCGCTTGTTCATCAGCATCGTCTAGCTGAAAATAAATAATTATTTTAAATATTAAATATCATAGCAATATCAATAATACACCTGGAGAGAGTGATTGAGTGTAAGTAGACAGAAAACAACATAGATTATTTTTTTTATTATACTGTGAGTAGTGTGGAGCATTGAGTTGGCTAGGGGTGGTGGGCGCCTGCGTGCGCACGCGCTAGTCGGAGTGGCGTGATTGGGGGGAGGGTTGGGTGCACCCACCTCATTTTCTATCGGTTTTAAATATACTGAAGCCATACGTGCTTATCTATTTAAACACACACACACACGGTTCACAACGGAATTCCAGAATAACACCTAATCACGCACTCCACATAGGGCGTACAAACGGGATACTTGGAATGTACATTCTCTACGCCCTCATGAGCGTAAATTGCGCAACTGGCCCATAGCCCAACCAATTAGTGCACAAGGCCCAAAATTAATGTGACGGGGTCGAACCTGGACCAGTGGCACACAAGGCAGACCGCCGAGCCACTCGCCCCCTACTCGTCACAGAAGCAGCACTAACTTGACAAGCGTTAAACATAATCTGGTGCTGATACTTCGGTACACTCAGAATAGCTTGAAACATATCAAACAGCATTTCTTTGCTAGGCAGAGGCTCGTTCTGACAGACCGACACGCGTTGGCCCCGCCTAGGATCTTCATCGCCGCGGATAATCTGATCAAACTTGGCCATCCACGAGCTCAGCACTGTCTCCTTGCTCAGGCCATCGATTTCTGGTAGGCAGCGGACGCGTTTCTCAACATTGTTCTTGAAAACGTCGCGAAAGTCGCGCAACGAGCAGCCACCCGAACGGACAAGTGCGGTTAGCAAATCGGACTGTAGGAAAACTTCGTGATAGTTGAGCACCGCATTCTGGAAAGCTTCGTCGGATAAAATACCGCTACCGCCGGACACGAAGGCTTGAAACTGATCGCGAATCTAACGGATTTTAGAATGATTAAAAAATAATCAATTTGATTCCATTCAATTTAACAAATCACAAACAGAAACTTACTTAGAACTAAAGAAACCAATGACAAAGCCAATTACATTTTTATGAAAGTCTTTGAAGCTACAACTTGTGATACAGCTTCTTAAAATCCGAATCTGAGGAAAGATTGACTTTTTATGCAAAGCCAAGTCTAAAAACATGCTTAACAATAGTTCACGCAATGAGCTTATTTTGATGCAGTAATTAAAAATAATTATTTCAATCCTCATATATACGCATCAGAGATCTGTGGATATAAGCATGAATCATTTCAAAATCTAGGAACTCTACATTATTTGCTGCATAGAATTGAAAAAAACAGATTAGAGCAATAAAGCACTGATTTCTAAATATAGCCAACTCATAACTCATTGGACGAACGGGACAGCACGTATATTATTTAACAAGCTCTTAGTCAGAAATCGTCTGAAACAAATATGGGGGCCTATAGCCTTCCCTGGGACAGTGACAGCTGCAAATGGGAGTGCTAGATAGAGTTGGGAAAATCTATGTGAGCATGGTGCGTTCAGTGCTTTTGTGCAGAGGCTAAATACAAAAAATACCCGACAAGCATATCGAAAAAGAAAGAGATTTAAAGCTTTCCAATATAAAATGGAATAACTAAAAATAAAAAATAGATAGATAAATAATAAAGGAGAAAATTATTTTCTAAGCGGAAAGCTTATTAACAAACCTGTTCAAGCTGCTCTGATGTAACTTTGACCTGTCGAACAGTCAAATCAGTTGGTTGTTTAGCACAGAATGGGTAGGCAATGCAGCGCATAACCAAAACGTAAAGTAGGAGTCTTTCTTTTCGGTCAGACTCTTGCTCAGAGTCGTTCAAACCCGCTTTTTTAGACGGCTGGCTGGTAGGAGGGCTTGCTGAACATGGAACGGCAGTGCTTGGCTGAGTGGATGGCGCAGGCGGCTTTCCAGAAGGCACTGACAGCAAAGTCGCGCTAGACTGATTTTGCGCCTGTTGAAACCTCT
Source organism: Macrostomum cliftonense (assembly GCA_950096795.1). NCBI lineage: Eukaryota > Metazoa > Platyhelminthes > Macrostomidae > Macrostomum > Macrostomum cliftonense. The sequence goes on along the minus strand of CATNEM010000024.1, from coordinate 2,033,419 downwards.
TTGAGCTGCTAACTGCCTGGTTAATTTTTGCACGAGATTCTAACTGCAGGAAAGTAGGCTGGATAAGTGGCGGCTCTTTAGCATGGTTCCAGTCCTCATCCTCCCCAGATGATGAGGACTCCTGTAGCATTGTTTAGCTTAAATTGTGTAAAAAATGCAGGATTTTTTATTTTAATAGAAAATGATAAATAAACAACTTTAAGGGTACTTTAGCACCTTGTTTTTAAATACAAAATTAAAATCTACAAGCTCTGAACTTTTTTTAAAGCAACCATTTTATAAAAGCCAATAATGCTTTCTAACATCATAATAATAAATCTAAATGGTTGGTAGTATTAAGGTATAAATAAAATGTATAAAACTTCATATAAAAAGTTCAATTTATTATATGCAAATATTATTTGAATAGTTTTAAAGTTGTACCTAAGCAAGTTTTTTATTTGTAAGCAGTAATTCCATATTTAAAAAGTGCACTTTTGAGTGTCTTTATAATTAGTTAGTAATACCAGTAACAAAAAGCTGACACAATTGAATTATTATAGATCAGACAATCGCTGATAAAAAATCGAAATCATAATATAAATAGCATGATATGAATAAGCCATAGCATATGACAAATTTACATTTAATTTCCTTTTTTATTGCTAATAATTACAGTTACAGGAAACAGTCACTAACACATTGTTTCATCCAACAAAAATAACTGTAGCCAAAAGTTATTTGTCCAAAATAAAAACATATAGATATTGAAAATTGATAGATACAAGCAAGCTAAGCTCTAACAAAAAGTTGAACAATTTTTTATATTTGCTACTGACTGATGTGATGCGCATGTATAACTTTACATTGATTTTTGGGCTAAACTAAATTAAAAAGCCTTTACTTAGAATATAACTCAATCTGTTGACAAAATACATTTACGCTTTCATAAAAACATCAAATTGCTATTAGTTGTCATAAAATTGCATAGGAGTAAAGTAAGATGCGTAAAATTCGAATGAACAGTTGTAAGTAGGTTGAAGCACGCGGCACTTTACTTCATAGCTATGGAACTTTCGAAGAAAACAATAAGTTTGAACTTAAAAGTATGTAGTTAAACAAGTTCACTCACATGTATTTTTTTCGTTGATTAAAATCCATATTAATCTTTCATTAATCATCAATATACACCGAATTTTTTAGATTTACTGAATTTTTTATTTTATTTATTTTAAGCAAAATTAACCAAACGGAATTTGTTTGGTCGTCACATCCGCCAAGTTCTCGAATTTCAACATCAAAAAGTAGAAAAATAATCAAGCTGCAAAAATCAAACTGAAGTACTAAACAGCCAATAAAAGGACTGTCAGCAAGTATGCTTTAATTTCATTCTATGATTATACTACGTATTTTAAAGCGAAAATCTGTTGTGGGTTAGAACTTTCGTGCCATAAACCTAAGACTGAAAAAGCACTCTGGTTGCTCTAAATATTAGTCCAAACGCTTCATTCAGAGTCTACAGAGAGTCTACCATTGTTCAGAGATTAGTCAAGCAGGTGTCAAGTACAAACTATCTGCAGGAGGCCGCCAAATTAAAGGGGCATTTTATCCACATGCAACATTAACTAGACGCACAATTCAATTCTGCAGAATCTCGGGAGTGTAAAATCGGCCTTTAATTATTTGGAGTGTAAAGTAATTCTACTCTAGAAGTCCTTGCCTTTGGTGTGGCTGAGCGGCTAAGCTCCTATAGTGCTAAGACTGGCTCAATGAGTTTTATTAATGCACGGTAATCCTGGGATGCGAATACAGGACCCGCAACCCTAACGAGACGGGGATCCCGAGCGATGTTTATTTCCAGCTTTTTCAGGGCATCAGTAAAAACAAAAGAGCTGAATGAAGGGACTCTGTGCAGGGGCATCTTGATGGGCTGGCAGGCCTAACAATGATTAACAAGTACTTTAAAATTTAGCACAGGTAGTGTCTTTTCGAGGTTGATCTCGCATTTTTGGATTGCAAACTAGATCTCTAACAGTCATGAGCTGCTATTACGCTAAAACTACGTATCTGCCAAGAGGGTTTTTATCCCATGCAGAGGATCGTAAGCGCCAAGCAAATTTAAATGATAGAGCGATTCTTATGAGCTCCAGTCTGCAGTATTTTTTAATTAGAGGATTTTGGAGTGATGAAATATTATCTATCTAAGATGGCCAAGAGCACGCTAACTACAGTACTCATAAGTGCGCCACTGGTTTCACATTAAAGTACATTGGGACGGCTTCCAATCTCAGCATTGATTCCCAAGACGGCGCACTGGCGGATTAATTAGCCAGCTAAGCCATGGCCTAAATAAGCAAATTGAAGATTAAAAGAAACCTTATGACTATAAATCAAATCACTAAGACGAAACCTAAATCAGCAAACCAGGCAGCACGGTGAGATATATTGAGAATAGTAATAAGTAATAAACCTGCACACACAGAAGGCACACAAGAACAGGAATTTCAGCAGCAAAAATTGGGACTGACTTACCTCAGCCGCTCGGAGTTCAGCCTCGGGCGGATCGGGGTCAGATTCAAAGTCGCAGCCGGAGTCGCCGTTGATGCTGATGCTGATGTCGACAGAGGGATGTAGGGCGGGATCGGATATTCTTCTGACCGGGACAGGCCTTCCTCAAACAACCAGGACACCACCAAAATGTTTCGTCATTGGGGCAAGGGGGTAATTTACTACCGGGAGATACTTGACTGACAGGGGCCAATCGGGGAGACGCAGGCGTCCTGGAGATGCCCAGATACCCAGAATATCACGTGACTATCACAGATCACGCGCGTGAACCGTGGCTGCGAAGAATCTGACCCGACCTTGACCCGGTGCCTCGCTCCGATTGGCTGAAATAAATCACGTGACAGAGGTCTCCGAAGGGTCAAAGACGACCCTTGGGGGTGGGGCGGTTGCGCAATCACCAAATTAATTATGCAAATGAGAAATGCTAGACTTGCAGACATAAAAAAGGTGTTGGGAGAAAGCTGTTAACGCGCAGATAAAGAAATCCTAAAAATATCCCAAGGTCTAAGGTACTGTACATAGTAGTTCAAGTTATTCTCAAGTACGTTCTGCGGTCACCAAGTTCGTTGAGTCTACATCGTTTTTCCTTCTCATTTTTCTCTAGGACGCATCAATTCTCTTTAGGAAACTTTGACTTATTGTGTACAAAACCCAATTTTCGAAATATTTTTTCAACTAGTGTATGGCAGTCAGTGGCTTAGCAAAATTGACTTAGATTATTATTTACAGACTTTTATAGAGACTGTTATTTGTCAATCAAAATCGTGCATATACGGCGTGGCAAAGAACTCGGCTACTCGACAACTCGGCGACACGTCCCGCTTCTGCTGCTGCTTGGCTTCTCCATCGGCATCATTGACGCAGCCGCGTCCACCGATACGCACCTGCCAGCTAAGATGCTGCATCAGCTGATTGACAGTTTCTATGGGTTTCGATCGCATCAGTTCGGCTAGAGCCAGAGAGAACAGCGCCAGCCTGTACACATCGGCGCGATGATCCAACGACACCTCGGAGCGCACCGAACGCCACAGGACTTTCACGCCATCGTTGAGTGCCGCCGCGGCGGCTAGAACGTTGGCTTGTCGAACAACCCGACGCCCGACATCGGTGGAGGCAACCGAGGTCAGACAGCTGTCAGCCTCGACTAGGTAGCTTGCTGAGGCTTCTGATGTTGAACCGCACAGGTCTAGCAGCTGGCTAAGCAGCTGGTGAAGAACTTTGCGCGGCTCCATTTGTGGCGGTATTTCTATGGGAAGATTACATCCGGTTTGCATAATTTCAGTCCTAAGCAAGGTAGCAGAGTAGCTTTTGAGCCAAATTGTCTCTACGAAGCCTAAATCCTAATCGGATGTAGCTCTGATACCTTAATCCCTAACCGGATGTATCTCCGATACCTTAATCCCAAACCGGATGTAGCTCCGATACCCTAATCCCTAACCGGATGTATCTCCGATACCTTAATCCCTAACCGGATGTATCTCCGATACCTTAATCCCAAACCGGATGTAGCTCCGATACCTTAATCCCTAACCGGATGTATCTCCGATACCTTAATCCCTAACCGGATGTATCTCCGATACCTTAATCCCAAACCGGATGTATCTCCGATACCTTAATCCCTAACCGGATGTTAGGATGTAGCTCCGATACCTTAATCCCTAACCGGATGTAGCTCCGATACCTTAATCCCAAATAGGATGTAGCTCCGATACCTTAATCCCTAACCGGATGTAGCTCCGAAGCCTTAATCCCAAACCGGATGTAGCCTCAAAACCTTAATCAATAACCGGATTTAGCTCCGAAACCTTTAAGCGGAAATATATAGCCAAAGTATAATGTTTTTTGAATGGCAAATAAATAAACCACAAAAATCTACGAAAAATACGCTTGTATGCATAAAATGAATTTTTATTCTACGGACAAATTATCGATTTTTAGCAAATGTTCTTTCCAAAGCAACTCCCAGCACCAACCATTACTATTTATTTATAACGCAATAATTTAACGCTTAAGTAGAAAAAAAACAACAAAATGCTTGAATTGCCTACTACGCATTACAACACAACTAAAAAACAGTGACAAGAAAGCATTAGAAACATAGTCTTTATGGTTAGAGGCGATAATTCATAATAATGTATTTGCGTAAAGCGATTTTTAAAATAAATTTTGGCTTATTTTAAAAGGATATCTTAAGCTCAACAAACAGAATTATAATAGTGGCTTTGATTGTCATTATTATAATAGAATAAAGGGTATTCTCATGATAAATCGGAGGGTATTCTCATGGTGGATCAGAGGGTATTCTCATGATGGATCAGAGGGTATTCTTGTGATTGATCAGAGGGTATTCTCATGATAAATCGGAGGGTATTCTCATGATGGATGAGAGGGTGTTCCCATGATGGATCAGAGGGTATTCTCATGATAAATCGAAGGGTATTCTCATGATAAATCGGAGGTTATTCTCATGATGGATGAGAGGGTGTTCTCATGATGGATCAGAGGGTATTCTCATGATAAATCGAAGGGTATTCTCATGATAAATCGGAGGGTATTCTCATGATAAATCGGAGGGTATTCTCATGATAAATCGGAGGGTATTCTCATGATGGATGAGAGGGTGTTCTCATGATGGATCAGAGGGTATTCTCATGATAAATCGGAGGGTATTCTCATGATGGATCAGAGGGTATTCTTGTGATAAATCGGAGGGTATTCTCATGGTGGATCAGAGGGTATTCTCATGATGGATCAGAGGGTATTATTGTGATGGATCAGAGGGTATTCTCATGATAAATCGGAGGGTATTCTCATGATGGATCAGAGGGTGTTCTCATGATGGATCAGAGGGTATTCTCATGATAAATCGGAGGGTATTCTCATGATGGATCAGAGGGTATTCTCATGATAAATCGAAGGGTATTCTCATGATAAATCGGAGGGTATTCTCATGATAAATCGGAGGGTATTCTCATGATAAATCGGAGGGTATTCTAATGATGGATCAGAGGGTATTGTAATGATGGATCAGAGGGTATTTTTATGATGGATCACAGGGTATTCTAATGATGGATTAGAGGGTAATTTTATGCTGGATCAGAGGGAATTCTCGTAATGGATTATTTGGCACTATCAAATCGGATTAGAATGTTATTCTCAATTTTGATTCTACGGGTAACAACTTCCTTTTTTTAGGAAGCACAATTTTTCAATTTTATGAATTCTTTTAGACAGCGGAACACATGGGAATATCAAAACATAAGTCCTCAGTCTCGATTTTTGGACACAAATCTCTGCTGCTCCGAATCAGTTGACATCATTGAGGCCACTCTCTGCTGCATCGCTGCCCGTCCCGACTGGCGATGCTGTTGCTGCTGCGGGACGCCAGCAGACTCTGCCATCAAAGCCTCGGCTTCTTCAATAGCCAACTCGGCAGTGAGCAGTCTTGGCCAAGCCCGTCCCAATAGCATGGACATGAGTGACGGCGGCAACCGGAGCACCCAATGAACCCGGCCCAGCACCAATGCGTGATGCACGGGACCGAATGTTCGACTGTCCTCGGAACCGGGCGAGGTTCCCTCAAGCCACAAATGCCAGGGTCGGATAATCAGTTCGTTAGATTGACGACAATAATTATTGATAGGTTCGTATGAGCTGCCGGGAAATCTGTCGCCATTCTTGATTTTAACTGAATCGTCGCTTAAAGCTGTTAGCCGTTTGACCTGCGGAAACGGAGTGGGAAAATTAAAAAAGTCAAATTTTGACAGATAACAAAATTAGAACAAGGCTTAGGTACTTTTATTTTTTTACCGAACGTTCTACATTAAAAAAACAAAGGAGGCCGACAGACCTGTCTTACGAAGACAAAAGACAAAAAAGATCAACAACAGAGTGGCTAAGACATCTATCTTATGACCGGAAGGTCGTGAGTTCGAACCCTGGCTCTAGGAGACAATTTTTGCCCTTAAGCAAGTCCCTTAAGATCTGCATTTCTTCAGTCCACCTAGCTGAGATTGGGTACCAGTTTGAGCTGGGAAAATTTCCGGTAGGTGTTGCAGCCCCTCCTGCCCATCAGGACTGAGCAGCTGTACACAGCCCTTTGGCTGCACATCTGGTCGAAAGATTTTGGGTGTCTAATTTTTTTCCTTTGAGAGATAAATATTTAAAAAACCCAACCAACCTGAATACAATTCGGATCCCTGGGAGACAGGAACACAATTAGCTGATCAATCTGCAATTCTTCGTAGTCAATTATTGGCCGAATTAGAATATAGTCTCGCCAAGGCGCGCCGCCACAATCGGCCGAGCTGACGGGATTCAGTATTGGCCGCATGGAGGCTCCATCAACCCGCATCACAGATAGGGAGTGAAAATGTTGATAGAAGATGTAGCCACCAAGGCATGCTGTGCCGATTCTGAGGCTGCGAGGTGAGTAATAGACTTGGCCGAGATGGCCAAGTAATTTTTGCCACCAATTGTGTGACTGAAAAATAATAAATAATGTAGATTGTCTAAAAAGGAGCAAATAGATTTCTGGATTTTTTATAATATGCAATACCTAAAATATTGAAGTTCTTTCAGTTCTTTCTTTGGTGTGAATATAACTACAGATATTTGCACTCTTTGGAATGACTTTGGATTTTATCTAAATGTTAAAAAAGATAATACTAAAAGTTTTTGTGCTAGAAGAAACTGTAGTATAGTTATATAGTGCAATATAAACAAGTTAGAATATATTCAAGTTCAAAGTGTTAAAACTAGGCCCTAAAAACTAAAGGTTTATTTGCTATAAAACTAACTAATTATAAATAGGTATTTTACATACAGGCAAAAGCCACAAGTTATATAAAAAATTTTTGCTACCTATTATGATATTATTAAGCTTAGCTTCTAAGAAGGTATAAGCCATATAATGTCATCAAATGAGCAAAAAATACATTAATTGACTAGGAATATTCTGTTCTTTTATATAATTGTAAAACTGCTATGGCTATATTTTGCTAATTAAAAATTAATTAAAAAAACAAATTATTGGCACATAAGCCAAAATTATTGATAGCAAAATAATTACCATGGGGTCTACCTTAGGACCAAGGTTCAAAAAAAGGCTGCACTGTGAAAGGAAATTGGCTCTTAATAGCAGTAGCTTAGCCAATGAGGGTATTAGTATATTGGCCAACATTCCCAAAATCAATTAATTCAATTTTTCCACTTGTATTTCTTTTGAAAAGGGTATTAATACATTCAGTTTAACTGAAAATTGCAAATAGGGATTCTGATATCTTACTGAAAACAAATGCCCTCAAATAGAATCTTGGCTAAGCCACTAAATATCAGATAGTAGAGAATTAGTAGTCCACACCTCGTACATATGCAACAGTTGGCCAAGTTGGTTAACTGATTTGGTGGCTAACCAAGGTAAATTGCAAAATCACCAATGTAAGTGGCAAAATTGGCAATGTCCAAGTTGCACACATATGTTATATGAGTCCATATCTTAATATATTAATAGGGTACCTGTAAAGGTTGTAGTCCATAATCTATAAAAGGGTATAAATGCCAGATTGATACTAAATATATTTATAATTTTTAGCATTTACATTAATATATTCTGGTTTATATTTATAGCTTTCAAATACAGGTTGGCATACAAATTTGGGGTTCCTTTAAAGGGATTAAAATATTGTTATACACAGAGACTATAGATGGTATAGAATTAGTGTTCCGCCATCATGACGGTTACAGTTACAGCATATGACGGGAGCGGCACTTTTTTAGCCATATTTTTCATTACAGTTATGGTTACGGAGAAATTTTATGCTTATGATTACAGTTACAGATTATGGACTTTTTAAAGATTATCAGTAATTATTTTTCTGTCATGGAAATTTTTTGCACCTGTTAAAATTTGCAAAAATGTATATTTCAATTGCTTATTAAGAAAGTTTTGTTTAAATCAGCATTTTATAGGAAGTTGCAGTTGGTAAATTCCAACCCTAAATTCAAATTGAATTTCGTTACATACCCAAAGAACACCTTAAGTAGACTACTTAACCTACCCAAGGACAACTTGTACCCACCTTGTAGTTTAAAGTAGAAGAATTTACAAGTGCATGAGTTACAACCATCTTTAATTCTCAGAAAATTTAAACAGATTCATTGCAATCATTTTTTGATATCAAACAACAACAACAACAACAAAGTACGCTGTCAAGATGATAAAAAGCAGCGTCACAGGGCGCGCCTCAGAGCCTGGGCGCGAACGAAGGCCGCGCCGCCGGCAGAATCGGGGGCGCCGGCGTCAGCCAGCAGGCAATCGACGAAACGCCGAGTTCGCGCTTGTCCTCGCCGGTAGGGCGCCTGCAGCGTAAGCAGCAGCACCTCCTGCACCGGCTCGGGGCAGTACGACTCGGCGCGGATGACGTGGCCTGCCAGCTGGAGTCGCCGACGGCGCAAAAGTTGACTTGGACGGTCCAGGCCGGCGCGGCGATAAAGTGCCGCGTTGGAGACCCGCTCGTAGCTGATCTTGAAGGCGGCGCGCAGCAGGCCAGCGTGCGCCGCGTCGACTTGTTGCTTGAGCGAGTCTATCAGCATCCAGGTCTCGGCGTTGTACGGCAGGACGGTCTCGATCACCGCCCGAAACAGCGCCGCCCTCTGGCGATCTGGCAGGGCCAAATGATATTTTTTGACATCAAAAAATATACATAGTTTATAGACAAAATACAAATAAAAATGAACATATGTTAAACTCATATATGATATGACATCAATATGTATAATGTTATAACTCAACTCAAAGTCATGTAGATCATGAATTGTAAAAAATTAACATTTAGAAGCATAATAATTATAGCAAAAGATGTAATTGAAATAATTATAAAATAAAAATAACAGTGGTAGAGCATTAAAAACCTATTATTGTGGTTGCAAACTATATAAATTTGTAATATTACGGTTACAGTTATGGTTATGGCAAAATTACGGTGATTTTTTGGCCATAATTATAGGTCATGACGGTTATGGTGATTACCCATTGATTACAGTTACCGTTACGGTTACAGTCCCAGAGATTGATGGCGGGGGAACACTATATAGAATTCCATGATAAGATGTACAATCAGATTATATGTATTTAGATTGAATAAACCAATTTGGAATGAATTGGTAAAACTGAATCAACATTTCAAACAGCTATTTTTAGGAATAATAAAAATGTGAAGTATAAGTATAACAAATTCTATATTGAATTACAAATATTAAATATAAATAACTAACAACAACAAAAAATACAGGGCAATATCACAATGAAAAGAGTATTGAATAGTATTATAGGGTAAATCTTAGGGCCTGGATACAAACAAATATATCTTATGAATCCTATTCTGCATACATTACATACATGCCTTATTTCAATGGGAGCTTTGCAATTGGCTAGCGTATTGCCATTAGCTAATTTCTTTTGATAGGTCCCCTAGACATCTATATGGTTCCAAACTATGGTAGTCCCTAGCAATAGACTATATATAATTAGAATAAGTATAATATAAAATATAGCCTAACTATGTTAATTATACATAATTTCATAAACTAAAATTAAAATTTCCTAGCTAGTCTATTAAGTGCCTCCTAAGATATCAATTAATAGCTAATCCAAAAATGATATATGGTATATCATTGTTTTGTTTTTAGATCACTTACAATTGTCAATGCTTCACCTTTATGCCTTTACCCTAGGTCAAGATTAAGATAGTAGACCTAACTCACTGTTAAGTTCTATACAACTATAGCCAATACCAATGGGCCTACTTCACTATATTAAAATTTTAATAGTCTTAAACTACAGCATTTTTTAAATCTTTTTTAGACTAGGTAGATCTTTACACTAAAGATTTAGTTAGAGACACTAAATTTAGTCCTAAGTTAATAATAATAATGATATGAATGATACATTAATAGCCTAGGTCTAGGCTAGGGTAACATGATGAAAATTGTTCTAATAGGTCTATAACTGCTTATATCAAGAAATCAATATAAAATTTCCGTGGATGCCCATACTTCTTTGCTTGGTTGAACAAAGCAATGAAAAGGCCCTTCTAATATTAAAATTAGAAGGGCCGAATACAATAAGGTCTACAATATGTCATGTGCTAGGCTGTTAGCCTCATTCTAGTCTAAGGGCCTAGTTAGGATATTAGCTATTATGAATAAAAAATCACAGAAAAAATGCAACTGAAAATTTTTCACTTGATTAGAATATTAATTAGTTTTTTAGCTTTGGTGTTGGCTGTCAGGGCTCCAGATTAGGCCTAACTAACCTAAAATTTCTATCAATTAATTCGAGACTTGTGAGGGCGGGGGTTTGAGCTCTTTTATCTAGGGTCTCCGGGGGTTGATGATTTATGCGCTCGGAGTTCTCAGTTGAAATCGCTGGGAATTTTCCTCGAAACCGATTGTCGATTTAACAAAACTGGTGTTGATATTTGGGGAACTCCACTGCCGGGTCCTCAAAGTCCGGGGGAGTGTAGCTAAGCGGTAGCTGAGGGGTCTTGTTGGCACAACTCTATCAGTGGATGCTCAGAATTCAGTTTACACTCGATTATTTAATTTGCCTTCTCTGGACTATTAATTGCGCGAGTCTTAGTGATTTAAAGGATTAAGGGTATAGGTATTCAGGGTATATAGCTTTGTCAGGCTATCTCAGCTTATAGGCATTCAAACTCAGCCATCCTATCTCGTCGCTGCGGTTTATTTTACCGAAGCTAGATAACTTTATACTATAGACATACATTTAAGCCCATGCTATCTCAGCTTGGGACGAGCAATTGCAGCCAACATATAAGTTCAATGTTATTCTGTCTATATAGATTACCGTATCGTCAATATAGATTACCACCGTATCCAGGTCTTATCTTCGCGAATAAATACACTACGGAGATTTCGTAAAGATTAGACTCCAAAAATTCTCCAAGAAACGAAGTGTCCCGTCCTTTAACTTATGTTGGCTGAGATTGCTCGTCCCAAGCTGAGATAGCATGGTCTTAAAAATGCATATCTATGGTAAAAAGTAGCTAGCTTCAATAAAAAAACCGCAGTGACAAGATGGGCTGGCTGAGTTTGAATTCAATTCAGGTAATTTAATAATATAGTCAGCATGGCGCAAATTCAATTATGCAGCATACGAGAAACGGACCGAGAAACCGCGGCGAAGCAGCTATGGAATGGATGATGCTGTTTTCATTAACTGAAAATTTTTGCGGAAACAAGACGGAACCTCGGTGAGGTTCCTCGCAGATCTCAAAAGGCCGCGACAGAATTATAGAAGCAAAACCGTAGCAGAACAAGAACTGCGAGAATGGAGCCAAAAAATAAACACATGGAAATGGCCTAAAAGCGATAGGAACTTAGGTGGAATAGAGTAATTCTTGCGGTGTAGTTTAAATAAATAAATAAGCCGTTTTTAGTTGCGATTTTACTCAGCCCGTATTACTGAGCTGGCATAGGCGTACGTCAGCGCAGTTAACGTAATAACAAACGGGTTCTATAGCATGTGTATTATAAACAGGCAGGGTCTGATCAGCTTGTCAAAATTAAGCAGTAAAATCGCATTGCTCATACATGTGTATTACACAATTTATGATTGCCGCACTGTTCGGCAGCTTTACAAGGCGCATTGCACACGAGCAGAGTCAGTTATCGATGCCAAATAAAACAGTAGTAGATGTACTTTTACTGATCGGGCATAGCGACGAGGGCGACGGCGAAGGTTGCCCTGACTTCTGTTTCCTTGAATGCCCAAGTTATGGGCTGCACTATAGTGTAGATCTGCATGTAAGTGCAAGTTTATTCAATTTTAACCTAAAATTATAGCTAGCGTATTTATACATGTATTTTCCCTAGGGTTCCAAGGTAATTTAATGGTAGCGTTTTGTTATAATGAAAAAACGAATTAAAATCCTGACCAGAAAAGATTTATAAAGTACGAGTAATAATTATTAGGAAATAAGAGTCTTCATTTGGAATTCAGGACTCAGTTTTTAGTCAATTTATTATTTTAAAAAGCTGTGGTGAACATTAGTATATAAATAAAATAGTAAACCGCAGATGCAGCTGCATTGTATTTAGTTGAGAGGGCTTAAGTGTATAAGCGTAGTAGCCAAATTACATATACGTGGGCTATTTTGGCGAATTAGTGTAGCTCTTACACAGAAAAAGGGGCTGAGAAGCTGATAAAAAGTAGCAAAAAAATTTTATTTAAGGTTTCCGGTAAAAGTTTAGAGCACGCAGTCGAGATAGCTAATATAATACCAATAATTACTTGTACTTGACGTTTAAAAAATGTAATAGGAACACACTAAAATTCAACGCACTTCTAAACCCCGAGAAGGGCAGTAATAAATTACCTATACAACTTATACTAGTGTACTGTAATATAGAAATAGGTATTGAATAAAAAGTTAATTTAGATTGCAAAAAATTTTTTTACCATATCTGTACTGACACTGAAATTTAAAATCGCACCAAAAATTGATTGACGTTGTTTATTAAGTATCAATATTTACTGGGGTGTTGAATGTGTCCTTAACCAAGGGCAGCTAGCTGGTACGGCACGTTCTCTAACTACTCAATTTCGTCCTCAGTCGGATTGACACCTTCAATTGAGGTTTCTCCTGGCGGCTTTTCAACGTTGGTCCGCTGAAGCTCGATGTAGTTCTCGGCAGCGCTGCCGGCTGCTCGTGGCGGCACTGTGGCGTCTTCAGCCAGATTGACTCGGCAGGCGACAGCGTCTCGCTTCGTGTAGCGCAGAGGGACAACCGTCTTCTTGCCGATGTTGAGCACTCCATCGACTAGGTCTAGCGATCGGCAGTGCACGTCTAGGAACTCGAATCCCAGCAAAGAGTCGTGATCGCCTACAGCGAGGAAGAACGTCACGTTGATCTTGGCGTCGCCCAGGCACAGATCGACGTCAACTTTGCCAGCCATGCGCAGCGGCTCGCCTGAGTAGGTGACCAGGCGGTCGCCGCTCGGCTGAATACCTTGACGGAAATTAGCGAACTCGACAGCCAAAGGCTTCCAATCGGAGCTGCCCAGAATGTTACATCTGGCACCAGAATCAACTAGCAATGCCAGACGTCGGCCGAAGATCTGTCCGGCGATGTAAGGGTCTCGTCGGGCGCGTCGACTGTTCAAATGGCTGGGGAACTCTAGGTTGACACTCAGCTTCTTAGCCGGGTAGCTCAATGACGCCTCTGCCTCTGCAGGCTGCTGTTGCCGTTTCAGTCCCTGGCGTTTCCCGCTTGCAGGCGGCTGACTGATGGGCTCCTTCGGGCAGTTGATAGAAGTCGACGCCGGAGTTGAGTCGCAGTGAGGCGTTGCAGATGCTTGACCTACGCTGGCTGCTGCAGCTGGCGTCATGGCGTGCTGACGGTGCACTATCGGGAGTGGAATGAATCTTGTAGTCTCCGGCGGCTGTCTGGGCAGCTGAGTCGTCAGCTCTTGATAACTGTGTTGCAGCAGGGCGTCCAGCAGCTGGCTGTGCTGCTCGTTCTGGCGATACTGCTGACGCAAAATGTCTTGCAAAATCTGCCGCTGTTGGAGCACAGCTTGGGCTAGTGCTCTGATCAGTTGCTTTAGCTGATTCGAGTCGAGCTCTGTCGTAGCCGTGGATGTCGATGTCCTTGGCGGCTGTTGCTGACTCTGCTGAGGCTGCTGGTGCTGGTCTGACGTCTCATTGGGCTCCTTGTCGATGCCTCGCACAGTCCGGTACTGCGGACTGACGCGATTGGACGTCGCTTCGATGTGTAGTGCAGCTGGTCGGGCAGCAACCAGATTCCGTTCTCGGATGAGCTGTTCTCGAGCTGTCGGCGATAGTCTGACGCCCATGAGGAACTGGTCCACCAGCTGTCCCTCTCGATGTTCCAGCGTCAAGTGCGGAAAGGCTCTCTCAGCCATCGTGATTCGTTTCAGTTTCGTTCTCAACTTGTTAGCAGTTAAAAACCAGCTTGTGAAAAAAATAGCAGAATTTCGCTTCGCTTTATATAGACAAAATGGCGCGCAAACAGATACATGTAGTTGCCCCAAATTCGGGCAGAAATCCCATAAGTCGTGCTGGGAAAAAAGGCTCTCCTGGTGCTCACACGACGGGCGGGCTACACGGAAACTGGGTGACTTACGGAATTCGGGTTCTCATTTGAAACGAGCGAACGCACGAAGGGCGGGCACATAGATTGGGCTACACGAGTAGCTGATAATGCACGCAATACGGGGTTACACGAACGCTGAGTGGGCTGGGAACTAGTATGCACGAATGTTAAACGGACACGAAAATCGTGAAGGCAGCACAGGACTGCTACCGGTGCTCGTGCAGCAGTGCAGAAAACGGAGTTCGGGCTGCTAAATAACATCCTTGTAAAATTCGCATTATTTTTTAACTGCTTCAGGACGTTGTAGGAGTTGTAGCCTAGTGGCTAGGGCGCCTGCCTCATGACCGGAAGGTCGTGGGTTCGAGTCACGGCCCTAGGAGACAATATTGAGCAATAAACTTAATCCCGCATTGCTTCAGTCCACCCAGCTGAGATCGGGTACCAGTTTGAGCTGGGTAAATTTAGAGTGGGTGTTGCGGCCCCTCCAGCCCGTTAGGCTAGCTGCGACTGTGCCGTGGGCTGTACATCTGATCGAAAGGTCGGGTGTCTAAATTTGTTCATTATTTTATATTTAAAGGACGTTATAAATTACCCTGCATTTTTATTTTCCAGAGAGCTACAGAAGTCTTTGGTAGCGTTTTGTTTTAATGAAGGGACAAATTCAAATTCTGAACAAAAACAATTAACAAATTATTGTTAATAAACTAGCGAAGCATCGGCGCAAAAGCTTCGTTACGATTTTGAAATATACATTATACATTTTGAAATATCATGAGCTATACTATTGGAGCTCTTCAGAGCTTGATGTTAACAAGTAACGTCGAACTTTAGTGAACTTTATCACCAAAGAAAACTTTAGAGGATTATTGATTTCTATTATTGTCTACTAATTGATGTCGAGCTGAAGAGGAATTTTTGGACACATTTCCCACAACTTCACTAAGCTACGATAAATAGCATTGATGCTCTAGTGTAAGACTTAAACAGCTATGAAATGATGCAATCGAAGCTTTTTGATCTCCAGTGCGCCGCTCTTCAGCGCTTTAAATTGGCGCCGGTATAATTTTGTGTTTTTAACATTATCATACCAGTAAGCAGTGATGGGCTAAAAGCTAAACCTAAATCTGCAGGAGGGCTGAAGTCATTTTGACGCTTAAAGCGCCATCGTCCCACAACCAGCGACTGGGCATGACTGTTCATTGCGCTGACTCCTGAAGCGCGTTCAGTCACACTAAATACGGTATGCAGGCATAGACACAAACACAAGCCGGTACCCAGTCACGCACTCACATAGGGTGTACAAGCGGTAGTTCCTGGCATGTACACTCTCTATGCCTTTGGGGGTTGCCCTCATGGGCGTAAATTGCACAACTGGCCCATAGCCCAACCAATTCGTGCACAAGGCCCCAAGTTAATGTGACCCTGCACACGAAACCGCGCTAGGGAAAATAGCCAACCTAAAACGCGGGGTCGAACCTGGACCGGTGGCACACAAGGCAGGCGCGCTAGACAGCCGAGCCACTCGCCCCCAAGCAGTGATGGGCACTAAAGCCGTTAAAAAAGTTTATTTTGTTTAACGAAGCTAAAAAATTTGGTACGTTAAAATTTTCCGTTACCTTCTTGTTCAAACTTTTTAACGATAAAAAGTTATTTCTTGGTAGTCCGTTAAAGTTAATAAGGTCCGTTAGTTTTCATGGAATCTGCTTTAAAAATCAGAAGCAAAATCGGTGCTTCAGGCACTAGAAAAAGTAGTCAAGTCAGTTTATTTCAATCAATCAATGACTCGTGATAAATAATGAAAGAGAAAAGCTGTCCCAATGAAGCAGCAAATTCAGGGGGGAATTTCTAGTAAATAGACAAAAAATTTTTAACGTATTTAACGCTAAATTTTTACCGAATAAACAGTTAAGAGCCGTTAGTTTCGTTCTAATTGAACGCCCTTATAGCTTGCGAATTTAGCTTTTTTGGAAATTAACTTTAACGGACTGGCCATTAACGAAGTAACGCTTAATTGTAATACGTTAAATTCTATGACGTAAGATTCTTGCGTGCTTTATTAATCACTCTTTTGGTATTATATGTAGCTTGATAAATACAGACCAAGAACCTACATCAAATGCATTAACTGTATTCACACAGCTTATACGAGTAGTATAAGACAGCTTACTTATGACTGATGCAACAGAGAACTTTAGTAATCATTATTGGTATTAAAATTAAAAAGACAATTGAAACAAAACATGTGTAAGCAAGCAAGCCAGTTTATTTAGAAGAAGATTTTAAGTGTAAGTTGTCAAACTGAAAAATATTACGTGTAATAACTGACGAAAATAGCTACTCATTTTTTCAAAAAAGTGATCTATTATTAATTATAAAATTCCTCTAACATTTTCTTACTACAGCTGTGTAAAATCGTCAATTGAAAATAAAGCATAAAATAGCTCTTCGGTGACCCTCCTCCCCAAGGGGCGCAGACAGGCATTTTAAATAACTAATGTACTCAACAGAAATCTCCCCCAGCAACCAGAAAATCTTCCCGAGCAGTTAGAAAATCTCCTCGCAGAAGTAGAAAATCTCTATAGCAGAAAAAAACCTCCTGAGGAGCTAAAAATCTTCCGTGTTAAAATTGATAACACCCCCAAAACAGCTTGAAAATCCCCTAGAGCAGTTGAAGATCTTTTTGGGCTAGCTAGTAAGAGATCTTCCGAGGAGCTAGAAAATCTTTGCCAGCAGTGAGAAAATCTCCCTAAGCATATAAGAAATCTCATTAAAAGTAGAAAATCCTCCCAAGCAGTTATAAAATCTCCCCTCGGGAAAGTAAAAATCCTGTAAGCAGGTAGAAAGTCTTTAATTTAAAAAAGGTAGAAAATCCCAGAAAATCGCAGCGGAAACCCGGGTAAGAATTCCCGAATCTCGAAAATCCCTTCAGTAAGATGGAAAATTTTGTACAGCTGGACTTGAACCACCATTTTTTAATCTTAACTACATATACAAGCCTCCTTTAGTAGTTATGATTTTGTTGTGCATTAGGCTTACGAGCGTACAGCTATGTTAAGAGAAAATTGACATAAATTTGGAAAAAATCAAAAAAGAAAATTTTAAATTAAAAACGATAGAAAAGTTATAAACACAAAGACAGTCAATACACAGAAGAGCAATTAGTTTTTTTGGACGGACGAACAAGAATATTGCAGTAAACAAAATTTTAGCCTCGATAGTTTTTGATAGACTAAAAAATTGTGGCTTCGAGAAAGTCGGAAACTAAGTTGATTCAAAAAAAAATTACCAGACGTACTTGCAGGCTTACTTAATGAAAACGAGAAAAAATTACTGTGACAATTTTACTCGGCGAATGCAGCCGAGACGCATCGCTCGGCACCCTCAGCTCCCTGTAGAGCCCGCTCCGCCTGATCCGCTCCAAAAACCTCCGATGGAACCCGCGGTCGGCTGCGATCGCTCGGATAGCGACAATCGTCAACGAGGGCCCGGGCAAGGTCGGTCACGTGATCCGCTAGGCTTCTCTGCAGGTCGCTGCCCGAGATGCAGCACAGATGCTGGCTGAGCTGGTGACAACGTTCGACAGGTTGTCCCTGCTTCATCAGCAGGGCCTTCAAGGCCTTCTCAGCGGCCTGCCAGCAAAGGTAGCAGGCCCAGTTGAACTCGCCGGCTTCAGCCAATCGAGCAGCCGAGCGCAGGTCGTGCCGCGCCGTCTTCAGGTATCGCTCCGCATCGTCAGGAGATCCGCAAGTTGGCGTTCTGGCCGATTTTGCTGGGCTGAAGCCATTGAAAATTCCTGTGGCTCTACCGATCCCAGATCGGACCTGTCTGCTGCTGCTGCCATAGCGGTAGCTTCCAGTTCGCATTGTTTCAACTACCTCTTCGGCGACAATGATCTGTCGATATCTGATCATCCGAATCGTTTGCTCGCGCCACTCGCCAATGCATCCGTCAAACTGTCTGGTCCAGCCATGATTTTCAGCAATCCTTCTGACTTGGTCAAAGTTACCCGAGTTATCCGAGTAGTGAGCCAGAATTCGCTGGAAAATTTGACGCTGCTGTTGCGTAGGTAAAGTCGCTGCGCTGCTCAGCAGCCCGTCCACTGTCGTTTCGAGCGTTTCAGAGTTGTTTGATGAGTCAATATTCTGGGAGGTGCATTGCTCTTCAATTAAATACAGCTCAGACATTTGGACTTTAATGCGCGAACCCTTGCCAATTGAAATAATAAACTCGCTCGTCCATTGGTTATCACTGCCACTACCAGGATCTCTTTCCAGTACCTGAGCAAAGACAAGTTCACCATCTGGTTTTTTGTAAGCCACAACTTTGTTTAACATGCTCCGAGGCTTTGCTGGTAGTTGCTTCAGCAGGCAATGTTCGAACTCGGGAACTGGCTCACCGAGCGTCGAGTCAGCGATAAAACTTGGCTCTTCGAACTGCTGCTCACATGTTTGATGAAGTGTGATCTTCAATCTGGTCAAAACGTCTGGCATACTCATAGGATCGTCCATAAGAAGCACTTGATGCAAATTAGCTGTCTGCTGAGGCGAAAGATTAAATCCGTTACCTAAAATCGTTAGCACGACATCGGCAAAATCCATCAGCCAAAACTGCTTTTTGTCAGCGCTCGTGTTGCTGTCTGGGATTGTCGAATGATTCATTAGAATTCGCTCTTGATTTAGAAAAAAGTTCTTGTCCTCCTCTGATTCTGGCTGCTTGACACCATTAAGCAGCAGGCAAGTTCGCAACTCTGAAAGACACACTACAGAGAACCTGGATATCAGAGATGTCACAGACGTGAGCTTTTCGTCTCCTTTGATTGAATGATCTTGATTTCCGTGCAGCATGATGCTCACAATGCACTGGTGAAGAACAGGATGGCTGAGCTTAGCTTGGACGAGTTGTCGAGCCTCACAGTTCTCAACGTCGTCGCACTCCTTGTGAATGTCTGAGACCAGCTCCTCACTCACATTGTCACTTAACTTTTTCAGACCCATGTCCGCCGCCAAATGAAAGTAGAGCCGACGCAGCTTGTCTGTGCCCAGCTTGCAGAAGCTCAGATCGAGAAACTGCACACCCGGTGCATCCAGAAGTCTCTGATTGTCGGCTTCGGCGTCGTTGATGGTCAGACTGCGACAGTCTACGAGCTCGAACGAACCACCAACAGGGCTCTCTCTCTTCTCTGCCTTCTTTTGGGACCTTTTGGATAGAAAGAGGATTTTATTGGGTTGGAAATGCAGCGTTCCACCGCGCTCTAACAGGACAATGATACTGGAGAGACAGTGAGAGACTGATTTACACTGCTCTTCACTGAGTACATCTTTCTGTTCGTCCCGAATCAGTTCCAAAGCAAGTCTTAGCTGCTTCAAAGTTGCTGTCTCTGTGGCTCCGAGGTGTAAAAACAGTCGGCGAAATGATGTCAGATTGGAAGGACACGCCTGAATGTATGGCAAAATTGCAGAGTTTTCATCGTGCGTGATTCTACATGCGGACACAAAACTCGATCTGCCGTTTCCAGTTTTGATTAAAACACATGGGATATCTTTCAAAAACTGCACCAAGTTGCCCATTCCAGAATTCAAAATTTCAGATAGTCTTGTGTACACGGACGACATGACAACAGCCCTGAGATTTTCCACTTCGCCTTGCAAATCGGGAGATGTAAATGCAGGCGTTGAAAAAATATTGCTGACGTGACGCAGGAAAAGCTCATTGCTTACTGATGGCATTGCATTGGCGAAGCAACTTCTCCTACCAACGCAGCTCGGTGCATATGGCATGACAGTCCAGCAGATAAAGCGATCTTCGAACAGGGCGCATTGGGACAGGCTTGTCATTATAACACTATCAGATTGGCACAGATATCCTAGCCTTTCATCAGAATTGGCCACTACAAATGGAACCTTAGCTAGTTGACGAACTATCCCTTCAGTTCGATGCTTTTCAAACTTACCGCTGTCGATGTACTTTAGCAAAAATTCAGTCTTCGTTATCACTTCTTCCGTAATGCTGATTAATCCTTCTGCTGAAAGCTGTTTAGCAAATTTCAATACAATTTCAGCTGTGCATTTCCTCACTAAGCCTGAATACTTCATCAGTGTTTTAAATGTCTCTTCATTGTAAGGTGCAGGTAGGAAACACTCTGACTGAAGTAACACTTGGAATATTTCGACTGTGTGATCAAAGAACGCATCCACTCTGCACCACTTACCCTGATGGGGAATAAGTTTTGCTGTCTTTAAAGAGTAACTGAGCTTTTGGAATAAATCACTTTGCTGTGTTTTTATTCTATCAAAGCTCCAACTCAAGTCGGACAATCTTTCAAGATGCTTTCTCTTCGTTTGGTCAGTGAATTTGGAAAAGACAGGAAGGATAAAACTGGCGTAGACTTCGGTTTCTTCCATCTCATCGCATTTCAGTTTGCTGTACAATGGTCGGACTTCGACGTTATCCTTCAGAAATATAGCATTGCTAGAGCTCTTCCATGCGTTCATCTCGTCAGCAACAAGTGAATGTGGCAAGATGCAGGCCTGCTGAGAGTTGAGCGCACAGCACTGACCGTCAGATGTGACGAACACTGGCAAGCGGCGCACTCGGTCCAGAACGTTCTGCTTACCGAGTGTGCGACTCAGCTGATTCCAGTAGCTTTGAATGTACAGAAGAAAGCTCACCGCTTGCATTTCATTAATCACTGACCTCTCCGGTTTCTCGTTGAGAGCGAACTCAATCACTCTCAGCATGGACTCGGGCTTTCTGACGTTGCCGCAAAGAGATCCGACCAGCTTCAAGTCCGTCATGCTGAGCGAGGGAGCGTTCAATTGCTTAAGGGATTCCTGGAAAGCATTGCTGCAGTCATCGAGACTGTCTTGAAGCGGCTCATAAACGCAAGGCGCCATTGCAATGCTGCACAGTAGCGAATCTTTGATAGGGATCAGGTGAGCTTTAGATAGTTCTGAGTACAAAAGTAATTCTTCTGGATTGGAACACTGGGTGCTAAAAAACTTCCAAGTTCGCCGAAGCCACTGACCAAATCCCGTGCCGCCAATAGTAAGCTCAGAAGAATCCAAGTAAAGTATGTCTGTGCGGTAGATGTTGGCTTGCATCTTGAACAATAATGTGTGAAAGTTGTCCAATAAAAAATAAGAGAACAATCCTTCAGCCTCTAGATTGTCTTTTTCCTGCGGCGAAAAGGCAAAAAAAGTTTCTGGGTGGGCAAACGCGTGTTTCCCCTCGCAATGCTCAAAAATGTCATAGAACTCTGACAGAAACAGAGGGTCTCCTGACCCAAACAAAGCGAGTCGATTGCCGGAATTCAGATTCAACGGAGCTCCTTGAAGTTTATGGAGCTGATTGCGTAATACTTTGACAAGATATGAAAGCAGGGCCACAACAGTCTCTGAATTTTCAAGCACAGTATGGTTCACTTCCATTGGTAACGAATCTCTCAAGGGTTCACAGGCCAGTCCTCTCAGAAACGATAAAATTGAAAACGAATCTGCCATTGGAATGAATTCGATTTTGCTTGACTGAAGGGACTGAAGCAGGCCCACTTGATCCGGAACCAGCAGTGGAAACCGCAGCTTCCTGAGAGTGCTTTTAAGACAATTAGTGACATTTTGCGGAGTCAGAAATGCAGCGCTGCCATCGACGTCGTCTGCATTCAGCGCAAGCGGCAGCCACGTCAGCTGCCGATCTTCGCCTTGAAGAACCGGAAAAATAGCCCATCTATGCTTGAATGCATTTTGAAAGAAAATTTTGGCTAGTTCTTTCCAAATCGATTGATTGCCATAATGACATTCAGGAAGTAGGCCGTAGAATTCCTGCAACTTATCAGTCTTCGAAAAATATGCCTTAGCTGTCTCAAGCAAGCTTCCATAGCAGTCAGGTATAAGTTGTGTGGCCAAAAAGCGATTCCACTGCTCCTTGAAATCAGCAACTCCATCGGCTTTCCACAGTGATCTCCTTGATGGATCCATGATAAAATGACCGTTGACGTGAATCGGAAGCCCCGTTGTCACTGGGAGTGGAAGCAGACAGAAGATGTGACCCTTGAAACCGCTTATTCGCGAAACCGCAGCGGCAACACCAGAATTTGGCAGCAGACGCCACTTGCCTGAGGCCACTTGCTGCGCCAGTTCAGTTGGAACGGATCTGATCGGACCACCAAGCTTTTGCACAACTAGCCAGCTGCTTTCCGACTCAATTCTTGTACCGGCACAGTTTATAGTTAGCTCGTAAGTAACCGAGCTCACAGCTAGTTGACTTAACTGAACTCCACCATTCTGGAGCTGCTGACTCGCACTTTGGCACTGGGATTTAAAGTAATCGAATCTTCCGCAGATATTTTTAGCTTCTAACGAAGCATGAAAAAGTTTTTGTATTTCACCGTTAGGCAGCACTTCTGAAAGCTCCACTTCGCGCAAATTTAAAAGAAACAAAGCGATTCGATCAATTTCGGGTTCAAAAGCATCAAAAAGATCCTTTATTTCTTCAGGGCTGACAGCTTTTTCGCAGATTTTTGACTTACTTGCGAAGTTTGGTGTCCTCAATGGTAGTCGAAACACTGTGCCGCCTTTATGAGGCAGATATTGTGGAAGAAATCCGGCAAAGACATCGTGAAAAACTTCTTTTAAATGCTGAAGGTCCTTATACATTCCTCCAGGTGAAGCAAAAGTGGCCCCTGGCATGTAACGGCAGTGCGGATCCATCACACAAAATACTTCGTCATCAGACAAAAACGAAGGCGCGTCCGTGATGTTGTACACACAATTGAACCCGATTCCGTACTGCCCTGCCTTCCAAGCGTCGTCTCGCTTCGACCCTAGTCCGAGACTTTGAATTCCCTTGATATCCGCTTCGGAAAATACCGAGTCATTGTACACAAGCAGCGCTGGTCCTTGCAGCTCCTTCCAGTTATCACTCAACACCTTTTCGGTTCCATGCGACCGACGGTCAAGGATGAAACAGATCTTGGACGCTCCAGCGTCGTCTGCATTCTGGATGAGCTCCTTGAAGAGCTCGATTCCAAGCGGGTAGCCGGAGATGATGTTCTGCAATCTGGTAGTGAGGTCCTCATGCTGACCGAAAGGCAGCGGCTGCATCGCCTGAGACAGTATGCTTTCTCGTTGGCTGCGAATTCCTAGCTTTGTACACAGTCCAAAAGAAATATCCGGATGACAAAAGTAGATATCATTCGGTAGAGACACTGATTTCATCCAAGGTAGGTTGTTAAAGCACAACTGATTGCATGGTCTCAAAATACCATCGCTGTCAGGTGCGAAAATGTTCCCGATCGTTAGTGCTTTATCATGGCGAACTCCGATTTGTTCAAGAAGTCTGAGACTCAGCTGTAAATCTTGCGGATCGAGCGGTTTTGATTGGTATTTTTGTGTTAGATGATTTAGCACACCTGAATAGTGGGATGCCTTGAAACTGGGATTCACTCCTGCAGCATTCAAGAACGGCGCGTATTGACTTGCGCTGATTTCTCGCGAGATAACGCAAAGAAAAGGTTGGAATTCAGGATCAGATCTGTTCCTACTGACTTGACCAGGCTGAATGAAGCCGTCTGGTGTCCAGATTATATTCGGAGTTCGACATACAAACGAAGTGACAGTTTGCTGACTAACAGCAGCTGAAGACACTAGTTCGCTAAGCCGTTGGTAAACACACCGACTTACTCTAAGAGTTTCATCGTTTCCGATATTGATGCTAGCCAAAGAGGCTAGTCGATTCAGCAACATATCAGGAGTCACATCATGTCGACCTAGTACCCCGAGTTCCTCCAAGAAGGTACTTCTCGTTGACGGTGAGACATCACGAAGCACAGAATCGTCCAAAATAAGTTGCGAATCACAGTTAAGATCCTTACAGCTCGAATGAAAGAGTTGAGTTGGCAAAAACAGTTGCATATTGTCAAACTGGTCGGCTCTCCAGACGAGGCAACTGTTCTCAGGTCTCCTCATAGCAGGTAGAAACGGTATGCTTTGTAGCTGACCAAGTGGCTGATTGAATCTTGACACAAAAGAATCCAAGTAGGAAAGCAGTATCACAATGCGTTCGTATCGAATGGGGTCTGACAGTTGAGAAACTGACTGGGCGCGGTTGAGCACCTCATTCCAGGTGAGGTCCACGCGAATACCGATTGAACGAAGCGCTGCAAGTCTCTGTGGTGTTGCTAGATCGCTGTGTGGGAACACACTGGCATTACTTTCGAAAAGCCTTGCTGCAGTACAGCCTGGATCGAGCAGCTGTGACGGCATACATAGTACACTTCCAACGTTTGGAATGCAGCAATACTGCATCACAGAATTTTTAACATTTTGTGTAACAACTTTAGAAACTGAGCTCCAGTCGTTTTGTCCATACGGACTAACAGCTTCTAGTATAAATTTGATGGCTTCAAAGCAGTCTTCTGAGTAGCCCGACTGCCGCAAGTGGGACATGTTGGCCACAAATTTTTGGAGCAAGGTCTCTCCTGACCACGTGCGCTGTTGGATCTTTTGACTTTTTTGCAGCTGCTCGATTGTTCGTCGAACTCCATCTGTCAGCAATGCAACGCCCTCGTTCTCACCAACAAGTCTTGTTGCAAGCCGCTTAAAACAGTCTGATATTTTGCCTAAGCTCATAACGATTGGATCGATAAACACTGTGTGTCGGAGACTCTTCCAGCCTGCTGAAGTGTAGAACACTGGCTTGTCGCTCTCAAGCACAACATCATAGAAACTCTCAATCAGAGGTCTCCACACACTCAGAGTTGTATTGTCGAATCGAGGCCACAGCTCTTGCGCAATCTCGGCGTTGGCCAGCTTCATTCGCGAAACTATTTTCAAAACGTCGATGTAGGCTGCACAAATGACGTCGGTGAGCAGCGCTCGGTTCCACTGGCCCAGACTCCACACGCCTTGTTTCTCGTCGACCGTGACCTCGTTGAGGTGACGTCGGCTCGACGTGACGGAGAAGTTCGCGTTCAGCATCATGGGGAACGGGTTCTCTACGGGAAGCGGAAGAAAGCAGAACAGCAGCGATGCAGGCTCGGTGTCGCGAGACAGCGGCTTGAGGGTCGCGAACTGGTCGATGGGAAGCGCCACGGCTCCTACGGGGGCCAGTCCGAGCTGGCGCTGCTCCATCGCTACTTTCAGAGACTGTCCGGAGCCCACAGCCGTGCACACGAGCCACGTTCTAGTCGAGTCTTGAGCAGATATTTGAAAATGGTCACGAGCTGAATCTCCTAATTTTATCTCTACCTCAATGGTTGCTTGGAATCGAGTTTCTTTTGCTTGCATTTTTTCGTTTTGTGAAGATGATTGGATCAGCGCTTCAGCTACCTTGAGTGTAGAGCTCTGAGCAGCGAACTCTTGATCAGCCTGAGTCATGCTTGCAAATGGTAGCGGCTGAAGCTTTATGGAGTGGCGCTGGAAGTAGTTCAGAGGCTTCTTGTGAATTGAAAACACGAGCTGAGTATCTGTCGAGGGATTGATTGCATTAGACGGAAGGAAAAGAACTCGGAATGTTCTCACAGTCTGAGTGAACAGAAGCATCGTGTCAGCTTGCTCTGCAGCCAGTCTCAACAGGCTTAGAATCTCTTCATTAGAGTACACGCGATCGCAGACCTTGGACTTTGCAGCCTGAGCGTCATTGCGCAATGGAAGGCGCAGCAACGTTCCGTTGAAGTCGCCTCCAGACGCATGCAAGTTGCAGCCCAAGACTCCAGCAAACGGTGCGAGCTGATTGGCGTATTGATCGAGCAGTTCCGGTTGCGCCCGAAAGTCGAGCTCGACGCCAGTGTCTCTCTCGCCCTGACCCGCATACACGGCTTCCAAGTAGCCCTCGCCCCTTCGCTCACCGTGAGGATCCAGGATCAGCATGCGGTGTCGGCTGAGAATGTGCGGCACGTCGGTCAGATTGTAGACCGAGTTGAAGCCCAGACCGAAGCGTCCGACCTTTGCCGTCTTCTCCAGCTTGGTGGCTCCGCTCAGCTGGAGGATGTTGTCGAAGTCCTCGTCGCTGAAGGTGGCGTTGTTGAAGGCCCACAGCGTGCGTCCCTGACAGTCAGCCATTGCCGGATCGAGCAGCGTCTCGGAGCTGCGCCAGCCGGTGTTCTCGCGACAGTCGTAGACGAGGGCGACCTCGGTAGCTCCGGCATCGTCAGCGTTCTGCAGCAGCTCCTTGGGCACCGCGAGGCCGTCTGAGTACTCATCGAGGAGTCGCTTGAGTCGTCTTGTCAGGGGCTCGGACTGACCGCGCAGGCGAAGACCATTTGAGGTCGGAGCCATTTAGAAAATTCCTGCGTGAAACTGAAAAAAGTAAAGAAAGCGGTAGCGGAATCGTTTATCGTGTTAGTGCGGGTTCTGTTCCAGTTACTTCATGATTTTTAGGTTTGGAAGTCAAGGGCTTCAGTGACAACTGCCGCAATCTAGGAGCATCTGCTCATGATGCAGGCGCCCTACCGGCGGGAACAAGTGCAGATTTGGCTTGACTCACGCCGAGTGATGCTAGGCAAGATTAGTTAGCTTGTGAGTAGTACAAACTCTCCACTGAATGTACAAGCTTAGTACACTATTCTGATCCCCTTACCCAGCCGTGTTGCTATATTTAGGACTAGACTCGATTATTTACTTCTCTGCCCAAGCCCGGACCGTTCCTCTGGTATTTGTGTACAGATTGCAGTTGCCATGCTAACGCAAAATTATTTTCTATTTCGTTTTTATTGGCATCTTAAAGCAACTACTAGTGCAAGAATACGTTATGCATTGGTTGTAAATTATTTATTTATTAGCGCACAATGATAACCCAATAAGGAAAGAAACAAATATACAGGATGGAAAGAAGCCAATAGAAAATAATTTATTACTTTTGAAGGTAGAAGAGGATGAAAGATAGAGATAAAAATAATGATGAGGAAAAAAGACAGGATAAAGGAATGTATCAGGAATGTATCAGAGGAAAATGATGTAGTTAGAAAATAGAAGGGACAGAAAGGGAGAGGATGGGAGAAGGCGTGTTTGTGAATTAAATTTCATACTGGGAAGTTTCTGTCTCCCAAAAAAGATGAAAACCAGTATGTACGCAATATGCGCTTTTTTGTTGACGAAAATATGAAAGTATAAATTAGTGGGCAGAATCGAAAATACCTACCTTAATTTTATGTTACATGTAAGCTACAGTGTGGCTGCAGTTAACAGAAAAAAAATAGCTGCTTGGATGAAGTGCTGGTTACTCAGCTGACTTGGGCACTCGTTGTCAAAGCTCCGGCTTGTGTTTTTGTATAGCTAATTTTCTATCCCCAGAATGGGAGAAAATTTCCAAGAAATTTCTGCTTGTGCTCACTTTTTAGAATAGTCAGTCAGTTCTGCTCATTGACTCATTGACAATGGGAATGATGAACTGTTGGATGGGCCGTTTCTCACTGTACACTAGTTAATGTACAGTGATGTACAAAAAATGTAGAGTCCCAATGTGCATTCGCAATAGTTTGAATTGATTTCTCCAACACATGGCTAATTGTATTAATTGTCTTCAACACGCTTAAGGCTCGTTAACACCGTCATAAAATTTGTTAAATTTAAATGAATTTCACGTGGATCGTAAAATTAAAATCAAATTTGTGAATTCGACTGATTTTATTAGCCTTAAACCGAGTCGCTCACGCGTAAATCTCGTCATGAATAGATGTGCGTAGATAATATTTCAAATAATTTATCTTTAATTTTTTGAACTCTTTGTATGAAATACGAAATACGAGTAGTTCAGCTTCTTAAAATTGCACAATTACAAAATTAGAATTACGGATACTAATATTGAGCGATAAATATGACATTCTACTTAAGTGGTCCTTGACAGATAGCTGCAGTGCTCTGTGCTGCGTAAAAAACATCCCACAAGTCTCATAATGTCCGAATAAAATCTTAGCACTTTGAGATTGGTCACATGGGAAGTGGGACGTATGATAGCACATTGTCCTTGATAGTCGATTGATATCCACCGCGATCAGACTGCAGTTACATGTACCTCACATTTCCGAATTACAGACTTGCAAGCCGATTTCAGAATGTCCAGAAAGATTAGATTTTCGAAACAATTGAACCAGAGGTAAAGTGTGCTTTTCGGGGGGCGAGTGGCTCGGCGGTCTAGCGCGTCTGCCTTGTGTGCCACTGGTCCAGGTTCGACTCCGCGTTTTAGGTTGGCTATTTTCCCTAGCGCGGTTTCGTGTGCAGGGTCACGTTAATTTGGGGCCTTGTGCACGAATTGGTTGGGCTATGGGCCAGTTGTTCAATTTAAATTAACGAGTGTACATGCCTGGAATTACCGGTTTGTACACCCTATGTGAGTGCGTGATTGGGTGCAGGCCTGTGTGTGTGTGTCTATGCCTGCATACCGTATTTAGTGTGACTGAACGCGCTTCGGGAGTCAGCGCAATAGACAGTCATGTCCAGTCACTGGTAGTGGGACGATGTCGCTTTAAGCGTCAAAGTGCCCACAGTCCTCCTGAAGATTTTGCTTTTTTAGTGTGCTTAGCCGAGAAAACTTGCGCATTTTATCTTGAAACATTTTATGGGAACACGAATACACCACGTTCAAAGCAATTCGCGTATTTGAGGACACAAAATTTCCCCTCCGTGGAAATTTACGTAGTATGCATAGCAACAAAATATATTCGTATATTGGGAAATAAACGAATAACTAAAAAGACAAGGCACTCTTTCTTCTGCTGGTACTCAGGAAAATGACGTCTTAGCTGGAAAGGGCCTCAAAGTGCTAGAAAATATAATGTGGTCAAGCTTAAGAACCAGTGAAATTTTATTGTTTTGCTTAAATTTCTTGTGTTTGCAAGATAGCCTATTGGCAGTATGATCTAGCGATCGAAATTCTTCACCGTGCCTCGAATAAGTTTTGCATTATCGTCAGAGGTGGCTGTGACTCTGAATGGTCATCGGGTTAGCTTGGCTCTAATGAGCCAACTATGAGCTTCTATGAGCTACTGTAGTACCGCTACTGCCCTGGTGAAGTTAAAGATGCGTTTGAAATAGTGGTGGCAGGTGGTTACATTCGCTTACTCCGCCAGTTTAGAGTTGTTGCTCAGGGTTGGGTCTGGTTAGATGCAGTCCAGGCGAGTTTAATGAACAAAACAATATTTTAAGTTAACTGTACGAATGAAATGGTATTGAAAAATATTTCTTTAACTGCGCCGCCAGTGCATTGATTATGTTTTGTGTACCACTAGCTCGGAGCAGCGCAAATTGCCGAGGCATTAATCAATTTTAACTATTGATTCATAGAATGGCCGTGCTGGCTGTCTATATCAACAGAAGCGTTTTGTTGTTGCTTTGATAAGGCAAACTCCAAACTTGAGTTTAATTCAGCCAGCTCAGCCATTCATTGTCAACAAATTGCCGAAAGCAGAAGTCGACAAACATGGCCGCCGCCATCAAAACGGTTTATCTGCTATTCGTGGTTTTGCTGCTGACTTTTTTCAGCAATTTTCAGTTTTCCGAGCAGCCGTGCGCAGTCCCAGTGTATCTGGTAAGAATTGTTGTCTTTACAAACCAGATACCATGACGGAAGGAAAATTCAAACAATTTCGCTTTTCTATTTCAGAGTCAACCGAACACCATGTGATTGAACATCACGTGCACCATGAAACCAGCGGCCAACAGGTGGGAGGTTCCGTAGCAACAACCGCCAAGCAGAATAACGCGCACATCCGAAGCCAATCAATCGAAGAGTTTGTGGACCAATTGGGTGAAACGCATAAAATCCTGATACGCGATGTGAAACGAGCCTTGCTGTACCAGCTTCGCATTAATCGCATTAAAAAGCGTGAACAAAACTTGATGAACCGCTTAAAACGATTAAAAAAGCAAAATGCGGCATTGGGAAAGCGGATTAGCGTCCTCCAGGCCAAGAGATCCGCTCTGATTGGCGTGCAGGCTAAGACAATTAAATCAAAAAAGCCTCGTAAACTGTCCAATTTGATTAGCCGTCTTCAGAGCCGAAGGCTGCAACTTCAGCGCCGCATTCAGCGCATTAACATCCGAAAGGAAAATTTTCGAAAACGCATTGCCACTCTTCAAGATCGGACTCGGCTGCAGCAGGAAGACATACTCACACGCTACGGGCCCTTAACTAAAGACACAATTCGATGGCAATTCTTCGACCTGCAGAAATTGGCCGAATTTGCTAAGAAAATGAAATCAATGCCTGAAATTCGTAACAAAAAGCTGAAACAAATTAAAAGCCGAAAGGAGTTAAATCAACTTATGTCAAAGCTGCGCAACTATGTACGAGATTTCAAGCAGCTCACACGAGTTATACTGATTTCTAAGCAAAATGTTGCAAACATCAACAAACAGTTGGTGCAGCTTCAGGCCAGAGTCAGGAAGGATGGCAAGTCAGGCACAAAAAATACGGCTAACTTGATCAAACAGCTAAACTCAAAGAGGACTAGCGAGTTGACAAAGCAACAGAAAATCGAGCGAAGATTGCAGAAGGTAGCAAACAGAGTTCTGATGCGCATGGCAACTTACGGCCTGTTCCATTTTACCAAAATTGTTGAGACTGCGCCGAAGCAAAAAATCCAAACTACTACTAGTGCAAGTAAGACAGTTCTGACAAAGCGAATCGACAAGAGGATTAATTATTTTGATACCCAGCTACAATTTGAAGCTCGAAGATTCGACCAGATCAACAGCCGGGTTGGTCACATCAGAAATCGGCAAAATCGACTGCGTCAAAGGCTGCAGCGGCTTCGAGTGAGGCGCCGATTGCTTGAAAAGCGAATCGACATCATTGAGAGTTCTTCAAAACAGGTAGATGTAAGTGGAAAATTTTCAAATTAAAAACAGAAACAGGTGAGATTGGTTGGCTTTTTTTATCTAAATTAGACAAGCAAGTACTCGGAGCTTTTTAGTGAGACGCAAAAATGGAAGCTTCTCATTGAAAAAATCTTTTTTATAGTATTTCTAGACCATTCTAGAAATCCTGTTGAAATTTTGAAAACATTGAAGAAACGATGTAGCCTAGTGGCTAGGGCGTCTTATGACCGGAAGGTTTTGGGTTCGAGCCCTTGTTTCAGGAGACATTTTGTGGCCTTAAGCAAGGCACTTTATCCCGCATTGCTTCAGTCCACCCATCTGCGATTGGGTACCAGTTTAAGCTAGAAAATTTCGAGAGGGTGTTGCGGCCCCTCCAGCCCGTCAGGACTGAGCTTATCTGTACCCTGTACACAGCCCTCGGATGCGCCGCGCAACTAGCTGCAGCCACAGGTAATATATATCCTAGATAGGTTACTTCCTATCTCCAGTGTGAGTCTGTAGGTTGTTGTAAATTGTTTTTCAATATTCTGAGCATTAATAAGAAGCTTTCATTTACCATTATGACGTGCAATAGAGATTTAGGGTGGGGATAATACGTACATATTATTGGACTGAAATGAATAGCGATGCTAGGTAAAAAAATCAATTAAGCATTTAGTTGAAATAACACTACTTATAACTGGTCCCAAGAGTAGCGTGCAAGTAAATTAGCGAAGTGATCATGAATCTTGTATATTTATTATCTTAGGCTACGGCTGTGCCGTGGGCTGTACATCTGGTCGAAAGGTCGGGTGTCTAAAACAACCACAAGCATTTGCCCCTGAAACTCTTCAGCGACCAAAGAGTTAAACCAATTTCAATTGTAGAAAAAATCTCTCGTTAGTCTGAGGCGTCAGCGCAATCGTCTGATTAGCCGAATCCGAGCTATCAACAAGAAGAGTCAGCGTCTAGCCGAGAGGTTGATTGGAATTCAGTGCAGAATTCGGCTGCAGAAACTGCGCCTCCATCGACTCAGATTGCGCAGGGCGAGATTCCTCCGCAGACTCAAACGCAACGGGCTCAATAAACTATATCCACTGTCGGGTGATGCGTCGGAACTGAACCAATATAATACGTCAATTATTTTCCTCCTTGAAACGACAAGAAAACAATCGGTTTAATCTTTCATCTGGAATGGTTATAATGTTTTTATTAGGTGAATGGAAGATATTTTCGATCAAATTGAAAAAAAATGTGTCTATTGTTTTCAGAAAAGAACAAGACAGGATTAATTAAAAGTTTTATTTTATTAAGCCTCCATAAATATACGATCTGACACTAAATTGGTTTGGTCAGTTTACTTAGTTATTGAAAATAACTTCAAAAGAGAGCTTTACTCGAAATAGTTTACTTCTTTTTTCCGCGTAGTACTGAAGATCTATGCGTACTTTTTTACTCGCCTCTGAATGCTTGGCTCTTCATGCAGGGACATATATACGAGCGTAATTCCCTGGAACATAGACGCTCGTATATTTTTGTTAATTCAATATTGATTAAATCCAGAGTCAAAGTTATATACAGTATAGGGGCTCATTTTTTATGAATGAGCAGTTATTTCTTAATGCATAGGCAATCCCTTTATATAGTTTTAATGCACTTTCTTATCATATTTTTTAATCTTAGTTTAATCTCCGCATACTGGTATAACCCTATTGTTCTATAGTCTTAAGCGAATCATACACTGTACGACACCCGGGTAGAGCCATGCAAGCCATAGCAAATCAACATAGCAAAAATTAGAAAGGCTGTCTTTTTTTTATAAAAAGACAGCAATGCCCTTGTCATACTACTGAGAAGGTAGAGAGATGACTAAATGCTAGAGAAACTATTTTATTTCATTTATGAATTGTTCTAAAAAGTTTTGTGGAGTGCACATTTACAGGGGTTAATTACTGCACCGATGCTCAGTGATGTAAAATACAAAATCTCATGCGTCTACTTTACTACTTTCACAGTAGTTTATTTATATAATTATTTAATTTGGCTAGCAACGCTTAACATTTTTTAACCTATAAAACAAGCATCATAACCCAATAGATCAAAATCCCTATTGAGTGTGGAATAGCCGAAAATTGCTATGTAAATTAAACGTGGAATTATAAATTCGTTTACCATGCATGAACTCCCCTCCATATCTGAATTTATGCTAATTCAAGCTAAACGAAAACTACGCTCAGGGTATAGGAAGGGTTGCATGAGAAGCAGCAATTTAGCAATGTACATTGTACAGTACAGCTTGCAGAAGAAACAGAAGACTGCAGATAGAAATGCCTCCCTTGTACAGGCCAAAACCTAGCAGAGCAAGTTTTTAGATGCACGCAGCCAAACCCAACTCAATGCTAAACTTTTTCTTCATTAGTATTATATAAATACGCTCGTATAGGAGCATTCACTGTACGTTGCACGACTGAAAGGAAAGGTGAAAAAGATCTGCTATTTTACGTAGCTTTCTATCGATAAAATTGTTCCGGCCTGATAATGACGTCATCAACCTCCGCGGTCGCTCGTTGGTCCCTAAAAGTTGAAACAGCCATCGCTTCTGGCCAATTGCATCAGCTGCAACGACTTTTGGCTGATCCGGTGGCCAGGCCGGACATCCGGGTGTCGGGCGGATGCGGTCTGGCCCAGGTGGCGGCGCACTGGGGCCGCTTGGACTCGTTGGCCTGCCTGCTGGACGCTGGCTGTCCCGTTCAACTGGCTGATAATGACGGAGACACGGCGTTGACGGAGGCGGCGTCTTGCGGACACGCGGATGTTGTTGAAATGCTGCTGCAGTTAGGGAGGTGTGGATTCGAATTTCCATCTGTGAATACTCCCAGACTGACTACGTTTCTATTGTTGGTAAAAATCCCCAAAAAATCACACCTTCTATTGATAGAATCTCCCTAGAAATATTTCGTTTTATTGGATATGATTTCTCCGAGATCCCTTTAATCCTTCGTACCCATTGTTTAAACCAACTTCGTAGTTCGCTGCCTAATGACCGACTAAACAAAAAATCTGAATCTGCAGGAGGGCTGCAGGCACTTTGACACTTAAAGCGCCATCGTCCCACAACCAGCGACTGGGCATTGACTGTCCATTGCGCTGACTCCTGAAGCGCGTTCAGTCACACTAAATACGGTATGCAGGCATAGACACAAACACACAGGCCGGCACCCAGTCACGCACTCACATAGGGCGTACAAGCGGTGGTTCCAGGAATGTACACTCTATGCCTTGGGGGGTTGCCCTCATGTGCGTAAATTGCACAACTGGCCCATAGCCCAACCAATTCGTGCACAAGGCCCCCAAATTAATGTGACCCTGCGCACGAAACCGCGCTACGGGAAATAGCCAACCTACAACGCGGGGTCGAACCTGGACCAGTGGCACACAAGATAGACGCGCTAGACCGCCGAGCCACTCGCCCCCGCCTAATGACCGACAGGTCGTGGGTTCGAGCCCCGGTTCTAGGCAAAAATTTATGCTATTGAGCAAGACACTTAATCCCGCATTAAGTGCCTTGCTCCAGTACCAGTTTGAGCTGGGTACATTTAGAGTGGGTTTTGCGGCCCCTCCAGCCCGTCAGGATTGAGCAGCTGTACTCAGCCCTTGGATGCTGTGTCGTGGGCTGGTGGTCAAAAGTTCAGGTGCCAAAATTATCTTATTATTATTTTTTAATACTTTTTAGACTTAGTCTGCTCCTTAATCCCATGTAATTTATTCCCTTGTAAAACCACAATTATTTTTATGCTTAGGTTTTGTAATTTATTCCCAATACAAGTACGTTTTCGCAATGTTACCAAAATTTTTTTCTCACGCGTTTTCGAAAACATTTATGGCCGTTTCTAGATGATAGATGCTAGATGCTATATCCAAATGATCCCCACAGATGTACCATTCTTCATAATTTCCCTCGATTTGTACCTTTATATAGTAATTTTTATATCAATGTGAGCATTTAAAATCCCTCGACAGATTCATCCCATTTTATAATCCCCACCGAATGCATCCAGGCCCGCCATAGATCCCGATCAAGCGAACAGGTCGGGCTGCACTGCCCTGCATTTGGCTTGCCAACGCAAGCACCTCAAATCCGCCCGTCTCCTCTTGGAACTCGGCTCGGCGCGCCCAGGTCAGTTGGATGCCGCTGGCAATTCAGCGCTGCACGCCCTGGCGGCCAGAAGTTCAGCCCTTGCGTCGCCTGCTGATGCCTGCTTAGCTGGCAGCGTAGGTCGAATGTGAGTTGCTTGCGTGTCTTTCGTGTAGGCAGATTTGTGTACTCATCGAGTGATCTCGTATTTCGTTTTCAAAATCGAATCAGATGTACTAATTACACAGCTACTCAGTTCTGACGGGCTGGGGGGGCCGCAACACCCAACCCTTAATTTTCCAAGGTAAAACTGGTATTGAATTTCAGCTAGGTGATGTGAAGCAATGTGGAATTAAGTGCCTTGCTTAAAGGCACAAATTGTCGACTTTTCAGTCATTGGGAAGATGTCCAAGCAACTTAGGCTACAGCTCCACTGGCTAAAGCTCGTCCGAGTTCTCGAGTTAATAGCATAAATTATGTTTACTTTTAAACGTGATCGTTACATGGTACGTTGTTCCTGCACGTAGGTGAATTTTGTAAAGAGTTTGTGCTCCTTTAGATCATGTATGATTGATGAGTTAGGCCTTGTAGCGGTCATTTGTGATGAGCTTGTCGTTTTAGCGATCTTGTCTAGTTCGTTCTTGCAGAAGTTATGTGTACTGTGTTTGTGGAGATCAAAATGTACGTTCCTTTAATGAACTCTGTCAGCAACCAAAAAGAAGGACAGCATTAGACTAGTTCTTCGGGCCCCCTCTTGAGACGCAGACAGACATTTTAAATCAAGTGCTTTACACCCAAGCCAAAAGAAATTATTCTTTCCGAGCAGTTTGAAAATCTCCCAGAGCTGGTAGAAAATCCCCAGAAAGGAAGAAAGTCTCGACAGCGGATAAAATATCTTCCCCAGGAGGTAGAAAAGCCTCAAAAAAGGTTTAAAAAAATCTACCGAGCACGCGGATTATCTCCTTAGCTATTAGAAATCTATGCAGTACAATCTCTCCATGATTATTATGCCAAAAACTGCAGGGAACTCACCGCACAAAACGGCTCTCAACAGTTGGGCCCACCACGCTATCACCATCAAACTAACCCGGCCGAAATTGTTCAATTGATGAGCGACATGATCAGAATTGATCCGGAGCTCAGTCTGAGCCGGGTAAACAGCAGCGGTTACACGCCGCTGATGAAGTGCATCGCCACTGGTCACTGGACACTGCTGCCTCATCTGCTGACGATTTCGAAAGCATCGCAATCCGATCCGGTATCTCCAGGGCTGCCTCTGGGCTGTCGTAACAGCGACGGTTTCAATTTGGCTCACGTATTCTACGCTCATCACGATGATTCGAGGGCTGCAGGTCACGCGGCGACTCTTATTGCCCGCTGCCTCGGCTCCGCCACCTGGTCGATGCTGTGCGGCGAGCGCGTAGCCAGTGGTCCCTACGCTGGCTACGTCTGCGTCCACTTCGCCTGCGAGTTCAGCCGCCTCTCCTGGCTGCCAACACGCCTTTGGCTGACTGGCGAACGGACCAATCGCGGCGAATCGGCAGTCGACATCATTGCCCGACGTCGACAACTAGTCGGACTTCGTCAGCGTTGTTGCGCCAACGCGGAGTCCACTAGCGCGTGGCGACAGGCTCTGCTGCTGCTCGATCCGCTGCTCGGCTCGCCCCGGCCGCGACCGGACGAATCCAGCCGGGCTCGAGCTCGGCGCGTCCTCGGACCGTTATGCGCTTCAAGCGACGAGCACGACAGCGGCCGGCTTTTCAGACATCTCGACGAGGCCAACGATCCCGACGATAATGGTCGGACGAGCTACGAGTCCGGCCAGCGCTACTGGCAGACTGGCGGTCGCGAGAGGCGCCAGTACCCTCTGCCGCTGCGCCTCCTGACTGCCGCTATTGGCGAGGACAGTCCTGAGGCTTTTGTCAGCCTCGTGGAACTGGGCCACCTGGACGGAGTGTGGAGCAGCGAGTTTTGTCGCGACCTGCTTGGATACCTGACCACCGCAGGCGGCACGTCGGCGCTGCCCTACATCGGCAACGGACTCGCCCAGCTACACCCGAAACACCTCGACGGTTTCGACAGCCTCGATCCGCTGGACTTGGCCGTGGCACTTGGACGAAGCCGCATAGTGGAGGAGATGCTGCTGGCTAGGCCCTTTGACCTTGTGCCCAGCTGCCTTCGCGTTTTGCTGATGTGCGTCCGGATGCGACGCGTTCGTCATCGATGCGTGGCCGATATGCGCCAGTGCGCGCAGAACGTGCTGGTGAATTGTCTGAACTGTCTGCACGATGGGGCTACGTCAGAGAAGGTACTTGCTTGATGTCGCTGCATTCTTAACTTTTAGATCAGCCTGTGTTGCCGTGTAAAGGCAGATTTAAAAAAGCAAGAGGACTTATAATAATAATAATCTGCAGAAGGGCTGTAGGTCCCAGACTCTTGAAGCAACATTGTCCCACAACCAGCGATGGGGCATTACTGTCCATTGCACTGACTCTTGAAGCGCGTTCAGTCACAATAAATACCAGGCATAGACACACACACACACGCACACACACACACACACACACACACACACGGTGTACAACGGAATTTCAGTATAGCACCATAAGTCGCGCATTCACACAGGATGTACAAGCGGTTATCAAGGAATGTACTCTCTCTATGCCTTGGGGGCTGCCTTCATGGGTGTAAATTGGCAACTGGCGCATAGCTCACCGTAGGGGAAATAAACAACCTTCAAAGCGGGTTCGAACCTGGACCAGCTGCACACAAGTCAGATGCCCTAGACCGCCAAGCTAAGTACCATTGCTACACATCTTTTAGGAGCGACAACGAATCGATGCCTACGTGCATGGAGAGATCGGTGGATTTGGACCGACATTTCAAGCGATCGAACTCCCAGTTCTGCTCGAGGGTCGTTCGCATGCCGAGAACATATCCAGGTAATTTTTTTTATATCTAGGTACAAAACAGCATTTTTGTACGAGCTAATAGCAGTAGCTGGATCTCGATACCAAATTGACACTTTGCAGTCCTGGCCAGCGCTTTACAATCCTTGAGCTTCTCCTGGCGGCAGGTTGCGACGAGGCTCTGTCAACTCGCTGCATCCGAATGCTGGTGAAACGTCGCTGGGCGGCCAGCGTTCGCACCTGTCTGACTTCCTGCGGCAGTGGATGCTGCGCTGTTGCTAAAATTCATCAAGGAATCTCTCCATCTGGCAGATTCGTACTGCACGCGGCGTCGTTAGCGGTTTTCACCATCCTGCTGACGGTTTTTCTGGTGACTGGCCGAGGCGATGATAGCAGCAATCGATGGCAACCAGTTTTGATGGCATTGCTGCTGGCATTTGTCGTTGATCATCTAGTCCTATCATGTTTCGTCATTTGGTAATGAATCTAGAGTTCATAAAACGAATAATATTGTAGATAGCTATTGTCTCTAGGAGTTTCCGCTAATGCCAGAAAGTCCTCAATTGACCCCATCTCAAAACAGCCGCACCGAGCATTGGTGGCCCGACTTATCCGGAGCTTGGCGAGGCGCCGAACTACTCC
Organism: Macrostomum cliftonense; assembly: GCA_950096795.1. Taxonomy (NCBI): domain Eukaryota; kingdom Metazoa; phylum Platyhelminthes; family Macrostomidae; genus Macrostomum; species Macrostomum cliftonense. The sequence continues at coordinate 1,994,256 of CATNEM010000024.1, read as the reverse complement.
TGCCTGCTCTGCTGCAACTGATCAGCCTCTCCGGTTTGGCAATTGTCTACGCAACTGGTCTCAGTGAAAGCAGAGCAGCCGAGTATGAGTACTACCTACGTCTGGTCCTCGCAGGATCCTATCTACTGCTAAGCATCCGTTGGATGTACAACCTCACCGTGTTTCGTCGAATCGGACCAACTGTGAGCATCCTCAAGACGCTCATCGTTGACGACTTGATGCCGTTTCTAACCATCTTTGTGCTGGTCACCGTGGCATTCGGCGTGTTCTTCCATTCGGTGCTGAGTCCTGGCGGTCGGCTCTACCGAGTCTCCGACGGCCAGGCGGAGAAGCTGAGCTCCATCGATTCGCTTGTTGAGATCTACTCGCGTCCGATGCTGCTGGCGTTCGGCGAGTTCCAGATTGACTCGCTGCGTCCCTGCGAGAAGCGTTCGGGATCGAGTAACAACTGCTCGGATTTGGCTGGCAGCGACTGCCTATGTCCGCACCAGGACGGCTTGCGACTGTACCTGGCACTGTTTGTGCACATCTACCTATTTGTGAACCTGGCTCTGCTCAACCTGCTCATAGCCAAATTCAGCCTGACTGTCAACACCAAGGTTGAGCAGGCGTTCGTCATCTGGAATAAGCACCGGATGCGGATGCTGTGCGAGTACTCCATCCTGCCTGCGCTGCCCTCACCGTTCAGCTGGTTGAGTCTGGGCTATGCCAGCCTGACAGCCTCCCAGTTTGGCTGTTCGCCAGCATGTCAACTGAAAGGGCGACAGAGACGAACTAAACAATCCGAAACAGATCGAGTCTCGCAGTCATCGTGGAGTCATTGGGACAGCTTTTCAAACTGCAGGCCCTATCTTAAATACTTGTGGTTGCAGGCGGTTCGATTTAGAAATCGGAGACGCCTCTTTCTTAGAAAAGTAAAATTTGAAGCGGACGGAAGTGTCAGATACACTCAATGAGCTGTCAATGATACACTCAATGAGCTGTCAATGATACACTCAATGAGCTGTCAATGATACACTCAATGAGCTTTCAATCATACACTCAATGAGCTGTCAATGATACACTCAATGAGCTGTCAATGATACACTCAATGAGCTGTCAATGATACACTCAATGAGCTGTCAATGATATACTCAATGGTCAGATTTTAAAAGATAAATCATTAAAATACAAATAAAAAAATTCAAAACTTTTCAAAAAGGGTTTTATTCGAATGAATATTTTGCTAAGACACCGACACAGACTTCCTTGAGGGCTTTTATTTAAAGACAAAGAAAAAGTAAAGTATTCTGAAACAATAAAAATATCCTAAATAATTCTCTAACGGTTAGGAATGTAAGCTCCCTCAATAAAAACCCTAAACTTAGACTCGAGCGAGAAATCCCTCCATTTAGTCAACGCAAATCCGGTGCCTAACAGTCACCGACTGGCGTCGTCGACTCTCCCGATGCGCCGCAAACCTTTTGCGCATGTTTTCCCTCTGCTTGACTCGGCTTTCCGCTTGCATTCTCCGCACCAATAGCTGACGCCCGACAATGTCCGGCTCCAGTCTCAGAAACCTGGTGCTATATGCCAGGTCTTCCTCCAGCACAGGTACAGAGCTCACCGGTGAGGGGAACCGGTAGCTGCACCGGTTGGCGGCCGCTGCGGTGGCTAATGGGTCGGCCGATTGATTATTCTGGTCGGCCAACTGTCGGGACTCTTTCTTACTGATCCGGCGGTTATTCAGCTTGGGATAATAATCCACAGGTTGGTAGTCGATGCCACGACTGGCCAGCTGCTGCCTGTGCATGCTGTCAACGCCGTATTTCAAGCTTTTCAACTCGGACAGCTCGCAACTCTTCCGTGGCGTGCTGTACATCCACAGGAAGTTCTGTCGGAACACCAGGTCGCTCGGTTTTCGCCGATGACTGCTCGGCGTTCGAAGCGCCAAAAAGTTCGAAGACTTTCGAGTGCACTCGTGCGCGAGACCCAAGCTCTCATTGAGCACGGCTGGAATCACCTCGCGAATGGTGCTGCTGTTCCAGTTGACGTCTTCCGTAACGATGGTGGGATTCACCTCCAATAGCCACGGATTGCCGAAAGCATCGATGCAAATATCGAGTGAAAACAGCTGGTAACAGTTCGCCTTCTCCTTGATCTGATCGAATATACCTTCGCAGATTCTTGTTGCCATGAGGCGGAGACGCTGGATAAACTCTTTGTTCATAGTGAACGGCTCCAGTAGTTCCTGCTCAGTTGGAGGATTCCGTACGCTGGCTGTCTTCTGCTTTCCTTTCTGACCATCCGAGGACTTTCCTCTGGTAACTTTGGTGGCGGAATTATTAGACTTGACCTGATTTGCACCAACTGAAGATGATTTTGGTTTTTGCGCCATTTTCGTCTTGAGATGACTTGCTCCAGGTATTTTAATTGCTCCTAGAAGGAGCGGCAAGTTGACGCTGTTCTGCTTGAGGCATCCGTGACGCACAGCATAGTTGAACTCCTCGCACTCGTCGGCCTCGAATGACTGTTGAAAGAATTCAGTGAGCGGTACTGGCTCAAAAATCTCCGGCTCCGCTGCAGCCTTCTGACGGCCTTTAAAGCGAGGCTTGCCACCAGATTTGGCATTGTTTTGGCGTTGCACCAGAAGCTGCTGATGGTTTGGCCGCCCTTGCTGAGCAGCTAAGAGCCGCGGGCAGGTTAGCGAGGACACAGTCTGCAGCAAGCTGCTCTCCAGACTTTGCAAAGACGGCGGCACTTGCTCGGTTGATTGGCTGTGGATTTGTGGCTGATTTTGCTGAATTTTATTGACAGCTTCAGATTCGGCCACCTCAACTACCGAGGTTTCAGGCGATCGAAGTTCAGTAAAATCTTCTTCTTCACAGACTGAATTGAGAGATTCTGGTAGCTGTTTAACACTTGCTGACTTTTTCTTTTCTGTTGCCGAACTTGCTGAAGGAGACGAAGCTACTGAGGCGGCTGCTGATGCGGCTGCTGCAGCCGCTGCATCGGCTGCTGCTCGACGCCAGATCCGCGTATTGGCGAGGTGCTCCCTGGGATCGAATCGGTCACCTGGCCGCATCTCCCTGTACGGCTTTGACACCTTGCGGACGTAGCCAGGATGCAGGAAGCCCAGCACCCGCCAGAACCGGCAGACAATCACTAGCAGAAACATTCGGACATCGAATTTCTGACCTGCACTAGTCAGCATTGGATTCTTGATGTACCTCTGCACCAAATAGTCCTGGCCCCACATGAACCGCTGTCGGGTTTCCACCTTGAGAAACGATCGCAACTGCTCGACAGACGGCAGGACTCGAACACCTCGACCGCGGCGCATGTAGGACGGCTTGACGATCCACTGGGAGTCGGGTGCCAATCTGGTGATCTCCTCGATGAAGACATTCTGCTGCACAGCCGAGGCGAATACGCGGGTCTCGGGCACGAAGAAGTTCGAGCGGAAGCACGGGCAGAACTCGCCGTTGTGCAGCTCGGCAATCTGACGCTCCTTGCGAGCCTCCTGCTGAAGAGTCTCAAAGCAGCCGGAGACACTGCATCGGCGAAAGCTGTGCTCGGCGTACTGGTGCGGACACAGCAGCTGGTGCCGGATCCTGCGTCCGGAATGATGCTCGCAGTTGTGCTCCGGATAGCCGATTGATCGTTGGAAAATGCTCGACTGCAGGGTGAGCGCCAGGCTCTGCTTGTCCTTGAGGAAGACGTCTAGCGGCAGGCGGTTAACGGCGTGGTGATTCGGTCGCAGGGTTGGTAGAATTTCGCTGGCCTTGCGCTTGCCTAGCCAGCAGAACACGCGTTCGCCGCTGCCATTCGGCAAGTTCTTGAGCTTCTCCATGCCCATGTACTTGCAGAAGGTTTCAAACAGTAGGTCCAAACTGCCGACACCCTTCTGCTCGGTGCAGATGTAAAACTTGCTGTTGTGGCCCATGAGCTGCGGGTAGAGCTCTTGGTACAGTCGGTTGTATTCTGCCAAGTGCTCACCGAATCTGTACAGACTGCTGCAGAACTCAAATACATTCGGCTGAACCTCCTTGACTTGTTGTTGCTGGGACTTGTTTTTCTGCTGCTTTTTCTTGCTTTTCTTTCCCGGCTTTTCCTCGCTGTTATTAGGCGAGGTTAGTGCGCTGTTGTTGAGACGGTCTTCCGTGCCTGAAGTGCTGTCAGGATGCGAAGTGGTCACTGAAGAAGATGGTTCCTTGGTGGTGCTATTGTTGGATTTTGGTTGTATTGACTCGAAGATGAACATCATCTTCAGTGCGATTTTTAGATCTTTTAATGATTTTCGAAGTTTATATAAATTTGAAGTAGTATAAAGCTTATTGAAAGCAGAAGTTTTGCCCTAACCAGTATAATCTATGGTTGAAAGTGTGAAGAAAACATAATTCATTGCACCAAAATGCTCTTGGGCACCGTTTTGAGCATGTGTCCATTAGAAAATAATGACATTCTGTACTATATCTTGGTCCTTTTGTCTTTTTTTCGTTCTGTGTGTTTGCTGTTGCTACCTAATGTATACTCTAGACACGACTAGGTAGCTAAATGACGCAGTTAGCCAAGGATGCAATTGGAGAGTACATTTATATACTTGCACAGTTAAGCTGTAAAGCTTTGAATCTCGAGTACTGTCCCCCGTCTGTGTAGGTGAGCGAAGGTATAGCGACAGAAAAAGATCACGCGGTCCGTCCGAGGGATTTAGGGAAGGAAAAAGGGAGTTGCGAGGACGCGAGCTGAGACGAAGTCAGCATCACCTGAGTACCTTGCCGAGCGGCTCGGCTTGGTTGTGCTCGAGTGCGAGAGCAGCGGAGTAAACCGGGACGTGGGAAAAATCGATTTCAGAGGTTGACGGCAAGGGAAGAGAAGATAGAGAGAAGGGATTGGCGAGGGCCGAGCGCAGATTTTAAATATATTCAGGTGATTTATTACTGCTGTCTTGCCTGCCGTTGCATGTCCTCTGGGCGTTGCCAATCTCAAAACTCTAACCTGTTTGTCCAGTTCCGTTAAGATGCAGCCCCAGGCGGTCTACCCGGTCACTTCGCAGCCGCAGTCATACCCGATGTACCCGACCGGCGCCGTGGTCATCAGCCAGCAGCCGTCGGCTCCGCAGCATCCGCCGCAGCAGCGACAGTGGAACTCCGGCCTGTGCGCCTGCTGCGAAGATGTCGGCGGCTGCTGCCTCACCTATTTCTGCGGCCCGTGCGAGCTGTGCTGCTGCGTGTCTCCCAGAATGGGCGAGCACTGCTGCACCCCGATCTGTCTGGGCTGCCTGAGCAGCGCAGTGATTCTGATTGCCTACAGGGTGAAACTGCGCGCCAGGTACAACATCCAGGGCAGCATTATTAACGACTGCTGCACTACCGTGTGGTGCGCCAGCTGCGCCCAGTGCCAGCTCAAGCGGGAACTGGACTACATTGAGAATCAGATGGGCGTGAAACCGGCTTTCTGATTGCTAAAAATAGCAACACTATTATTCAGCGTTAATAAATCAATAATAACAGTAACCAATGTCTTAAAAGTACTTCTCTACTATCGGTATTGTGACAAACCCCCGAAACATATATTTGTCCAGTTGTATCTCGGAATTTATAATCAAGCAACGTATTAACAAGAATTAGCACTGGTGCAATAATATGACTTCCTTTAAAATACAAGCACAAAAATGGGACTTTTTCGTTATACGCTCGTATGGCATATTAACAAAATAGTGCATCAAATTTTTCTTGCTTCATTAACTCAAATGAGTATTATATAACAACAACAACAACAACAAAGTACGCTGTCAAGATGATAAAAAGCAGCGTCACAGGGCGCGCCTCAGAGCCTGGGCGCGAACGAAGGCCGCGCCGCCGGCAGAATCGGGGGCGCCGGCGTCTGCCAGCAGGCAATCGACGAAACGCCGAGTTCGCGCTTGTCCTCGCCGGTAGGGCGCCTGCAGCGTAAGCAGCAGCACCTCCTGCACCGGCTCGGGGCAGTACGACTCGGCGCGGATGACGTGGCCTGCCAGCTGGAGTCGCCGACGGCGCAAAAGTTGACTTGGACGGTCCAGGCCGGCGCGGCGATAAAGTGCCGCGTTGGAGACCCGCTCGTAGCTGATCTTGAAGGCGGCGCGCAGCAGGCCAGCGTGCGCCGCATCGACTTGTTGCTCGAGCGAGTCCGTCAGCGTCCAGGTCTCGATCTATAGTAATATAAATGATGTAATTAATACGTGTGATCAAGACTTAATGATTGGTTAAGCGCAAACGCCTAATAATCAATGAACTAACTCATTATCCAGGGTTGAAATCCGATACGTGTTTTATAATAGCGATTAGGAACACCTAGAGCACAATATGAGATTATTATGAATAGCCAGTTATAATATTAATGCTTATTTCTACCTTTCCGTTAATGATGCAGAAAGTCATGAAACAAAAAGACCTCCAGACTAAATGCTTCAAGTAGGTCACATTTCATGCTGAAGCAACCTGCACCTGAGTCTCTGAAGCAACATATGAGCTCTGTTTCAGAAAAACTTCCTTGAAAACTTCTTTTCCAGAAAAACATCGACATAACGTACGAATTCAGATGCTGTAATTGAGTGGTACAACATAAATAAATTCAATGGACCAGCAAATAAGAGTGCAAGACACCCTCTATGACTTCAGAATAGATTTTTAACACACGCATCTCCTTGGGAAACAACTTTTAAGGCAGCTTTGCTGTCAAATTACAATAATTCAGCCGTGTAAACTTCACTGTACATTTAATGGACGCGGAGCTCTTTGATTGGCTCACAGTGGTCGCGAGAGTTACCATAGCATGTACATCGGCTTTGCCTTAAGGGACAGAAAGTACGTACAATAAAGTCATACCCCAATGTACGCAAGTGTGAAATCAGTCAATAGAAGTAGTCGCAATGCCAATAATAAATAACCTACCATTCTTAAAGCCTAAAAAGATCAATACAGACCAGCTTTCAAGTTAAGAAAAAGTAATGTCACACTGCAACAAGAAAGCAAATGTGTATCAACAACACTGGAGCAGATCTTCAGCAAATCTTTTTGCATGAAGCAAGTGTTTTAAGAAAATTTCCAAGAAAATAGCTACTACATAGCTCGTATATGCGTCTAGCGTGTCTCCTTGACTGTCGTTAGATAAAGAATTATCAACTTAAGCTGGTATAAATACACTCAACCCACGAGTAGCCAGTCAGTTGGTTAATGCCTATCTTTTTCTTGGCAACGAACCAAAATAAGATTGCGCTTGTCTACGCCAAAGCAAACGCACATTAGCAGACCTCACAAAAGATCTGCCTTTTTTCTCTTCTTCGCTTAGTGGAGCGGACAAAAATGTCAGGATGAGCCAGCAAAGAAAAAACTTCAATCGCGTACAATAGTTGAGTGGAGAGACGGAAGGACAGCCAGCAACGCCAAGTCTAGTTGAACACTTCTTACCCTCGTGCAAGCTCAAAATTAGGTCTTATCATCTAATTTCTGCTTCTACTATCGTACAGTGTGTGTGTGAGCATAGTTAGTAAACTGACACGGCTTAACCCCAAATGTCAAGCATACAAGACAAGCATAATTCAGTAGTCACAAAAAGGGAGCTTAACAGCGCTGCAACCATCAGCTGCTCTGAATCATCATGCAAGCAGACGCGGCAAGTGCGGATGAGGTCAAATGCGTTGCCGTCGGCGACGGGGAGGTTGGCAAAACCTGCATGCTGATGGCCTACACGAATGACACGTTTCCTGAAGAGTACGTGCCTACAGTATTCGACGAATGGAGCGCCAACGTTGTGGTGGACGGACGCTCCTGCCGATTGAGACTCGGCGACACGGCCGGGCAGGAAGCGTACGACCGTCTCCGACCATTGAGCTATCCGTACACTAATGTGTTCCTCGTCTGCTTCTCGGTGGACAATCAGACCAGCCTGGACAACATCCTGGACAGATGGTACCCGGAGGTGCGGCATCACGCGCCACAGGCCGCACTGATTCTAGTTGGCACCAAGTTGGACCTGCGAAGTTCGCCAGGCGAGATAAAGCGTAGCGAGGTGACTCGAAAACAAGCCAAATTAGTTGCCAAGGAGATCGGAGCGGTGAGGTATATGGAGTGCTCAGCGCTTACTCGACAAGGACTCAAAGAGGTATTCGACGAAGTTGTTCGGGTGTCGGTCGGAGGCTCGACCAAAGTGAGGAAAAGCTGCAATTTACTTTAGCTGGCAAAAAACCGTCCTGCACAATGTATTGTACATTCGTAGCGTACATCGATCCCCAGTGCAGTGATGGCCGCTGTGTAAGACTTTGCCTAATCATAGCATATTGATAGTCAAAAAACTAGCTTTTGTTAATCTGGATTCGTCATTTTTGTTTAAATCGGCAACAGATTGTTAAGAACTGAAAAGATCACGTTATCACATTTTTACTACTTTGCAGACTATATTGACAATATGTAATCACACTGATCAACATAAATAAGACTTAATGTTTCACTAACTTTTCCCTGTGATTCAATCTGATTATAATGATTTTATATAATAGAATTTACTTTTGATTTATGAACATGACTCACAAAACCTGACTTAAGCGTTTATTAGCTAACAACTTGTGATTTATTAACAACAATCTGACGACGGATAATAGGATGAGATTCACATGTGAACTCAGGATCTAGGTGATTCAGAATGAAATTCACATGTGAACTGAGCATCCATCTAGATGATTCAGAATGAAAGTCACATGTGAACTGAAGATCTAGATGACTCAAAATAAGTCACATGTGAACTGAAGATCTAGATGACTCAGAATGAAAGTCACATGTGAACTGAAGATCTAGATGACTCAGAATGAAAGTCACATGTGAACTGAAGATCTAGATGACTCAAAATGAAAGTCACATGTGAACTGAAGATCTAGATGACTCAGAATGAAAGTCACATGTGAACTGAAGATCTAGATGACTCAGAATGAAAGTCACATGTGAACTGAAGATCTAGATGACTCAGAATGAAAGTCACATGTGAACTGAAGATCTAGATGACTCAAAATGAAAGTCACATGTGAACTGAAGATCTAGATGACTCAGAATGAAAGTCGTGAACTGAATATCTAGATGACTCAGAATGAAAGTCGCGTGTGAAATCAAGGCCTAGATGATGCAGAATTCATGTAAATGTGAACTTAGGGCTTAGATTATTCAGAATATATGTAAAACTCAGGACCCTAATAGATTTTTAAATACATAATACGAGCGTATAATTTGACCAAGATGATTAAAATTTATCAAATTAATTAAACAGATAAAACCATACTGCCTCATTTAAAATTGTTCTCAGCTCTTGTTTCTCTTTTGATTCGACAGTTCCACAACTGTTTCGGCTTGGTTAGTTAGTGCAATAATAAATTAATTTTTAATTATCGAATTAGTATGCATACATAATGTATATATATATTTTCATCAATATTGTATAACGCATATGGCAAATAAGCATTAAATTATTGTTAAATATATTGTATCAATAAATACAGGTGAGCGCAAAGGACAAAGACTACAATCGTATTTAGCGGCTTGATAATTATTTTAAATAAATCAACAAAAGCTGATCAACAAAGAGTTAGACATATAGAAGATATTAACGCGCAATCAATAAAACAGAATCAATAAATCATCATTTAATATTTAGAATTGTCAATCGGGAATAATAATAAAATAAAACAATGGGACATGCAACAATCAGAAATTATAGTGCGACAGCTGCTGGTAAGCTTATGTAAACGCAACTTTTCGAAGCTAATTAGTGGGCGAATGCTTTGCGAGCGTAAAATCTTTAAGTAGCTAGTTGGGGATTGGATTTTAAGACTACTTGTATAGGAGTAGTAATTTAGGGGCGATTCTCAAATAGTGGCTACTTTAAAAGAGGCGATTGGTAAACAGAAATAAATTTCATTTAATTATAGGGGAGATTCGCAAGGGGCAGATATTAATTAAAGGGGAGATTCTCATAGGTTAGTTAATTAATTAAAAGGGAGAATCTCAAGGGGTATTTAATTGGCAAAGGGGAGATCTCAAGGGGTAGTTATTAATATGCGGAAACTAGCCAAATAGAAAAACTGCTTGCAAAAAAACAAAAAAGCGATTAAAAAGCTAGAAGCAGGATTATAACAAACAGGTTTATGGGATAACAAATAGGCAATGAAAAAACTACCAACACCAGAAATAAAAAAATATCGATTTTTTTCGCGTGATAAAAACCAGCAAATCGATCAGGACAGGATAATTAATAAATAATTCAAGAATTCATTTGTAAAGAGAGGAAACCATATGCGCATAAAATGACTGACACATAGAACAGGACACGACAAAAACACAGTACACAAATAACCAGAAACATCGGAGAATGCCATCAAATAGTTTTTTTTCATGAAAAAAAACTTCCATAGCTGCTCGCGCCGCATTAGTTTTGATAAAGGGAAAAAATTAAAACGTTAAATTTCAGTTGAATTACCTGACAATGCTACTGATTACAAACACTAATGTAGTAGCATAGTTAGTACATTTTTTAAAATAAAAATAATGAATAGGAGATGCGCTTAAAGAAGAATTGTTAGCAAAGAAATGGAAAAAAAATTAGGCATAGAACAAAAAAACAACAACTGACTAAGCAAGGAACCAAAAAAGCAGAAAAATGGCGACGCCTGACACCCAGAATCTGTGCGGAAATCTTTGTAAAACAAGCAGGTCTGGCTAGTAATTATAATGGCTCTTAAAGAGTTTACATCACAATAGAATCTGCCTGAAGTGACCCGAAGGTCGCGGGTTCGAGACCCTTTAGCTCAAGAAGACAGTTGCTTTAGTCCACCCCAGCTGAGATCGGGGTACAAGCAGCCTTTCGGATTTACCGCATCAAATTCTGGTTGTACGCAGCGCTGAATAAATATTCACACACAGAACGGTCCAAAACTAAAACAAAAAAAGCGCGATTGATTAACAAAGCTTAGTTAGGCGTGTAAAATAGGCAGAAAATGTTAATTAAGCATTTCCACTAAAATTATCCGCAATACTACTACTGTTAGTAGCAGTAGCAGCTCCATTCTGCGTGGAATTCAACGACTGCCTGCTGCCCCGGCTGCTGTTGGGACTGTCGTCGCCTCCGCCGAGCTCCGAGGCGCCTGGACCGCCTCCGGTCTTCATAAAGTACTTTTCCATCTTGCTGATGATGTGCTTGCCGTAAGTGAACTTCCTTAATCCGTTAATATGCGGCCTAATTCGATGCATCAGCACTTTTCTCTGATTGGGGTCCGCCTCGTCTAGGATGCGCTGGATAACATAGTTGGCAAACTGGTCCTTCATCATGTTGTACAGAGTTTGCTGATCGGGGTCATCCAGTATCTCCGATACCAACGCTTGACGCTCCTGCCTGCTGGCATGGGTGACCAGTTTTTCCACTACATTGCTGGCGAATTTGTGACTTGATAGGCTGATTATTTTTCCTCGAAGTACCGACACCATGCGGCTCTTGTCTTCGGGTTTGCCGCGCTCCAAAACGTGCTGGAATTGTTGAATGATGTTGATTGATGCTGGGCTAAAATCCCATCCTCCTTGGGATTGCTTCAAGAATGCCATTCTCATTAGGATTTCTCCAGCATCCCATCCTCATTGTGATTTCTTCTAAGATCCCATTCTTTTTGGGATTTCTTCTAAGATCCCATCCTTCTTGATTTCTCCTAAAACTCCATCCTCACTAAGATTTCTCGTAAAATCCCATACTCATCGGGATTTTTTCTCAAATTCAATCCTCCCTGGGATTTCTTATAAGATCCCATTCTTTTTGGGATTTCTTCTAAGATCCCATCCTTCCTGATTTCTCCTAAAACCCTATCCTCACTGGGATTTCTCCTAACATTCCATCCTCCTTTGGATTCCTTCTAAGATCCCTTCCTCCTTTGGATTTCTTCTAAGATCCCTTCCTCCTTTGGATTTCTTCTAAGATCCCATCCTCGCTGGGATTTCTTCTAAGATGCCATCCTCGTTGGGATTTCTTATAAGGTCCCATCCTCCTTGCGATTTCTTTTAAGATCCCATCCTCCTTGGGATTTATTCTAAGATCCCATCCTCCTTGGGATTTCTTCTAAGATCCCATCCTCGCTGGGATTTCTTCTAAGATGCCATCCTCGTTGGGATTTCTTCAAAATTCTATCCTCGTTGGGATTTCTTCAAAATTCTATCCTCGTTGGGATTTCTTCAAAATCCCATCCTCTTCGGCACAATGGGATTTCTTCTTAAATACCATCCTTCTTGGGATTTCTTCTGAGATCCCATCCTCTTTTCAATTTCTTCTACAAATCCCATCCTCATTGGGATTCTATTGTACGTAAAAATCGCGTCCTATTTGGGATTATTTCCAAAAAATATTCTCATTGGAATCACTTTCAAAAAAATCACATCTTCATCAAGATTTTTCTGGACAGCAAAATCTTCACTAAGACTTTATAGAATCGAAAATAACAATTACTTTAGAAACTAAATCTGGCAACAAACCAACCTGAATAACGTAATTTCCGTATTGATCTTGCACCAGCTGGTCAGTGTGCTGGTGCAGCTCCTCCAGCACCGATTGAGTCTGCTCGGGCGTGCAGTGCTCCAAAATGCGTTGGATCACTCGACAACCGTAAGGATGGGTAGATAAAGAAACCACCTGTTTGCGAATTTGAGAATGGATGCCAAGGGAGTACCGATATGTAACATTTGAGTAAGTACGACAGTAAAAAAGCCTATATGGACCTATGCACTTTAAGTTTACTTTACTAGGAGTGGATAAATATCCGATATGTAGCGCAAATTTTGTAACTAACCTGTCCCTTGAAAGCCTCGACAATGAAGTTTAAATGAACTGGATCAACGCACTCGATGCACTTCTGGATCACGTGATTGCCATTCTGATCTTTGACGCATTTCAACACGTGGTCCTGCAAGTTAATTTTTAGTCTTTATGATTTTCTGCTAAGAAAAAAAGGCAAATAAATCTAAAGATTCGGTCACCTGCAGCTCGCCCACAATCTCAATTTGCTGCTCAGTTGGCAGAGACTCCAACGCTTTCTGTATAACTCGACAGCCGTACATTTGCAAAGCCAACGATAGTACCTGACCCCTGATCCGCTGGGCAAGAATCTGCTTCTGCTCTGGCGTACCAAACTCGAAGAATTTCTGGATAACATAGTTGCCAAAAACGTCTGTCATCAACGAGTAAGAGGACGGCAACAATTCGCTAAACAGTTGAGTTTTATCAGGCGGACTAGCCGTCTCTAATTTCTGTTGAATAAACCTCGAACCGTGCTGATCCTGGGCAAATTCAACCACGTGACCTGACAGATCTTTCAGACTGAGACTGGGCACTCGGTTCTGTCGGAAATCTTCTAATAGACGTGACCGACCAACTGTATCGCCGCCTAAACCAACAGAGCTCAGGCCGCGCATGTGATGCTGGTGCTGATGATGCTGCGGCGGATGAGAATGATGCTGCATCGACTGTTGATGATGCGGGAATTGATGATGAGGCTGCTGGTGAAACTGAAGCTGATGATGGTGTTGATGCGGGGGCAGCGGCGGTGGCAGCTGCGGCGGCGCAAAGAATGCAGCCTGGTGATGCTGCTGATCCATACGGGCCATGGCCAAATAGGGCGCACCAGCTGGCGGCGGAGTGTGTGGAGGCGGCGAAGGAGCCGCAGCAGCAGCGGCGCCAAACATAGCTAAATCCGGAGTCGGAGCTTTAAAAGGCGTCGATTGACGATGGCGCTGCTGCTGCTGCTGTTGCTGCTGCTGCATTAGCATAGTTGGCGGGTATTGGAAACCGTAAAACTGCCCAGCGGCAAGCAGGCTAGTCGGGCCGCTAGAGCCAAACGAGTAGGCGGCTATAGCAGGATCCTGATGATGCGGCGGCGTTGGAGGCGGAGTCTGCGCTCCGAATGGGCCGAAAAGATTGCCTGGACCTACTGGCGGTTGCGGTTGCTGTTGCTGCAGCGACTGCAGCGGCGTCGGCGGCGGCATCGACAAAGGCCCCGGTCCAGGTGACTGCACCCTAGCCGCCGAGTGAAATTGCTGCTGGTAAGCGTCGTCTTGGAGCTGCTGCTCGTAGGACGAAGACGTGATTTCGTGCGGCTGTTGTTGCTGCTGGAAAAAAGCGGCATAGCCGGACGAATCAAAGAGTTGCCTTTGCTGTTGTTCAAGACTGTAGGCAAGGAAAGCACTGTTACTACTATCGGCTCCAATCAGGTGCTGCTGCTGGTGTTGCATATAAGCAGCGGCCGCACCATTCGGATCATTGTAGTCAAACATATTCATATGAGGCGGTGGCGGCATCTGATACTGTTGCTGCTGTTGCTGTTGATTTTGCTGCTGTTGGAAACCGTTGCTATGCATCATAGGCTGATGCTGGTGATTCGGCATCATTGCAAAATGCGGAGGCTGGTGTTGCTGCTGCTGGCCAAGCCCCATCTGTTGATGACTAATTACAGGCGTATCCAAGGATTTCTTTGGCAAACTATTGCTTGATGAGGCTACACCGGCTGCTGCAGCAGCGCCGCTAGGAGGCGAGCCGCTCTCCAATACCTGATCGACAATTCTCAAGCCAACGGCAATGAGATCTTTGCTACTAGGAGAAAGCATCGAACCAGTAGTGATAGTATCTAACGAATGCTGCTGCTGCTGCTGTTGATGCAGATGATTATTCTGTACAGAAATGTCGCGACGGGAACTGCTAACGCCCATGCTGATTGGCTGGGAGATGGCGTGCTCACTTTGCCGACTGTCCCAGTCGGCAGGCCCAACAGAATTGAACTGCAACCTCCCTAGTCGGCCAATGATACTATCAGCGTCATTGTCTCCAACCAGATGCTGCTGCTGCGGCGCCTGCAGCTCCTGCTGATAATCTCCCCAACGCTTGTCAACAACTAAAGCGTCTACAGCATCTAATTGGCCGGATCGGTAAGTGACTTGAGCATCGTCTTGCGATCTTACTGACAGCCGGTCGGACATTGTTTGATGAGCAGGCGTGTTGTCGTTTTTGAATGCTTCTTCCAACTGTGTTTAGTTTTTTTAGTGCAAGTTTAAAGCCAAATTATCCACTCAATGCATTAAAACTACTTTTTTGAAAACAATTTCAATGACAAGTGAGAGTTTACAAAGACAACATACAGGAGAAACTGTTGTCTATAAGGTGCTTCTTGTGCTGCAGTAGTTGTATTTGTGGTGCTTGCGTGGCCTAACTGCAATGCAATAGATGGAAATAAGGGGAGTAATCAGTGTTAGAGAGTGGCTTCAACAGGCAGTAAGTAATCATATTGATAGAAAAAATTAACTTTTACTTTTAATATTTATAAATTTAGTGTACTAGAAATTTTTATTTATATATCAAAGTATCTAGTATTTCTTTCTTCAAGTTTTACAACCTTTTTTCAAAATCCCATAAATTGAGTTTGTCAAATATTGCAGAGCAATATATACATATATATCTAAATTCATAGAGTAGCTAATTTTGGCCAATTGTTGCACATGTATGGTTTAAAAATAATGATACCTTGGTCCTTTAATGATACATTTAAATAGCTTATTTAAAAATGGTGTTGGATCCAAATGTTTGGACATAGTTTCTAAATCTAAGTAATTTTGAAACTTTAAGAATTCTAGGAATTTCTGTTTTAAAATGTTTGCAACATTTTGTTGAATGATAAAAAATACAACTAAAAATGCACTGCTACCATAGCCAGGAAGGCAGTAGAAACCCTGGAATTTTCCAAGCAATTTGCCAGTGCATGGTGCAAAAGTGCAACACACACAAAGGGTCTTGGCGCATAGCCTGGTGCAATATTGCCAAATAAAGTTGCAAATTTGTTAAAAATGGAAGGGGTAAGTTATAAGATAGGTGGTGTAAGAGTAAAATTTGTTGAAGATTACAAGCTTTCAAGTGGATTGCTAGACCTTTTCTTTTGTTTTTTGGTCCTTCTTAATTTTTTTCTTGGTGCATGCGGCACACAAAAAAATTTTTATCAATGTTATTCTGGCACACACACTGCACCTTCCTGACCATGGCATTGCTAATACATTTTAAAAACAAATTCACTGTGTTAAATACTATACTAAGCAACAAATTTTTTTAAGCCTTTTCTATGTAATATCAATAAGGCATCCAATACAAAAACTATTACACTTAGAAAAAAAGTTAAAGGAAGCTAATCCTTTTTATGCAGTACTTGATTAGAAATTGGAAATTGATTTGAAATTTAGAAGCATTTTTTATATGGTATTCAATTAGTAATAAAATGCACTACATATCACACTTAATTTAAGTCTTAAATAATAATAATTTCTGCATTTGGTATTTATTACATTAAATTCCTAATTTAATACCACATGGAAAGGGCCAAATAATTTTTGTCTTGTATAGTGCAGTATTTATTGCATCAAATCCCTAATAAAATAGTCATAAAAATGTTTAAGAATTGATTTTTAGTTTAGTTATGTATTTATTGAATTGTATTAAAAAATGAAGTTAAAGAAACAGTATACTCCAAAGTGGAATTTTTGCATGGCATTCATGGCATGCAAAGTCCTTTGAACTACTTCTTACCAATAGCTTCCTACTTGCTATGTTTTCTAGCTCCTCTTCCAATTTTTTTATACCTATATATAGGCCATAGATGCTCACGTAAATGCATAATTATACTTGCACAAAAACTTGTTTGCCAATTTATCTGTGCGCAGGTAAATAAGATTTCTTTGCGCAAGTGCACTAGTTTTTTATTGCCCACAAAGAACATATTCTGGTAGATTTTGTGCAAAGATTCCATTGTTGAGTATACTATATATAACTAGCAAGGTACTCTTAGTTATATATACAGTTTTTACTGCATGGAAAAAATTACAGATATGCTTCAATAAAAACTGACAAAAGACTTTTGCTGAATAGGGCCTATTATTACTTTTTACATGTGGATTAAAAATATTTAAATTTAAAATACCACGTAATTATTACAATGCATGGCAAATCCATGAAATTTAGTTTAGTATACAATTTATAGATAGAATGTAGCACTTTTAATTTTATTTTAAAAAATTCTGATGCTAGTCAAGTTGTGCGTATTTTCTAAAACATTGAAAAAAATTTCAATGTATTGTTTTTTAAGAACAAAAAAAAATTTGTTCATAACTATATAAAAAATTAAAAATAACAATTAAAACTCAAAAAGAAACACATTACTGTGTTACAAATTTCGTAAAATTAGTGGAAAATTTAATGCTAAAGCAGGTCAAGCTCTAAAATCCTACGCCTAAAAAAATAAATAGGCCTACATGCTACTACATACATAACAGAAAAAGGCAAAAATTATTGACAGCGACGGTAAAGGGAGCTTACCTTATACTATCTGTACAAAATGTACAATATTTACAAATACAAAATTTTCGGCGCTAACAGCCTAGCTCTGTGTAAATCTTTTTCTTATTTTACCCAACAAAGACTTAATTCGGTACCTAGTGTAAAAATCGCAGGGAAAATTTATCTTTTCAATTTTGCGCAAAAAGAGAAAAACCTTGTGAATAACGATTTTTGATGTACATAATTTTGCTAACAATGTTACACAATTACGCGATTTAAATGAGTTTTAGCCTTACTCCCATCAGCCACTGATCAGTCCTGTAGTGGGTATCATCCTTCTCTTCTTAATTTATAAATTGCAAATATATATTAGCCTTCTACGACTTAATTACAAACTGCGTCGTTACCGTCCTCAGTTCTAAAATTATGGACCGTATATTTCAGCATTTTACAGCCAAGGATAATCCGTATTTAAATGCAAAATCAATATACAATTTTTTATTTCAACGCAAATGGATATATTGTGGCGTAATCGCTAAAAATTCAGTAAGTCACCGTTGACCCGCTGATAATCCGCATGTACTACATAGGGAATTCTAGAGTAGAAGTAGGACGCGACACTCCAAATATTTGAAGGTCGATTTAATACTCGTGAGATAGAAACTCTTTAATTTTTTCCATGGCTAAAACTTATTATTACAGTATATTTCTGGCCTTTAAATTTTTCTGAGTGTTGCGTCCTTCTAACAAAGGTGATTTCTAGTGGTCATTGGTTCCACTTTCCAAGTAATATGTACCACTTTCCAATCCGATCGGAGCTCTGCTTGTTAAAGGGCGGGTCAGCTATCAGCTATACAGTTACCTCACTGTCATACATGCGTATAACTAGAGATGTTCACTTACTGTTAAAAAATTGTTTATTGCCCCAAAAACTAATTCATACAGGTATTTTTCCGTTTTCGAAACGTGATCAATATACATAAGCAAAATCAGCTGAAGAACAGTGTTCTTTAGTTGTCCTTGATACATAGTATGCAGTTGTCAACTAAGCAGACGGCTAATTTGCGCGCGATCGAGAAATCACGATTTGGGCTAAAGCCTGGTTAGCAAGTTTATATTTTACGATGATGTACATTGCATAATGTACAATGCGATATAGAACGAGAGTTTTGCTAACTGCAACGCGTGACATTGAAGTGCGTGAGCACTCTACAATTTACATCACTCCTTCCCTAAATTTAGGATTAAAAAAAGTACGTCAATGCAAAGAATATTAAGAGAAAAAAGGTAGTTTAAGGTAGCAAAGGAAAATAAAAGCAACGTAACTTTAAGTCAGAAAAAGGGAAAAAAATTACATTTCACACCCCGGAATCCGGGGGTCGCGGCAGTATAGCACCGCGTAATGGCGACTGCTTGGTCGTGCTGTGTACAGACGAATTGTATGCCCAGATGACAAACGGCAGGAATTCAGCCCACCTGTCCTGCTGCTCAATCCAGTAGGCCACCAGCAGGTTTCGGTTGAATCGCTCGACCACCGGATTGCCGCTGGGATGAAACGTTGTCGTACTTGTCTTGCGAATGTCGAGTAGGCGACACAGTTCCTCGAAGACTGCGCTTTCGAACTGCCAGCCATGGTCCGAGTGGATGACTTCAGGCGATCCATGACGAAGCACGACGTTCTGCAGCATTGCATCAGCGACCGTGCGAGCCTCGATGTTGGCCACCGCGATCGCCTCGACTCATTTCGAAAGCACGTCTGTGAAGCATATAATGTACTTGAGGCCAGTCTCCGTCACCGGCAGAGGTTCCTTGATGCCCACCTGCACCATTTGTCATGGAGCTCACGGCACGGTATTGTTCTGAAGAGGTGTTCGCTGGTGCTGATGTGGGACCTTTCGACGCTGACACACCTCGCCGCTGCTCACCCAGTGCTGGACGTCCTCCTTCAGGCCGGGCCACCAAGCTCTGTGGGCGACTCTAGCCAGAGTCCTGTCATCCTGTCTATATCATCGTACAGCAGCAGCCTCAGAAGCTCTTGACGGAGCTTCAGCGGGAGTACTGCTCGGCCGTCTCTTCTGATAACGCCGTCATCACCGAGCTCCAGCTTCTCCGAAGTCACAAAGTTTCTTGCCTCGATTGCAGCCTTGCAACTCGGGGTGCCCGACCGATGAGCAACTGTTTAGACTCCGCCAGTACCGGGTCTTCAGCCTGCGTTGCGCTGATGTCGTCATCTGACCAAACGGCTGGCAGCCGAGTCGCCCCAACCCGACTCAGTGCGTCCGCCCCACGTTCTCATGACAGGGCTGGAAGAGCAGCTTGAAGGTTATCTCTTGCAGAAGAGAAATCCACCTGGCGAGTCGACCTTCTGGCTCCTTGTTGTTCAGCAGCCCCTGCAGAGGCTTATGGTCAGTGAAGACAAGAATCTCGCCTGCGGATCCCAAATAGTTCCTGAAGTGTTTCAGCACCCATACAACTGCCAGCAGCTCTCTGCGAGTAGTCAAATAATTGCGCTCTGCCTTGTTTAGGACTCTAGAAGTGTACGCCACCGGACACTCGACGCCGTCGTGCAGCTGACTGAGGACGCCCACGATTGCCACGCCACTGCTGTCGCAGCACAGTCGAAAGTCCTTGGAGAAGTCTGGAAGTTTCAGCACTGATGGCGCTGACAGCGCTGACTTCAGCTTCCGTAGGGCCGCATCGCACTCAGCCGTCCACCGAAACTGCCGTCCTTTCTGAGTCGCCTGATGAAGCGGATTCGCGATGCTGGCGGAACGAACCGCCGGTAGAACCCGAGCATGCCGACCAGCCGGCGAACATCCTCAGCGCATTCTGGAGTCGGGATGCATTCGATGGCACTGACCTTGTCGTCGGCTGGATTCCATCGGCGAGATTTTGTGTCCCAGGTACTCGACGTACAGGTAGCAGAAACAACTCTTGCGCTTGTTCAGCTTGAGGCCAGCCGACTTCAGCCTCCCAAGGACCTGCTCTAGGGTGCACTGAACGAAATTAGGTCATCCATGTAGGTGAGCACCTCAGTCCAGTTCAAGCCAGCCATTGTCAGATCCATCAGGCGTTGGAAAGTTGCCGGAGCGTTTGCAGAGGCCGAACCCAAGCTTGCAGTACTGCATCAAGCCTTGCGTGGTGTGGAAGGCTGTCTTCTCCCGGTCTTCTTCTCTGAGTTCGACTTGAAGAAGTCCTTGGCGGAGGTCGAGAGTGCTGAACCAGCTGCTTCTCGACAGTGCGTCCAGAGCGACAGACAGCGGTGGGAGCGGGTAGGCGTCCTTGATGGTGCAATAGTTGAGAGCTCGCCAGATTGCTCGCCCACGGGCTGCACGATGGCTCGATGATTCCGTGGCGTAGCATCTCGCAGACCTTGTCGTCCACTTGCTGCCGAAAGTTCAGCGGCACGGTTCGTTGCCTGTGCTTGATGGGCCGACTGCCGGGCTCCAGGTTTATCTCGTGTTGCAATAGATGAGTCGTTACAAGGTCTAACTCGGGACTGGCAAACACCTGCTTGTGTTGGCTGAGCAGCGTCTCGATGAGCTGGCGTTGCTGCTCGCTCAGTTCCGGATTGATATTGAAGCCGATCTGTTCTTCAGCAGGATCTCCTTTAGTTGCATGGAGCTCGGCAGCTTCGAAATTGCCGATCGTCTGGTTCTCGTACAGCACCACGGGGTCAGCACTCAGGTTGCAGATGCCCACAGGAAGGCTGCCATGCGCTCTGGAGACTACAAGGACCCTGTTTGGCAGCAGGCCAGTCTTGTCAATGAAATCTGAGCTGGGCTCAAACAGACCCGGCTCAAAAGACGACGGCACTTTGACCGGGACGATGACCCAGCTGCGGGCTGGGATAGAGGCAGCTTGGGCCTTGCTAGGCCGGGCTGGTGATGGCCCGCGGTCACCAGTGCTCACAAGTTTCCCGAAGCCGGGGTCGGGCGAACCTCGGCCCGTTGTCCTTTGCCGGAGCAGCGGCTGCACACGATCGGCATGGCTGGCGCGGCTTACTTGCTGGGGCACCGAGCTGCGAAAGTGGCCGGGCTGACCGCAGTTGAAGAATCTTCCCCGGCCGCCTTTTACTTGATCGCCTCTTCCTCGATTTCCTGCGCGGTGTCCACCGCGGTTGCCGATGGTGGCGACCGTCGCAGCCAGGTCTAAAAGTTGCTCCTGCATCCGCTCCAGCTGCTCTGTCACTTGGTTGCCCACCGACTTTACTTTGCTGCAGGGAGGTCTCGGAGGAGTTGCCCACCGATATCACCGCGACACTCACAGACGCCGATCCTTTGTTGCTGATGCTTTCGAGTACAGTGGCGCGGTCCGCCAGCTTCTCCAGGCTGCTTTGACTTAAGTCAGAATCCTTTAGCAACGCCTCACGAATTTCCTTTGGTAGCAGGGCCAGCAATCGGTGTCGCACTTCGCAGTCTCGCACCGCTTGATCGTTGTCAGAGCGTGCCTTCTTGTACAGAAGCTTGAGGGCTAGGCAAAGCTCTCGTAGCGTAGCCACCAATTTAAACTAAGCAGAAGGCTAGATTTGCGCGAGATCGAGAAATCACGATATTTGACGATGATTTACATTGCATAATGTACAATGCGACATAGAACGAGAGTTTTGCTAACTACAACGCGTGACATTGAAGTGCGTGAGCACTCTACAATTTATACAGCTGCATGCTGCAGTTTTCTAAACAGATTCCCAGTCTCCCCGACTGGCCAATGTCCGGTCGACTTTCACCCTGTGAGGCTCTTTGTGTTTACCCTCGATGCCATCAACCCCCAGCCAAACTTCCAGAGTCGATGCAAAGACCACTAGAATCACAAAAATCGGCCTTTAACTATTTTTCTAAATGCGAGTGTAGCATCCTTCTAGTTGAGTAGTCCTTGAGTCGATGAGTGCTATCCTCCATTCATTCATCATTAAGCACCAACCTGCTAATTAAAGCATTAATTTAAGCAACTTCTAATGTACTTTTATGAGACACTTAGGTGGCTTTGCAGGTTATAGGTAGTGCGCCCCGGCTTGCTAGATCGAATAAGCCGATTCTGTACAAACGACTGATTATTAGGAAGAGTCACTCGATCATTTAACGGTAGCCATCAAAGCGGAAATACTTTTAGGTGAAGCCGCATCTTGCGGGAGCCTATATATATAGTTTCGAAAGGGTGCAATCAGCCACCAGTGGTTAGTACAGATTCGCATCACGCGGTATTTGTGTAAAACTCCTTTGGGCCAATGACTGGGATATACATGTGTGACCAGTGACTTAAGCAAGGAGTCGGAAGGGCCCTCAAATCAGCGAACCCAAGCAAAAAGTTTGCGCCCCAGAAAGCCCACCTAAAAACTAAGAAAATCGGAGAAAACTAATTAAAATTTTTCACCTGAAGGCCGTCGGCACCAACTTCACACAAGCTACATAGAAGCAATGTCCAACTCATAGGACTACATAGCATAGTGATAGACTTTACTTGAGTGGCTATTGAAAATCCGCTAATTAAGAATAAGGAATTCAATTCAACGCTACCTCGCACAGTGCAAAAAGCTAAAGCTAAATCTGCAGGAGGGCTGTAGGCGCTTTGACGCTTAAAGCGACATCGTCCCACAACCAGTGACGGGGCATGACTGTCCATTGCGCTGACTCCTGAAGCGCGTTCAGTCACACTAAATACGGTATGCAGGCATAGACACACACACAGGCCGGCACCCAGTCACGCACTCACATACATGTAGGATGTACAAGCGGCGGTTCCAGGAATGTACCTTGTCTCGATGCCTTGGGGGGGGGGGGGTTGCTCTCATGGGCGTAAATTGCGCAACTGACCCAAAGCCCAACCAATTCGCGCACAAGGCCCTAAATTTGTGTGACCCTGCACACGAAACCGCGCTAGGGAAAATAGCCAACCTACAACGCGGGGTCGAACCTGGACCAGTGGCACACAAGGCAGACGCGCTAGACCGCCGAGTCACTCGCCCCCTCCACGTACAGTGCACGTGGAAGGTGTCGTAAATCAAATATCAATTCGTGCGACAAGCTCCATCGCGGGGTCGATAATCTCGTCCCCGGTAGACCACGTATATGATCGCAGGAGCTCACCCACGGGAAGTGTAGGTATCAGGGTATCCGATAGTGGAGTAGCAGGGATGCAAGGATCTGCAGGTCCATCAGGCACACACATGATGTATCTAATATATTTTCTATAATAAGGAGCTTCCAGATAAACCTGATTAAAACCTTAAAATCCTAGATTCCAAGAAGACTAAGAGATCATTCACACACAATATCAGAATTAGTCCTGAGAAAATGAGAGTTAGTCTTAATCAGAACTGCACATCGGGTGGAAAGTTCAGGTGTCTTTATTATTAGCTTTTATATGTTTAGAGTTAGTCTTAAAACACACTAGAAAGGAGAATGGACCAGATTTTTTAATTCCAATAATTCCTTTTAATGAAAAAAAATGTTTTCAAGTTCTAGATTCTTAGGCGCGAGTAAATTGCATTGTAGAAAATATATTTTTTAGCTAATCTTACATGCACTGAAGAAGTGGTAAAAAGCGAGGTAAAACTTAGCTAAGTGCGTTCTAGTCGGCGAACTGG
Source organism: Macrostomum cliftonense (assembly GCA_950096795.1). Lineage (NCBI taxonomy): Eukaryota > Metazoa > Platyhelminthes > Macrostomidae > Macrostomum > Macrostomum cliftonense. The sequence continues at coordinate 1,970,327 of CATNEM010000024.1, read as the reverse complement.
AAAGCTAAGACTGGCTCTCTTTATCTGCTGCATTTTTTTATTTTTTTTATCTCGATTGCAAGAGCCACATTGGAAATGGCTAGATTCCACGTATAAAGATCTGGCTTTTGAACCGTCAGTGACAACTTATCGCCCATTTATGGCAACGCCCAAAATTGCACGAATAGGTTTAGCTTTCAGTTTTGTTGGGGCTATGGTCTGTCGCGATCCGCACCTAGCTAGATCATTAAACAAGCTGCGAGTTTTTATATTTGTTTTTATAATTGATTGACGATTGAAAATTTATGAGGCAAATACATGTAGTACCAACAGAAGGGATTAAGAAAGCATGTACAATTAAACAATTCAGATTGACGAGTCCAGGATAAGATTTCACATTTTGCTTGCACCTTTAGAAGACCCTATAAGAGCACTTATTTGCAAGATTCAAACTTAAGTGTACTTAATCAAAAATGATTTTTCAAATAACTTTAAAATTACATAAATTTTTTCCGCTCAGTTTTTTTCTAATGGCGCTAAATTCTGTTCAGCACTCAAAACCCGATCATGAAAATGCATGAAGGAAAGAGAGTTGAAAAGCGGCAGCACATGAGTTGATTGGACTATAGTCTGTTATCAGTAGTAGCATAGCCTTCAGGTGAGCAACCAGAGCCGGTGTATATGGGCATTCATATTTGCGAAAAAGGCTTCGCTATAATACTGTGTTCGCTGTTTTTTCCACCTGACGGCGTATTTTGTTGTTGTTGTTGTTGTTGTTGTGTTCAAACATCGGTTTCAATCCTGAATTGAAACATCCGCTTTCGTCTCAGTAACTATCTGTATCTGACACGAGAATTATGCGTACCACTTTAGTAAGTACAGAATTGCATTGAAAAGATTTTCTTTCACTAGATGACCATTTTAATGAGTTATTCATATTATCATCTGAAACCAAGAAACCTAGACTTCGTTAGGAATTTCGTCGACTTGTTATAGATTTTAGTTTTAATTGCAACTAAAAACATTTTCTGTCTAAATAATCTAAAAAATCAGGTTACATTGGTCATCGCTGCCATTATGACTGCGACAATGGCAAGCACAACGGTTGACTCTACTGGACCGACTGGAGCGAGCTCTGAAACTACGCTAGACCCTAGTGTACCGACTGGAGCGAGCTCTGAAACTACGCTAGACCCTAGTGTACCGACTGGAGCGAGCTCTGAAACTACGCTAGACCCTAGTGTACCGACTGGAGCGAGCTCTGAAACTACGCTAGACCCTAGTGTACCGACTGGAGCGAGCTCTGAAACTACGCTAGACCCTAGTGTACCGACTGGAGAGAGCTCTGAAACTACGCTAGACCCTAGTGTACCGACTGGAGAGAGCTCTGAAACTACGCTAGACCCTAGTGTACCGACTGGAGCGAGCTCTGAAACTACGCTAGACCCTAGTGTACCGACTGGAGCGAGCTCTGAAACTACGCTAGACCCTAGTGTACCGACTGGAGCGAGCTCTGAAACTACGCTAGACCCTAGTGTACCGACTGGAGCGAGCTCTGAAACTACGCTAGACCCTAGTGTACCGACTGGAGCGAGCTCTGAAACTACGCTAGACCCTAGTGTACCGACTGGAGCGAGCTCTGAAACTACGCTAGACCCTAGTGTACCGACTGGAGCGAGCTCTGAAACTACGCTAGACCCTAGTGTACCGACTGGAGCGAGCTCTGAAACTACGCTAGACCCTAGTGTACCGACTGGAGCGAGCTCTGAAACTACGCTAGACCCTAGTGTACCGACTGGAGCGAGCTCTGAAACTACGCTAGACCCTAGTGTACCGACTGGAGCGAGCTCTGAAACTACGCTAGACCCTAGTGTACCGACTGGAGCGAGCTCTGAAACTACGCTAGACCCTAGTGTACCGACTGGAGCGAGCTCTGAAACTACGCTAGACCCTAGTGTACCGACTGGAGCGAGCTCTGAAACTACGCTAGACCCTAGTGTACCGACTGGAGCGAGCTCTGAAACTACGCTAGACCCTAGTGTACCGACTAGAGAGAGCTCTGAAACTACGCTAGACCCTAGTGTACCGACTGGAGCGAGCTCTGAAACTACGCTAGACCCTAGTGTACCGACTGGAGCGAGCTCTGAAACTACGCTAGACCCTAGTGTACCGACTGGAGCGAGCTCTGAAACTACGCTAGACCCTAGTGTACCAACTAAGGAACCTCAGACGTCAAGTGAAAGTATAACTGACCACTCAACAACGGCAGATACGAAGTCAACGACAACAGCTCCGAATCCTTTGACAACTACTGTAGCGGAAACTGGATTACCTTCGTGTAAGATTGCTGTGGCTTGTTTTTTAATGGGCAAAAGGGAGTTTCACTAAATGCGATTTTGTAAATCTTCATAAAACATGCTATGTTTCGCTCATAAGTTTATTTTAACTTCACATTGTCAGGGGTACCAGCTGTTATTGGACTGTCAGCGCTAGTTTTCTTCGGCCTGTGCATCGGCGTCACAATATTAGTCTTCAAATTTGTTTGTCACAAGTAAATTATAACTTCAATCTATCTTATTTGGGCTCTAATGTAGAATGGCTCCCACATTGATCTGCTGATTATTGCCTTGCAGAACACCAACCAGCTCAACGCCTTACATGTCCAATCCCTACGTGTATCAAGGAGGCACGCTTAATGATGCATTCGACACGGGAGACATCGAGTCGCAGTACAGTAGACCCGCAAGGCCGATTAGCACGGATTCGACAGTTGGATCTGAGGGTCGTTTTGTCTACGTGTCCACCGACCTGTAATAACAGCGCGCTTCTTTGCAACAAACAATTTTACAGACATTTTCAAAGTTAATGCCGCACAAGAACCATTTTTTGAAAGAATATGGACCTTCCTTAGCATTTTTGGGAAGGTTTTCCAAGTACGTTCGAAGTACATGTATTTGCACATCGTACTGAATGTCGTGTTGACTGCCATCCGTAGAATGTTTTTTATCTATTTTATTTGAATGTTTTCAATTGCAACTTTAGTTTTAGCTAAACCAAGAAAATTTAATTTCATTTTAACAAATACACGTACTTATACTTCTGATTATGCATCGATTGCAACCTAAAATTCTGCTTCACCAACTGTTTGACCATAAAAAGTTAGCCATGCATTAATTGTACGAACACAGTTATTAACGCCTAAATGTATTGAAGATAAATTAAGACAATTTGTTTGCTACAAAACTGAGCATAAAATATGATAAAACGAAAAATGTTGACTTTCTCGTTAGTTTGTTTACCAAACCGAACCAAGGATATAACATTGAAATGCTATTGATAATAGAATGTCAGTAATTACACAGTTTCCATGTCTCAACTTTTTTTTAGCTCCATAAATAGCAGTGAGCCATCGACAGATAAACGTGGATATTGCTCTTGTATAGACTGGCTCCTATGCACGGACGCCAGAAGGTTCTCCCCACCCTAGGCCATTAAGACGGCGATAACAGTCTTGGGTGTGGCCCGCCGCGCTTTTAGCAACAGTATAGCAGCTATAGCCGCTTATTATCGTCATATTCTACTTACCTGTCATTTATTTTTTTGTGCAGTGCCAGTGCAGTACAGCCTATTGCCTCCACAGGCTGGCATAACCAACCTGAATCTCTAACCATGCACGTCTGCATCCACAATTCTCTTCCCCGCTCCCCTTTCGCGCCAGGAAATGAGAACCTCTTTCTTCATCGCTCTCTACTTCCTCTACCCCACCAGTCTCTACTCAAGTCTAAACGGAAGATGCGAGCGCCGGGGGATTTCATTGGATGAATAGGGGAGCGCATGCCAGGGCTGCATTCTGTGTGTGCAGCAGTGGTGAATAGCTACCGCGAGCAAAGGGATCACGGGGAGAATGGGAAAATTTGGGGTCTTTACGGTGAATAAGTATATGGGACGCCTGCGTATATTTCTGGGGATAAAAAAATTGCACACCCTTCAGCTTGGGTAAAGCAAGTGATTCAGCATTGAGATAACCTTGTCGTGATGTCTTCAACATCAGAACCGAGCCACACTGCTAGCCCAGTGGCTGAGCAAAAAGCTGAAGGCAGTTGCAGTGGTGTGTATCGATGGTACTTGCACTTAGCCTCTTCCGCTGGCTTCTTTCTCATTGGTTTGGCCTTTCTGCTTACTTGGAGACTAATTTCTGCACTGAGACGTTGGCTAAGTCATCGAAAGGTGCTCAAGTCCACCGAGCATCGGGTATTCGCCTCGGCATTGCCAGAAGAGCGCGATGCTAACAAGCTGACAGTTGCCTCGGACGACAATTTTGTCAATACGCGTCGGCGATGCAACGTTGCACTTCGAGACCTTGTAGGTCGGCTTGTCAGTCCGCACACGTCAGCTGGGCGGGTTGCCCTGGTGCTCAACTTCGCGCTGAGCATGACCTCTGTCGCATTCTACGCGTACGAGGCTGTGGTTTGGGCTGGCCGGGTGGAGTGGTGCTACCCGTGGAGGCTGAGCCCTTTGATGATCACCGACCTGGCTTTTAACTGCGTCTACCTGCTGCGATTCTGTCTCAGATTTTTAGCCGCGCCGAATAAGCTGCAGTTCTGGCTGGAGGTTCAATCATTTGTAGACTATTGCACCATACCGCCGGCATTCGTGGGCATGTTTCTGCACCAGTACTGGCTGGGACTGAGGTTTGTTCGCGTGCTACATCTCACCTCATTGCCCGACGTACTGCAACGGATTGGTCTACTGCACAGCGGTTCCTTTGTTCGACTAATGCAGCTGGTGACGATATTCGTTTGCGTCTGGTTTCTGGGGGCCAGCGCTATTCACGTGCTAGAGAATTCGGCTAGTTTGAATGGCATTGGAAATACTAGTGTAAGTAGCGCGTGCCTTGAGTGTTAAAAGCACGCATCATTTGCATACATATAGGAATTGTTTCGCACCCTCCATTCACAGGGCGTAACCTTCGGCGATTGTCTCTACTTCACCATCGTCACAATGAGCACAGTCGGTTTTGGCGATATTAGCCCGTCGACCAATTGGGGCCGAGCCTTCATCAGTCTGTACATCCTAGTAGCCCTGGGCGTGTTTGCCTCCTATACGCCGGAGATTGCTGGAATGATTTCGGCTCGAAGTCGGCACTCCGGTCAGTACAAACCGGAGCACGGCAGCCGGCACATTGTAGTGTGCGGAGCACCCAGCGCCCAGTCTGTTGACACTTTTCTAGCAAATTTATTGCACGCCGACAGGAAGCTATCGACTAGCCTGAATGTGGTCTGCTTGTTCCCTATGAAACCGAGCCCGGAGTTTCAGAAATTGCTGAAGCGGTACTACCGGAATCTAGTTTATCTAGAGGGCACCATTCTGAGCATTACGGACTGCAAGTAAGTTTTTTTGGATAATTCCAAAAAAATAGGTAGGTTAATTAATAACAACTCAAACAATAAAATGCAGTTGACTTCATCACAAAATCAGCAAGAAGGCATCTATGACCATTCCGATTACTCCTATACTGTAATCTTGCACAGGCACACATGCTTGAATAAGTAAATTTTTCCGAAATTTTTTCACTGTTGGGTAGTACAACAGTTTTTTACTTCGTGGCTGCCTTTCATAGGCATAGAAAGCAAGAGTCTCCAGTTAGTTTTGACGCGTTGAACCTTGAGATTTTAGTTCGAATGTTGGATGCGTCACAAATCTACCTATCTAAAGTAGGAAAGTACAATTCTCACACCACACACCCACACAGGCGAGCGCGTCTGAACTCAGCCAAAGCCGCCATCATTCTGGCCCGCCAAGACTCAGCCGAGCCTGATGATGAGGACGCTGAGAACACCATGCGCGTTTTGTCAATCAAAAACGTGGCGCCCAACGTTCGATGCATCGTCCAACTGCTGCAGTACCACAGCAAGCAATTTTTGGAGTTCATTCCGAACTGGGACTGGCGTCGAGGCGACGAGTGCGTTTGCTCTACGGAGCTTCGACTAGGCCTACTAGCTCAGAGCTGCGCTGCTCCCGGTTTCTCCACGCTGATGGCTAATTTTTTTGCCACGCGTTCTCCGCCAAATTGGCTAGACTTGGACGCTTGGGAAGCCGACTATCGGATGGGGGCAGCCAACGAGATTTACTCAGAGTGCTTCGGGACGGCATTCGGAGGCATGACCTTCGTGGAGGCTGCGGCTGTGTGCTACAGCGAATTGGGCGTCATACTCGTGGCGGTGATGCCGGAGCAATCGTCGGAGGAAACGGACGACGCTGGGGCGCTGCTGTTGAACCCTTCCGGACCTGCGGAAGGCTTCGAAATTCCCAAATCTGGACAACCGTGTCGCGGATTCTTTCTCGCCGACTCTCAGGACGATATGCGGCTGGTGTTGGGCATGGACGAGGCCACTGCTTGCGAAGCTTTGGAAAGATTTCGAGCTCGTTATGCTGATGATCCTGTTGTTGAAGCTACCGCTGCCGAGCCTTGTAGTTTCGATCCAGCCAGAGGCGAGACGCACTGGTGCGAGGCCCGAGAGCTAATTGAGTCGGAGGCCCTCCTGCCGGTGCGCAATGCTCGGTCCAAAGCGGTTCAGTTCAAAGGTCACTACGTTCTGTGCATCGCCGGTGGGGAGGATTTCAATGGCCAGCTCGGTCTGTGCAGCTTTGTGGCGCCGCTTCGGTCGCGAGCTTATCACCGGCGCGACCTGGTGCCGATTGTGATCGTGTGCGACCGGCGCCAGCTGGAACTCGAGTGGACCGATCTGTGCAACTTTCCAGAGGTCTACGCTGTTGCCGAATCACCTATGCGACGGGCCAGTCTTCGTGCGGCTGGTGAGTTACTATAGCACTTGCTGCGTCAGGCTAGAACACACCAAATTTGTAGGGTTTTGCCCTACCAGTTAGCGCGTCTGCCTCAGGAGTCGCTCGTGAGAATTTGGACTTGGATTTAGTGGGCTATAGATCTGTGCAATAGGTTGGTTTCTCAAAAATAATAGATGTATAGGGAATAACTAAATGCCATTTATTTATTCTTGCCGTATTAGGCATAGATCAATGCGACATGTGCATTGTGATCAGCGGTGGCCACTGCTACGAGCCTGGCGCCGACCAAGTCGATCCCTATCTCATGGACCGCGAAGTCGTCATGTGCACTCTGAACATCAAAGCAATTGGACTGCCAGGAGGCTCCGAAGTGTATTATCGAGCCCTAGGCTTGCCAATACCACCCTCTGTGCGCGAACTTGGCGCTCCTATAGTCACTGAAATCCTCATCGACAAGAACATCCAGTACTTGGACCAAGATGACGACGACGACGACGAGATTGAAGAGATTCACAATACGGAGGCATTCGCTTGCGGCAGCGCCTTCTCCGCTGGCGTGCTGGACTCCCTGTTGGCTACCGTGTACTATAATTCGAGCGCGATGCGGCTTATCACGGCCCTGGTTACCGGCGGAGCATCGCAGCACTGCCACGTAGGCTCAACAGGTCAGGTAGAGTCGGCTCTACCCGCGTCTCGGGTCACTCAGCTGAGTATGCTAATGGACAAACGTTTGTCAATAGGTTGCGAGACGTTTAGACAAATGTTTCTAACTCTGCTACGCCGTTATGGTATCCTGTGCTTCGGCGTGCACCGGTACAGAGACAGCTACTATGGCGGTCGGCCAGGCCACGGTGGCGGTTCAAACAAGCGCATTGTTATAGCCTGTCCGTGCAGCGAGTTCCGCATGCTCAAATCGGACATGGTGTTCTGCCTGTTGCCGGCTACCAAAGCGCCGGCGCCTGATCCAAGGCGAGCCTAATTTGAATTAGCGGATCTGACTACGCGTTAAGACAAAGACAAGCTAATTTTTGGCAATGAAAACTGTTAAAATTCAAGCTTAGCCATCGCATCACTTCCTCTGTAGTGAACTGACCGTCGGATTTATATTTTTTTATTTTTTTCTTTCCTTTTTTAGACTCAATGTATATATTTATTCATTTTCCTCTGAGACGATCTACTAAAACTGCAGGTTAAAACATTGCAGCTGGCTAATTTCTATGGCAAAACTGAGTCAATCACTAGTATTTTTACAACTTAAAGCACGTAAAATTTCCTATCCAGTCATGAAAGTCGTTGCAGCAGTTAGGAATTAGGATACTGATAGTGATATAGTTCAAATACTGCTAGACATACAATGCTTTCGAAAGCCAATACGAATAACTCGGCTGTTAGGGCGAGGATATTCGTACTAGATGACGTCACAAAGCGAGGCGACACCGGTCGGGTAGTTCTAACAACCGAACCTGACCTCTACGCAGCGATGCAGCAACTTCCTGGACGCACACCTGGCTATCGTCAGCTCCAGATGATGTCTCCAGCAACGGCTGCTGAACTTTCGTCGGCTTCTTGCTCAGCAACGCACAATGCTATTGACAATCTCGAGACTGATAAGCTGGACTCAATCTTGCGAGCATTATTCGATGACAGAGAGTTTAATCGCAAGTACAATTACTCCTCTTTGTTCCTCATCGGTTCGGGCTCGTACGGTTGTGTCTTCCGAGTTGTTAGTCACGCGACGGGCAAATTGGAAAATCCACTGTACGACGAGCAATACGTCAGGTTTTTGCAGGCAATTAGACGAACAAAAAGTCGAAAGAGGTCCACCCTGCTCGACTCGTATCGTGACAATCTTTGTCTTGATTTGGTAGCAATGAAAGTGGAGGCTTTATCAATGACCGATATAGGCTTTCAGGCTGCGAATCAAATTCAGCTGGTCAAGGAGTTCTGCATTTTGACCGAATTGTTCCGAAATAGTTGCAGTTCCAACGCTCTGGTCGGTTTCCCAATGCCAATTGAGTTCGGCTTTCTAGGAAATCAGCGAGTAGCTAAAAATCTGAAGAAGGTGCTGATTTTCGACATGCACGGCCGTCCGAACAACTATGACGAAGCTCTGCTGGGTAGCAGCACCATCTTGAACTTGTCACCAGGTGACATCACCAACTTATCCTACATGACGATGGAGCTGCTTGGACCAAACCTTGACGAATGGAAAGCGTTCTTTGCCGCTAGCCACGGGCACAACAAAAAGGTGGTATTCTCTGTGCAGACAACGTTGAAACTGATGGACCAATTTCTATGCAGGCTGATTGTCATGCACCGCAAGAACCTGGTTCACCTGGACCTCAAGCCAGACAACCTGTGCATGGGCATCGGCAAAATGAGCAACACCGTCTACTTACTGGACTACGGTCTCTCAAGATTCTGCTCGGACGAGAAGCCCACAATAACAATGGGCAGCCGACGTTACATGTCCGTCGGCGTGTTGAACCTCTGGCCAGCCAACTTTATGATGGACATCGAGTCCTGGTTCTACGTCCTAATTGTACTCCTGACCGACTACGTGCCGTGGAGCGACGAAATTCTCGTCAAAGAGCACGGCATGTCCCAGCAGACTGCCTGCGACGAGCTCATTATCCAGACCGCTCAGCTCAAGAAACAGTTCTGGGGCGACGACAACCTTCCGGACAAGAAGTTATTCCAGCGAGTGATAGAAAAGGCCGAGTCTTATCACAAAACCGTTGTACCAGATATCGGAGCCATTTTAACTGACATCTACGCGCATATCAAACGAATGCGACAGGATTTTTATCCGATCTCGTCGGCCAGAATGCACGCCGATATTCGCAACGAGGAGAGCGACTTGTTCAAGAGGTAGGACAAATCTCAAGTTTTGCATGTTGGTTTTGTAGGTCTGAGGCATCCTAGAAACTTTGAGATACTTTGAAACTTTCATTATTACCCGCATGCATTCCAGATACCACACTTTGCGCAAGCTGCTGCTCTTTGCGTACGATTGCGACTTCACAGAGCGCGGCGGCTGTTTTTATAAGGACAAAGACCTGTTCAGAAAGCAGGAGAAACGACGCAGCCGTTATCCTCAGCTGATCTTCGCTGAGAACGGTCGAAACTGGCACTGGGACTGGGACGAATGGTTCGAGGAAGAGTTCGTCAGTCAGAAGGATGACAGCGCAGCTCCTGCGGACAGAGGCCGCGTTTCGCAGCAGCTGCAGGCCGCATCTAACAAGGCCAATGCCAACGTCAATATGCACGCTAGAAGGACATCCGATCCAACTGAAGAACCCGACGAATCCGATGACGATGATGACGAAGACGAGCGTATGGCCGCCCCAGCGTCCTCATCAGCCAGCATCCCCGAATGGATGAAGCACTATTTGGCCAGGGTGTTGGGAAACTTGAGCACCGAAGATGCAGCTGGTAGCGCCGAAGATTCTGACAGAGCTGCGCGTCTTCAAACTGAGCCTAGCAGTGTTTTAGTAGCTTAGGAAGTTTGACAATTTCTGATGTCCGCTAGTACCAAACTTTCTAGACTTTTGTTTTTAGTTTCATTCTCTAGTAAGCTATTTCATGATGTACATTATTAGAATAGGTTATTTTTGTATAGATACTGAGTAGATAAAGAAAGCTCAGCGTTAGGCACTTTAATGAGGAAAATACATTTTATTCATTTTGCTAAGACGCTTTTTAACAAAGAAGCCGTCTTGAAAGAGTAAACACAGAAGCACAACTTATTCTACATTTGCTTCTATCCCCGTGTCTCTTTGAGTGGCAGATTTAGCAGCCACCAAAAATCCATAGAGAGTGCACAGCTTCAGATTCCGAGCTGTCTATGGGCTCTGAGCATTTTGACAGGCAGACAATCAAAGCGTGAATTATTAATTCCTACGAATTTGCGAGCGTATTGTCGGACCGTCATTTTTTCATCCGAATAGGAAACATTCTTCTAGACAAAAAAGCATGCCGGAACTTTCCGCCTCAACAGTTAGCAGCGCGAAGCAACACGCCGACTACGGCGGTAGACAGTTGCGCAGCCGATCGTCCAATGGAAACGTCCGCGTTGACCGATTGTTCTTCATTAGACGGGGCATCCGCGATATTAGCACCCTGATGGCTGCCGGCGACCCGAACTTCGAGGGCTGCAACCTGATGGCGCTGCACAACGTTGGGGAGACCGGCCTCACCCAGGAGGAGATCGTCGACGAGATACTTCAGGCGGTCTACTCGGACGCCAAGTTCAAGAATAAGTACGTCTTGCAGTCGCTGTTTCTGATTGGTGCCGGTGCTTTCGGTTCCGTGTTCCGCCTCGTCACTCAGGCTACAGGATCCTCTGAGAATCCCAAGTACCAGGACGAATACGTGAAGTACTTGCAGAAGATGAGGAAGACTACCAAGCGATCCAAGACAGCCCTGTTAGACGCTTACAGAGACGAGCGCTGCCTGGACTTGGTTGCCATCAAATTCGAACCGTTAACGCCATTCGACATTGAAAACAATTCGATTGGCAAAATCAACTTGATCCGTGAGTTCTTCCTGCTCCAGGAATTGTTCAGCAACGCCGACAGCCGCTACTCCATGGTCGGCTTCCCTTTGCCTATCGATTTTGATTACGTTGGCGGCCGACGCATCACCAAGGATCTCAATAAGGTGATCGTCTACGACCCCTACGGAGTGCAGAGCAGCTTTCGTGAGACCTACTTGGAGAAGCACAACATATTCGGCATTCGCGAGGAGGACATCACGGACAAGACCTACTTCACCATGGAGCTGCTCGGACCCAACCTGGACGATTGGAAGGAATTCTTCGCCGAGAATCATTCGCACGATAATCGAATGTTCTTCAGCGTGCAAACAACGCTGAAACTGATGGACCAGTTTCTCTGCCGCCTGCTTGTAATGCACCGGAAGAACATGATTCATTTGGACTTGAAACCCGACAACTTGTGCATGGGCATCGGAAAAATGACCAACACTGTGTACCTGCTTGACTACGGCTTGTCCAGAATCTGCTCGGAGAACAAACCCGACATCACCATGGGCAGTCGGCGGTACATGTCCGTCGGGGTGTTGAATCTGGAACCGGCTAACTACATGATGGACATCGAGTCCTGGTTTTACATCCTTATCGTCTTACTCACCGACTTTATTCCTTGGAGTGACGAGGAGCTGTCCTGCCAGCTTGGCAAGAACGAAAAAGAAGGCGGCGCTCGCGAAGAGAAACTGCTGGTGCTGGTGGCCCACACCAAGAAGCAGTTCTGGGGCGACGACAACAACTGGGACAAGAACATCATCCAGAAGGTGATTGACAAAATCGAGGGCTATCACAAAGCCGAGGCCCCGGACATCGGCAAGATCATCATGGACATCTACGAGCACGTGAAAAAGATGCGCCAAGACTTCTACAAGGTGTCCTACACTAGAATGAACGCCGACATCAAGGACGAAGAGAGCGACTTGTTCAAGCGTTACAAAACCCTGCGCAAACTGTTGCTATTCCCGTACGACTGCGATTTCACCGCCAAGGGAAGCTGCTTCGCCAACGACAAGGACATCCAGCGCAAGCAGGAGGAACGCAAAGCGGCCAAGCATCCCATGTTGATCTACGCCGAGGACGGCCGCAACTGGCACTGGGACTGGGACCTGTGGTACGCCGAGGACTACGGAGCCGACGACAGTCACTGCAGTCAGCGAGTCAAACAGCCCAGCGGCGTCCAGTACCGGTGCAGCGAGAACTTTTGCGACACTGGCAACAACAACAGCAGCAACTGCGACACAGCTGGCAGACGCTCCAGATCGGCTTCGTCGCGTCATACGCAGCATCCGAAACAGCCGCGCTGCGTCTCAGACGACTACGACATTGAAGACGTCCTTGACTACGGCCTTGTCAAGGTGAAACCATCCGATTGAGAGCTCGCGGAATTAATTTAGCACAAAAAACAACAATGGCTAAACGGACCAAATCTTGTAGTACTCGAAACTTTTGCAGTTTAGGCAGTCAATTTTGTTTTAAATTTGCATCAGAGGTTGAAGCCACATGCGGTGGAGCTTTTTCAGCTTGTGAAGCACCAGCTCCTATAGGATTAGGGATTCAACATCTTCGAGCATTCCCACTTCCTTGACCTGGCAAAAATATCCTCAACTCGAGGAAATTTTGGGTTTAACAAATCTATCATTTAAAATTTGTTATAGTTTGCGTTATTTTTTAGTTGATAATTTAATTTTCCTCTGTGAAAGTTTTCAATTTACTCCGAAACAATTCTAAGAAACTTCAGGAAGAGTAAATCATCGTTTTTGTTTTAATTCTTTTTAATTTAAAAACATTCAATACGAATTCAAAAACTTATATATTTTTTGTTTGAATCAGAAATTTGAAGCAATTTTGAAGATTTACTGCACAAGAAACGTGCGGGACCAGCCCTGTACAGAGTGGCCGAGGTACTAACTAACAGATATAGTGACAAAAAAAGCATTTTTATTAGCTAAGTAATGTAGTATTTATCACAGTTGTAACAATAGAAGCTATATGATGTTTTTAAAATTATGTTACCTCGCTTCATTGAAAACGATATTTTTACAATTGTTACTGACACAGATTGACTCCTGGAGATAAGGAATCGAATCCAGGAGTTTTCGGTAATTAGTATGACGCCCTAACAACTAGGCTATGAACGTTTTTTCAAAGTGCTAAAGTGATAAAATTTAATATTCAGCTAGATTAGTTTACACTAGCAACCTTGCCCCCCTTGGGGGGCGCACAGATATTAGGAATTTTCAATTGTTGGTAAAACTGATGTTACTTTGATGATGTCTTTTGAATGATTACAGCGGACTTTCAAGTGATATAAAACAAACTGAAAAATTATTTTACCGACCATGTAGCACTTTCTCTGAGCATGTAATATTCCCCTGAGCGTGTAGCATTTCCCACAGGTATTCAGAATTACCCCGAGCATATAGGATTCAAGGATTCCTAGTGTAAAAGTGACTTCTAGTGGTCCTTGTCGGATTCCCCGAGCATTTAGAACTATATACCCACCATATAAGCATTTACCCCAAGCATTCAACAGTTTTACTCTGACCATTCAAAATTACCCAACATGTTGCATTTCCCACGAGCATTGAAAATTATCCACAAAGCAGCCTTTCCCCCGAGCATGCAGCGTTTCCCATAAGCATTCAGAATTACCCCCCCCCCGCATGTAGCAAGTCCCGAGCATGCAGCGTTTCCCATAAGCATTCAGAATTACCCCCGGGTATGCAGCATTTCCCCTGAGCATTCAGATTTTTCTTAAACATGCAGCAATTCCCCCGAGTATTCAGAATTACCCCTGACCATGCAGCATTTCCCTCGAGCATTCAGCGTTTTCCCCAAGCATTCAGGATTACGCCTGAGCATGCGGTGTTTCCCCCAAGCATTCCGAATTACCTACAAGGTTGCCTTCTCCTGAGCATGCAGCATTTCCCCCAAGCATTCAGAATTTTTCCCGAGCATGTTTCATTTCCACCCGAGCATTCAGAATTTTCCCGAGCAGGCAGTGTTTCCCCCAAGCATTTAAAATTACCCATAATTTAGATTTTTCCCGAGCATTCAAAATTACCCACCATGTTGCACGTCCCCCAAGCATTTAGAATTACCCCCGAGCATATTTTATTTCCCCAAGATTTCAAAATTACCTACCATGTAGCATGCCCCCGAGTATTTAGCATTTCCCCCGAATATTCATAATTACCCCTTAGCACGTAGCTTAGAATCATGATGCATAAGCCTAAAAAATGACACAAGCCTAGAATAGTGATGCATAAAATAGTCAACGGAATGACCAATTAGCCTTGAATCATGAGGACTGATAAGCCGCTCGCTGGGCTTCCGTTTCATAAAGGCGATTATTCTTGGCATCTCGACTTCTTTTAAGACTGCTGGAGCCATAACATTGATGTTATTGTCTATGGAAAATCTTCCCTCTGGCTTTTGAGATATTTTAGACCTTTATTGACCTTGCATTTAAAGCACAGGAAAAGCCTGTTTTTTCGAATATTTAATCCCTTTAGCATTCGAATTATTTCATGCAAAAAGCTGTGTACCAAACCTGGAAAATTTGCAATTTTTGGTGCAAATTTGATCAAAATCGGTTGAGCCGTTTTTTTAATAATCCATCACACAGACAGACAGACAGACAGACAGACAGACAGACAGAAACAGTTCACAATTAGTATATAGATTATGGGATCAATGGTGATAAAGTCAATGGTTTACTCGTATTTGTTTTCGGGCCAGTCGAAAAATGGACCAACTTATTCAACTGAGTCAGTAAGGATCTATGAGATAAAAAATCTTTCCAAGAAATCGTCAAATAATTATGCTTATTAAGCAATAAAAACTACTCTTTCCTGGAAAATCTGCTTTTAAATTCGCGCGATTTTTTTCTAACAATTTCAACAATGTCATTCAACTCGCCAAAGGCGATTGAGTCGGCATCGACAGTCCCGCCGAAGTTGGCATCGTGGAGAACAAATTGGCGTAGGAAGATTTGAGAAAGTTCACGTGACTCTGCAGTGACCTGGCCGTAGCCTCGGCCCTGTCCACCCGGTCCTGCATGTCGGCGAGCTGGCGCTGACAGCGACGAGTTTGTTCCTCGCTGTCGCGCAAGGCTCTGGCCGATTCGGCGCGCTGGGCGGCCAGCTGACCTTCCAGATCGGTGCAGCGAGCCTGCATCGAAGCAAACAAAACTATCGGTTTATTGTTATAGCTGAGTATTACGTCATTCGGAAAAAAAAACTATGTACATGTAAAACTAAGTTAAAACATTGCTTAAAACTTTGGCGCCTCCTAGCAACCAGCTTTGGCGCCCCCTAGCTATCAGCTTTGGAGCCTCCTAGCAACCAGCTTTGGCGCCCCTAGCAACCAGCTCTGGCGCCCCCTAGCAACCAGCTTTACGCCCGCTAGCAACCAGCGTTGGCGTTTCCTAGCAACCAGCTTTGGCGCCCCCTAGCTACCAGCTTTGGCGCCTCCTAGCAACCAGCTTTGGCCCTTCCTAGCAACCAGCTTTGGCGCCCCTAGCAACCAGCTCTGGCGCCCCCTAGCAACCAGCTCTGGCGCCCCCTAGCAACCAGCTCTGGCGCCCCCTAGCAACCAGCTTTACGCCCGCTAGCAACTAGCGTTGGCGTTTCCTAGCAACCAGCTTTGGCGCCTCCTAGCAACCAGCTTTGGCCCTTCCTAGCAACCAGCTTTGGCGCCCCTAGCAACCAGCTTCAGCGCCCCCTAGCAACCAGCTTTAGCGCCCACAAGCAACCAGCTTCAGCGCCCCCTAGCAACCAGCTTTGGCGCCCCCTAGCAACCAGCTTTGGTGCGCCTAAGATGCATCCCCGAATCAGAAATCCCGGCTGTTTCATTGTTTGCTTACCTGCAGCCGACGCCCGCCACTTGGAGACGCATCCCTCCTGTCTCTTTCCGCGGCGCTCAGCTGTTCGACCTGCTGCACCAGCGCCGCGCATTCGCGCCGTTTCGCCTCCAGCTGATCCAGGGCGGAGCGCTCGGCGTCCTCGCGTTTTGCCAGAGCGCGCAACGCGTCACGACGTTCTTCGTCGGCGGAGCGCAGGCGCTGTTCGAGCTCCTCGCAGCGTTCGCGCAAACGACGCATCTCATCGTCTTGATGACCGACGCTAGTGTTGTTTGAGCGCGTGGCGCCGGACTTGGTTTGGATTAAAAATAAAATGTAAATATGTTTATATTTCTACTTTAAGTAGATGAAACGCAGTGGAGAACCCAATTGACAACAAAAAAACAAATAAACAGACATTTATATCCTTTCTATAGTAATTCACTATAGTTTCACTATGGCTAAAATAATCATGTTAGTTCCCTTTCCTACAAACAGCCTCTATCCTAAAAATGAGCCTCTCAACTCAGCTTTTAAAAGCAAAGCAGAATTGCCTTTCTCACCTCGTACTGCTTCAGCTTGGCATTGGCCTCTTCGAGCTCGGCCTCTCTCAGACGCAGCAGTTCGGCGGTCCTCGCCGCCTCGGCTTCCTCAGTCCGTCGTCGGGCGGACGAAGGCGGCGACGGAGACGGCTGCTGCTTTTGCGGCTGCACTGTGCGCTGCTGGACCTGCTCGAACGTTTAGGCAGATGTTCAAAATTATTAAGACGCAACTCGCGAAGTTAGCAATCAGTGCAATTATTTTGCCTAAAATAAACACGCTTTGAATAAAAAATTGCATAATAAATACATAGGTATTGGTGCGAAACGATTTAATGTATGAGTTAATGTACTTTGACTATGCGGCCTGCCAGGCAGAAATGTACATAAATTGGCTTGGTGGCCTTTCCCCCGTACACTGCACGGGGACAGAAAGTAATGTACATTGATTGACTGAGTGCAGCCTTCCGCCTTTTGAGGTCTTCCAAACCTGGCGGCCTTACCCTCGTACACTACACGAGACGGAAAGAAGTGTACTTTGGTAGGCTTGATGTTTTTCTATCACTAAAAAAATTTAACGTACATTTGATCTATTTTTATCAAATGTACATAAGATGTGAATTAATTAAGTCCAGCTATTAGATTACTGTTGTTGCAAAATAACGAGTTATAAAACTTTAAAATAACTTAAAATACTAGATAAGCATTTACTTTGTTAGTGGTGTGGATTTAAATGCAGATGCCGAGTAAAGCATCGTTTGTTATGTCAACTTTTTAACGGTAGAATAAATTTACAATTAGAGAGCCTGCAAAAACACACTATAAGCTGTACTTTGATAAATAACAAGAACTTGGACTATTATTCCGATCTATCTAAAGTCAAGACTCATCATTGTGAGCAGTTATTATAGAACTCACTAGATCTACCTATATAAACAATATGAGTACAATATTGGAAAACCTTCTCCAACTGTCTAATTGTGTAGTCGTGAGCCCGAGCAGCCAGCCGATGCAACAATTTTAGGCGTTGCACAGCGCATTGCTGACAGCTTTCGCTGTTGTTGCAGCGGCACCTTCTGGTTGGCTCCTTCAGATCCTTTTTTTGTTCAGGCAATTTTTGTTAATGTCATGTTGGCAAAGTTAACTAGAGGGAAAAAATTCTGAAAAACTGTTTAGGGATTTTGATTGCTTTGTGTATTTAGTGGTGAAAGAATTTGCGTTTATGTAGGGCAAATACATTGGTGATAAGGTGATGTGCAATGCATAGCAGGATAGATCTGGAGTTGCCGACAAAGTGTGATAATAGGGATTTTAATACTGGGATTCAAAAAGAAAATATCGGTTAAGGGAGACAAGAAATGAAACATAACAGAAAAGATAATGCGAATTGGAATAAAGTAAAAGACGAAATAAAATGGAATAGATAAATAGAGAGACATGGAAGAGGGAGACGGGTGATAGGAGATGGGCGAGGGAGATGGGCGAGGGAGATGGGAGAGGGAGATGGGAGAGGGATATGGGAATGGGAGAGGGAGATGGGAGATGGGAAATGAAGAGGGAGATGGGAGATGGGAGAGGGGGATGGGAGAGGGAGATGGGAGAGGGAGATGGGAGATGGGAGATGGGAGAGGGAGATAAGAGAGGGAGATGGGAGAGGGAGATAAGAGAGGGAGATGGGAGAGGGAGATAAGAGAGGGAGATGGGAGAGGGAGATAAGAGAGGGAGATGGGAGAGGGATATAGGAACGGGAGAGGGAGATGGGAGATGGGAAATGAAGAGGGAGATGGGAGATAGGAGAAGGGGATGGGAGAGGGAGAGGGAGATGGGAGATGGGAAATGAAGAGGGAGATGGGAGATGGGAGAGGGAGATGGGAGAGGGATATGGGAGAGGGATATGGGAATGGGAGAGGGATATGGGAATGGGAGAGGGAGATGGGAGATGGGAAATGAAGAGGGAGATGGGAGATGGGAGAGGGGGATGGGAGAGGGAGATGGGAGATGGGAAATTAAGAGGGAGATGGGAGATAGGAGAGGGGGATGGGAGAGGGAGAGGGAGATGGGAGATGGGAAATGAAGAGGGAGATGGGAGATGGGAGAGGGAGATGGGAGATGGGAGAGGGAGATGGGAGAGGGAGATGGGAGAGGGATATAGGAACGGGAGAGGGAGATGGGAGATGGGAAATTAAGAGGGAGATGGGAGATAGGAGAGGGGGATGGGAGAGGGAGAGGGAGATGGGAGATGGGAAATGAAGAGGGAGATGGGAGATGGGAGAGGGAGATGGGAGATGGGAGAGGGAGATGGGAGAGGGAGATGGGAGAGGGAGATGGGAGAGGGGGATGGGAGAGGGAGATGGGAGACGGGAAATGAAGAGGGAGATGGGAGATAGGAGAGGGGAATGGGCGAGGGAGATGGGAGAGGGAGATGGGAGAGGGAGATGGGAGAGGGAGATGGGAGAGGGGGATGGGAGAGGGAGATGGGAGAGGGAGATGGGAGAGGGAGATGGGAGAGGAAGATAGGGAATGACGTTGAGTAAGTCAGT
Organism: Macrostomum cliftonense; assembly: GCA_950096795.1. Taxonomy (NCBI): domain Eukaryota; kingdom Metazoa; phylum Platyhelminthes; family Macrostomidae; genus Macrostomum; species Macrostomum cliftonense. Next base: position 1,951,070 of record CATNEM010000024.1, on the reverse strand, counting down.
GTGATTAGTCCCAATAATCTTGGAATCAAAGCAGCTGTCAAACATTCAGGCAACTCAATGACCAGTAATTAAATTGCACTTGTGATTTTTAGACGACGCCAAACAAATTTATAAATACACAGTAAAATTGCGACATTCTACTCACAGTAAATCAGTAGAAATTAAAGAATTTTTCACTGAAAAAAATCTAGCTAAACGCTCAAAAACCCAACCTGCTGCTTGTATTCTTCAATCAGACTCTCGTAGTGCTTCATCGCATTTCTCAGTCCGTCGCATTCGGTTCTCTGAGTCTCCAACTGTCGCTCCAGCGAGCGTATCGTCTCCTGAGTTAGTAAACAGTGTATTTTATTTATTTGGCACCAATTCAAATAAGTGTTGTCAAATTTGTTGCAAAATAAACACACGCCCACACACCTGAACCTTCTCCCAGTCCCTTGGTTGACCAGCTGGAGTCGCCAGCCTCAGCTGCTCGTTCTCGCGTTCCAACTGTTCGCAGCGCGACTTTGTGGATGACAATTCAGCCTCGGAGGCCTGCGACTCCGCCTGAATTAATTTATCAGATTCAATGCGTGTTGTAAGCAGCCTAGCCTCTGTCTGCTTGACAATTACTGGCGAAGTTAAACCTAAGTCTAGGATATGATTATTTGGACCTGTGAGTAACTTTTAGGTTGACAGACGGACAGACAGACAGACAGACAGACAGACAGAAAGACAGACAGACAGACAGACAGACAGACAGACAGACAGACAGACAGACAGACAGACAGACAGACAGACAGACAGACAAACAGACAGACAGACAGACAGACAGACAGACAGACAGACAGACAGACACAGACAGACAGACAGACAGACAGACAGACAGACAGACAAACAGACAGACAGACAGACAGACAGACAGACAGACAAACAGACAGACAGACAGACAGACAGATGAAAACATCGTCCCACTCCTCATCAACCCGGACCTGCAGCTGCTGCAGCCGCTGCTTCATCGCCCTGGCCGCCAGCTTCAGCTCCGAGGCGCGCCTCTGATCCGCTGGGTCGCCATGGGTCGCCTGACTGGCCGGCTTTTTGCCAATGGGCAGCTCGGCCGCCGTGTCACCACTTGACTGTCGGTGCCTTGAGCGGATCTGGCATCGTCAATGGAATTATTCCCATAGTTAATCGTATATTATCATCAAGAGTTCGAAATGAAATCGCCCTAAAAACTTTGGTGCAGTTCTCTAACAATCTAAAAACATATCAAGCCCCGCTCCAATATATCGTAGAAGCCTTTGTGGAAATGCTCAGTCAAGCTTATCATTGCTACGTGAACAATAACTCATTAACTCCTGCCCCAAACACCCCATCAACTCCTCTACCAAACACCCCGTCAACCACCGCCCCAAACACCCCATAAACTCCTGCCCCAAACACTTCATCAACTCCTGCCCCAAACACCTCATAAACCCCTGCCCTAACACCATAAACTCCTGCCCCAAACACGCCGTCAACCCCTGCCCCAAACACCCCATCAACCCCTGCCCCAAACACGCCGTCAACCCCTGCCCAAAACACGCCGTCAACCCCTGCCCAAAACACCCCATCAACCCCTGCCCAAAACACCCCATCAACCCCCGCCCCAAACACGCCGTCAATCCCTGCCCAAAACACCCCATCAACCCCTGCCCCAAACACGCCGTCAACCCCTGCCCCAAACACGCCGTCAACCCCTGCCCAAAACACGCCGTCAACCCCTGCCCAAAACACCCCATCAACCCCCGCCCCAAACACGCCGTCAATCCCTGCCCAAAACACCCCATCAACCCCTGCCCCAAACACGCCGTCAACCCCTGCCCCAAACACACCGTCAACCCCTGCCCCAAACACGCCGTCAACCCCTGCCCAAAACACCCCATCAACCCCCGCCCCAACACCCCATCAACCCCTGCCCAAAACACCCCATCAACCCCCGCCCCAACACCCCATCAACCCCCGCCCCAACACCCCATCAACCCCTGCCCCAACACCCCATCAACCCCCGCCCCAACACCCCATCAATTCCTGCCCTATCACCCCATACACCCCCGCCCCAACACCCCATCAACCCCCGCCCCAACACCCCATTAACCCCTGCCCCAAACACCTCATAAACCCCTGCCCTAACACCCCATCAACCCCTGCCCCAAACACGCCGTCAACCCCTGCCCAAAACACCCCATCAACCCCCGCCCAAAACACCCCATCAACCCCTGCCCAAAACACGCCGTCAACCCCTGCCCAAAACACGCCGTCAACCCCTGCCCCAAACACCCCATCAACCTCTGCCCAAAACACCCCTTAAACTCCAGCAATAAAACTTTAGACGGCTAACCCTCAGCCACAAACCTATGCTTTGAAAACCGGAATCTCAGAAACAGAGCGCCGCTCACCGCCTGCTCCAGGCAGTCCCTATCGATCCGGGCCTGGGCCAGCTGAGCCTCCAGGCCGCGCAGCTGCACAGCCAGCCGGTCGCAGTCGGCCTCCCGCTGGCGAAGTTGAAGTCGCAGGTGACCACGAGCGGACTCGGCGGCGCCGGCGCGTTCTCGAGCTCCGGCTAATTCGCTGCGCAGAGATTCAACGTCGGCTTCTAGAGCGATTCTGCGACGCTCCGACTCAGCCGAGGAGGCCTCGACGTCGGCCAGTCGACGAGCCGTACGACGCAATCGTGCGGCAGCGTCCAAAGCGTCGGATAGTCGAGTTCGAAGCTCCGATTCGAGCTGGGTCGACAGCGGCAGGCCGCGCCAACCGGCCGCCGTCTCCAGACACTCAGAAAGGGCGTCGAGGTCGGCCTCAGCGTCGGCAAGGATTCGCTCATGCTGCTGCTGTTGCGGCTGTTGCGCCTGCGGCTGTTGCTGCCGGTCTGACGAATGACGAGCTCGAGTTTCGGCGGCCTGGTTTCGATAAAAATTTCTCTGGTGTTGAGCTGTTAGAGCAGAAGTTGATGGGGTGTTAATGCAGGAATTGATAGGGTGTTGGGGCAGGGGTCAATGGGGTGTTGGGGCAGGGGTTGATGGGGTGTTAGGGCAGGGGTTGATTGGGTGTTGGGGCAGGAATTGATGGGGTGTTTGGGGCAGGGGTTGATGCGGTGTTGGGGCAGGGGTTGATAGGGTGTTTGGGGCAGGGGTTGATGGGGTGTTGGGGCAGGGGGTTGATGGGGTGGTGGGGCAGGGGGTTGGTTGGTTGTTGGGATAGGAATTGATGGGGTGTTAGGGCAGGGGTGGACGAGGGGTTTGGGGCAGGGGTTAATAGACTATTAAGGCAAAGTCTGACTAGCCGTTTAATCACGAGCTAGGTGGCACTTATAAAAATAATATTTGAAACTTCAACAAATAAACCCGATTTTAATCCTTTACCTCAAGTTTCAGCTGATCCACTTCGCTCATCAGAGTGCGAAGTCGACCCTCGAATGCAACGGGATCGTCTTCGTTCGAGTGCCGATCTCGAGGCTCGTCGTCGAGAGCGTGCTCCAATGGGTCGGCGGCGTCGGCCTTGAATGAGTTGAGATCAAGTGATTTTGGAGTATTTAATTTATGTAAATGTAGCAGCAGGCGAATCTCTACGAGTATCTAAATAGAGAGAAATCTAAACAACGAAGACCTCAAAATCATCATCAAAATCATAAAAATTCTAAGAAAATCAATAATAGTCTAATATTGAAAGTAGAAATAATTTATTATCTAATCAATTTCAGGACAACACTAATTGTGCACTCAGAAAATCAAGCCACATTGTATTATTTACAAACACCAATTTAAAGTTTAAAATCGAGATACTTACAAATCGAATGAGTCGTTTGACCTTTAAATTATTATGTTATCATGCGTATTTTTAAGGATTTCGGTATGCATATGCATATTAAAAATCAACGTAACTTTTTTGTGACTTGTCAATAAATTTTTATGGCTTACAGACTTCGGAGCTGAGTCTAAACTGTCAATCCAGTGACTATGTGAGGGTACCTGATTGAAGCAATGATTTTTGTCAAGATATTTTTCATAGTGAAAGTTATTTCATTCTTGAAATTATGATATTATAAGTCATGTGACTTACGGGCTGCTCGTCTCTGGGACTCAATTCGTCCTCGCTTCCTAAATAATTCCTATCTGATGGTTCCGCTCGTTGAAATTTCACACCAGATCCTGTAGCTGGCGGCTTCTTTTGTGGCGAAGCTCGTTGAGCAGCAGCTGGTCTCTGTCGCTGCTGCTGAGACTTCTGCTTTGCTAATTTAGCTGGCTTTTCATTCACAGCTCGAGCGGTTGGCTTTTTTGGTTTTCGCACGTGAACATGTACAGGAGTTTCGTTGTCAACAGCCAGGTGAACAGTTGGAGAGTAATATTCGTTTGCGCTAGACATTTGTTCTCTGGAAAATAATGTGTAAAAATTATGTGTTATTCTTTATTATATGTTGATAAAATCTAGTAAAAAGATTTCTCTGTACAATATAACTGTAAAACATTTAAATACATACAAAATATGTATGTGTCTGATTTTTTGCGGAAAGACAAGAGGTAATTAACATGTATATAAAAATAAGAATCGACTGAAAAAATCTTTTAAAAAATGAATTTTATTTTATTTTGATAAGGCATAAATAATAAAACGAATTCAAAGTTACGAAGCTAATTGAAAGTTTATTAATGAATATAATAGCTATAAATTTTAATTATGAATAATTTTATGCATATGATCAAATTATTTGTAAATTATATATTACGAATTAGATAAATCTTAAAACGGACCTTAAATTAATTACAATATATCGACGCATCTTTTTTAGAAAGTGAGTCCATTTTTTAATTGTACAAAGATCAAAATCCTTCTATTGAGTGCCGTATTTGTAGATTTTTTAGTAATATGAAAGTTATTCTAAATGTATTGTAGTGTAATAATCTTAAAATTGGGAGCTCAAAAAACAATTTCACCAACAAAAGTTTCGCATGTTCGGCAAGAGCAAAAATAAAATGCATCAAATATAAATGGAAATGGATGCGTTAAAATATACATTAGACTGAAAATAAATATTCTTTGAAACACCCAATGCTCTGTTTTAAAAATTAAAATTTAGTCGTTTCATTGTCTGGTCACTGAAAGCTAAAAATAGAAAATATACTGAAATATTTTCAAGTGAGAAGAAATTGATGATCTGATAATCTGTATATCGATGCATTGATGACCAATGCATTTGCATTAGTAAAAAAGGCACTAAAATTTTCGACGTCCTTTTCATGCCACAGTATACGTAGAAAACCATCTCATTCAAAGTTATACGCTTTCTTAGTTCTCACTTCCCAGTTATCTGATGGCACGAAATAAAAAATGTAGAAATGCTTGGAAATTGAGTTTTTTGACAAAGCAAATATATTTTTAGTCTAGCACATATATGAACTACAAGATTTATATAAAATTTCGCTACTGTTAATAATTGTACAATACTATGCACTTTTTAAAATTTTTTTGACATTGTTGCTACCAAACTTTGTTATAGCGACAAAAATTTTTGTCACGCATGTCCGTTGTAAGTACATGTATTTTTTATATAAATTGTCAGTATTATTTACCGTTTTATTCTCTTGATATCTTTTTTGAATCGAAACATCTGTTTCGTCTAAATTCGCCATTTGCATGCAATGACGTCCGACTAGCAGCAACGTATAGAAATAAGTAGTGATTAGCGAGAAGGCATAAATTATAATCAATTATTATTCATAATCAATACAAATACTCATATCCACGATCATTTTTATCTCTATAAATGCGTAAATATCGTTCATGAGTAAATATACAGAACATGCTCTGCATGGACTGCAAGAAGAAATATATTTTAGCAACAAAGCACCACACAATTATAACCATGAAGTCCAACTTACTCCCAATGCGTGAAAATGATCGATGCGCATTTATGAGTACTAGCTAAATATCACAGCAATAGTGCAAATGAACGAGTTGATAGGAGAGCATGCATGCTTTACAATGTGAATATATATTTATGAGAATTTTTTAATGCAGAATACCAGTATTTACGTTAGCTGGGTAAAAAACTTTTTAAACGAATCGAAATCTTGCTGCTGCAAGCCAAATGAATTGTATTGTATAAATGTTCATATTACCATTATGAACAACGTTTACATTAGTCTTTAGGACTCCTAATTCGAAAAGCTACATTTATATGCTTCGTGTTCAAATTCACAGCATGGCGAAACTGTCGAAATTGATTTACTCGTACTTCTTATCACTTCGATATCGCTTACATAGAGACGAAAGACAGAAATGTAACTACACATTAATTCATGACTTCGCAATACTGAAAAACTCCTAAACTCATGGCCAAAAACGTTTTATTTTAGATAATCATGGCAAAATTTTTATATATTTATATATAATTGTCATCGTAACTAAGTCTATATAGTTTATTAGTTAATTAAGGCAAGTTAAACGGACAAGCTAGTCAGCTATTAATAAACGTGGATTTTGTCGTAGGATAAGCAATTAATGCAGGAACTATCAGGCTGAAATCGAATTTTATTGAGTTGCGCAATATGTTACGCAATAAAGTTGTTTACAGCGGTTGCAGCGGGTTCATCTCCGCCTTCGTACCCAATTCATCCGCAGCAGCAGGAACAATCACCATGGTGTCGATCTCAGTGTCACCTCTTCGGCGCGTACGTTGACAGGGACACCCGATTGGTTCCATCTCCGCCACAATGTTTGGCATCGGCTGGTCCTTCGTCTCCGGCAGCAGAAGAATGAGCAGGCTAGCCACTATGGACATAGAGCCGCACAGCAACGGGGCTAAATTGACGTAGAACTGGCTAACAAAACCGCCAAACTCTGGCGCAAGCATCTGGGCGGTGCGGGTCATTGTGAACGCTATGAAATAGGAGCAGCTACGCACCCGGGTCGGTAGAACCTCCGCTCCGTACACAGCTAGCACGTTGCAAGCTACGGTGACAACGAATTTGATTGCCGCAGCCAGAACGCTGCTGCCCTGGAGCACCACATTCGGATCAGTGGGCAGAAACGGTAAGCAAATCAGACCAACTCCGCTAAATGCCAAGGTTGAAACGGTGGTGCACCGGCGACCAGCTCTGTTGGTGAGCTGCCACGCGGCAAAAGTGGCGGGAATCTCAGATAGTCCAGCGATCAGCACGTTCAGATAGATGTCCTTAGTGATGAAGTCGCGTTTGAACGAGATTGCGTAATAGACTAGCGACACTGTGAAATAGGTGAACGATACAATGCCTAGGGTGATCAAGAATTTACAGCGGCAAACATTCTCCTTTGGCAAGATTTTGAAGATGCAGTTCTGCTCCTCGCCACGAGACTCAGAACCGTCTCGCTCCTCAGGCGGCTCAACCAGTTCGTTGTGCTCGAAGTTGAAGTTGTTGAGCACCTCCTTGCAGCCGGAGAAGCGACAGATCTCTTTCAGAGTGCGCTTGGCTCGCTTAGTGTAGCCTCTGGTTAGCAACCATCTCGGGGACTCCGGCAGCACGGGTATGAAGGTGGCGTAGCCCAGACCAGCTATGGCGCAGGCCACGGCTGTCTGTACGCGCCAGTTGTGGATGAAGTAGCTGATGGCTGCCGAACCGCTGTAACCAACGCCGAATAGAATGAACACCATGTTGCCATGGATACCGCGATAGTTCTCAGCGACTAGCTCCGTCACTAGGATAATCCCGATGATTAGCGCGGGAGCCCCGAAGCCCATTAAGAAACGCAGCGCCATTTGCAGTGTCAAGTCGCTAACAAAAATGACGGCAATATTGCAACAAAAGTCCAGATAGGCAAAGCCAACTAAAATTGGCTTGCGACCCACAATGTCCCCCATCAGTCCGAATATGGTGGACACACAGATTCCCAACTGCAGCATAGTTTGCATCCGGTTCATCAGGTACTGCCGATCGCAGACCATCGAGTACTCCATGAACATTGTCCAACGAGTTGGCGGACTCGGCAGGAAAGCCCACGTGCGACACGCTTCATTAATGACTTTAGTCGAGGAATTGTCTTTGGATGATTGTAGCTGAAGTTGTAGGGACCCGTCCGAGTCCCGAAGCAGTCTTGGTCGAGTGCAGGTGAAACTACTAATGCTGAAGTTGTCAGCAAAGCTCGCATTGTCGACAATCAGCGACCACAAGATCGTCTGGTTGTCCACGATGACCTCGGCGCAGTGGAAGGGCACGCTAGCCGTGGCCAAGTTCAATATGAACATGTCGAATGCCACCTTGAGTGACAGCAGGGCCACAATCATGGTGATCAACCAACGGTAGCAGGGCCCGGAGGCGGATATTCTGGTGAGTAAGTCTTCGTAAAGCATTCTTGCTGTAAGTCACGTGACAGTCTTTGTCTCTGAGTTTTCGAGTCTATAGAAATGCTATTTTAATAAATGCAGTCTATTATATGTTATTAAAATGGCTATACAAGTCTTCTATTGTTCTTTATAAAACAAGCTTGACCCTCAATTCTTTCTTATACGAGTCGTACAGTAGTTTCTGTATCAATCAAGACAACCTCGAATACGTTCTATTTAGTTAGGAATGTACGTCCATCTTCTAGTTAAATATTGCTGCGCGGAGTCTGTGAATATGAGTGTGTTTCATGTACACTATCTTTAAATACACTTTTCGAGCATTTCCGTGTACGTGTATCTCAGAAGGATGGACAGAACTTGCTTGCGGGGGTCGCCTTGCCCGTTCATCTCCGACTAAACGTTTGGACGCAAAAAACTTTTAAACAGATAACTGTAAGCGAGAGGCGAGGTGTAGCCAAAATTGCTACATGTACGTACATAGAACGCGATGGATGGGGTGTGGGGGGGCCTCTTCAGTCTGCACGCGGCCTTCACGTGAGGCACGTTTATAATGCACGTTTGTACACGTACATGTAGATTGGAATTTCCCACTTTTAACAAATAATTAGACAGATGTTCATAGGTTCGATGGCAGTAGTTTTATTGAGTATTTAATTTAATGATGGCTGACTTATTTGGCTATAAAAAAATAATGCTATTAAGCACAAGTAGAAGTGTCTAATGAATACACTGAGTGGTGTGTGAATCCTGTCTAAATGACCCGACCGTGAGCACACGGAGTGTCTGTGTGAATCCTGTCTAAATGACCCGACCGTGAGCACACAGAATGCATGGCTGTGTGAATCCTGTCTAAATGACCCGACCGTGAGCACACGGAGTGTCTGTGTGAATCCTGTCTAAATGACCCAGCCATGAACACACAGAGTGGCTGTGTGAATCCTGTCTAAATGACCCAGCCGTGAACACACAGAGTGGCTGTGTGAATCCTGTCTAAATGACCCAGCCGTGAACACACAGAATGCATGGCTGTGTGAATCCTGTCTAAATGACCCGACCGTGAGCACACGGAGTGGCTGTGTGAATCCTGTCTAAATGACCCGACCGTGAGCACACGGAGTGGCTGTGTGAATCCTGTCTAAATGACCCAGCCATGAACACACAGAGTGGCTGTGTGAATCCTGTCTAAATGACCCAGCCGTGAGCACACAGAATGCATGGCTGTGTGAATCCTGTCTAAATGACCCGACCGTGAGCACACGGAGTGGCTGTGTGAATCCTGTCTAAATGACCCGACCGTGAGCACACGGAGTGGCTGTGTGAATCCTGTCTAAATGACCCAGCCATGAACACACAGAGTGGCTGTGTGAATCCTGTCTAAATGACCCGACCGTGAGCACACGGAGTGGCTGTGTGAATCCTGTCTGAATGATCTTCTGACCGTCACAATGCAAAGCATGCGTTTTTGGAAATCTCTCAAATAATCTGGGTGGTCTGTGTGATTTAATTTGATGATTGAAATAGCAAAATAATCGAAGAAAATTGCTGCATAAATTGCCAGATATTTATTTCATTTAATCACTTCTGTGTAATCACCAGTTGAAAAGAATTGTGTCGTTACAACAAATATATTAGATACTGTACTAAAATAAACAGCATTACTTGTTGCAGTCAATATGAAATGTTCCAAATTTAGTAAAAAATTGCTTATAAAAAACTGCATGTTCCGACTGGTAAACATTATTCTTGTAAAAAATTATAAATTTAGAAAAAAACATTTCAATAAAAATGTCTAATTTTACGAGATTCGCGAGATAAAAATAACTGTTTAATGAAGATAAAAGAATTTGTTTATTGCAAGTTGCCGTTTGTAAGTAATTAGTTACTGAGTACCTTTGACGCTTTTAAATTTTATAAATTAGGAATAATTGAAATTCAGGTAACTGATCCGATCTAAAATTGATTATTCAAAATAATATCCGTTGTTTAGTACAACATAAAGATAAAAAACTAATAATAGTAATATTATATATGTTCAATAAAAATTACAGTATTTTTATGAAGAAAAGAACAAAATTGTCAAGTCTTCTGTCAGGCAAAAAACTATTTGCCCTTCTCTTCTTTCGACTCCATAACTCTGCTCTCAACGCACGCGCTGATAAGTACCCAACTTCCGATTGCAGATGGGACAATAGTGACCAACATCCTTGAGGCTGGGGATGCACATGGGAATGAAGCAGCAACCAAGGAACAGGAAGAACGGGATGCCGAAGAAGCAGATGGCGCCAACAAGCAGCCAGACTAGGAGGCCGTTCTCGTATTCGACGCGGGTGCAGACCACCTGGTTGCAATTCTGACAGGCGACATTGATTGGCACCTCTCGGTAGGCTGGCGGGCTGGTTGTCACGGTGACTACCTGAACCTGCGGGTGGGGCGACAGCAGGAAGTATAAGCCTAGTTGTGTTTCCTTCATTAGTTGACTAGACTAGCAATCCATTTTATTCTATCATTAGATGACTAGACTAGCAATCCATTTTACTCTATCATGACTTGACTAGACTAGCAATCCATTTCATTCCATTATTAGTTGACTAGACTAGCAATCCATTTAATTCTATCATTAGTTAACTAGACTAGCAATCCATTTTGTTTTATGATTAGTTGATTAGACTAGCAATCCATTCTATCATTCCTTAAAAAATCTCAGAGCCAGCACCTGCGGCTGCTGCATCTGCGGCACAGCCTGATAGCCTCCATACTGCTGCGGTTGAGTTGGATAACCCTGCTGAGGCTGAGTCGGGTAACCTCCCGGCTGAGGGGGCGGATAACCGCCGTGCTGAGCCGGCGGTGGATAATAACCAGCCGGCGGATTTTGCTGCTGCGACGTCGGCGGAGGCGGCGGCGCCTGAGCACTGTATTCTGGTGGCGGCGCCTGCTTCTCATCCATCTCGAATGCTATTATTAATCTAGATTTGTTCAAAGCAGATATTTAAAAAAATTTAACGTAGCTCGTATCGGATCTGAACAGAACTAACAAGCGAGGCTATTAAATATGAAGAAAGGCAACGAGGGCTTGACGGAAGAGACGCAGTATGGGGGCGGGGGCGGGGGCGGCAGGTACAGAGAGAGAGAGACTTTCCGCTCTCTCCCCCTGTTTGTCCTCTCTCTCTTCCCTTAGAGCGTAGTAGACGGGGGGAAAAATCGATGCGTGCGCGGGCAAGGGATTTTGGGCTGTACAAATAAATGTGCACGAATGAAATTACACTACAGATCTCTGGATAGATAGACGGGTAGAAAAACGTTGGTTGTTGGCTCTTCACTCTCTTTCTGGACTGGGAGCCAGCGAATAGCCAGCAAATGAACAGTGTGAATCTTTTCGCCTATAGTATGAAGTTCGTATGATAAAATAAAACCATATTTAGTTAAGTGAGTTGATATCAAGTTCCTTGATCAAGGATATTAGTGCATCATTAGTTGCAACGTGATAAAACAATTTCTATGGAGATCAAATAAAAATGATAACAAATAAATTCTTCTTCTTTTTCTTTCATCAAAAGCAGAGCGGCAACTAGTCAAATTATTTTCATTATAATGACAGGCTTTATTTTTATGATGAAATAATAATAATACGAGTAATAACAATAACAGTTCGGCAAGGAACCCAGTATGGAAAGCATAGATACTAATTTATGCAATGTCGAAAATATTTGACAATGCAATCATTTCAAGCAGATAGGTTGCGAGTTTTCACGATTAGAAATATTAATAGTAGTTTAAATTAGTTTTTTTACTGCCAAAATACAGATTGCACAAAAGCGGGCAACATTTTATTAAAAAGTTTGTAAACCTGGCCTACTAGACAAAACTTTTTAAATTGATATTTATACTTATAACTAAGTAACTTTAATATTGTTCTGGGCCTAGAAAGTATGCCATCGATGTACATCAGTTTCTCTACCCCAGGCTGAACGTACATTGCCTAATTGTCATCAACAGGCGGAAAATTAGTGCAGTCAAAATAACATTTCCGACTCCCTTATGTTAGCTGATTGGCCAAAAAATGGTGTACTATTAACGCACTATTTTCTACCCCTCTTTATTACCTGATTGGCTAATAAGTTGTGTACAATCAACGCAATATTTTCTACCCATTTCTATTCGCTGATTGGCTAATAAATTAGTGTACAATCGATGCACTTTTTTCTAACCCTCTCTATTTGTTGATTGGCTAATAAGTTCGTGTACAATCAATGGACTATTTTCTACCCCTTTCTGTTATCTTATTGGCCGAAATGAAGGGTACACTTATCGTCTCATTTTCTACCCCCTTATGAACGTTAGTTGGTTAAAGAGCTGTATAAAAATTACTCTATTTCTTCTCCTCCATTGATTGGCGGTTAGCCTAAAATTACCGTTAATTTCAGCAAATGAAAAAAATCACAGGCAAAAAAACTACCAAAAACAGCTGAAAAAAAACAAGCGCAAAGTGAACTTTTACAGAAACACAAAAATAGCCAACACTGCTTAGAAGCAAGCGCATAAAATAACCAGCGGCTACATGTTATATCGCAGTATTGACTCGCCAAACTTAAACAATTTCAGGCAGAACAGACAAGAAACGACAATAAAGGCAAAACGGTAGGCTAAGCAAACAAGGAAAAGGTGAGAATAGGCTTAGCACTGAAGACGGCAGGCGAAAGTGAATAACACAGTTTTGGTTTTATCGAGTAGCTGCAGCAGAGAACTCTAAGGCGCAAATTACATGTACTACATAATGTAAACATAAATAATCCTATATTGTTCTCAAATCAACATAAGTAATCTATCGACTGTTGCGCTTTATATTCATCTAAATAAACATGTACCACATCTGTTTCAAAATAATGCTGATGCAAGGAATAAAACAAATAAAATTTTAATAAAGCTGCGTCGAAGCTTTGAAAATAATCGGATTCAGCGAAAGCGAGGCAATTTAAGCTCATTTGATGGAGGACGCTGAATAGGGAATAGTATAGTATAGTAGGTGAATGCTGCTATGTTTCTTAGAAACGCAACTACCTACACACGATCAAACTGATTTGCACTTCGAATCTAAATTTTATTGATTGAAAATCCGCCCCTATACTAACGATAAAAATACTGAAAATCCGCCCCTATACTAATGATAAACATTGAAAATCCGCCCCTCTACAAACGATAAACATACTGAAAATCCGCCCCTATACTAACGATAAAAATACTGAAAATCCGCCCCTATACTAACGATAAAAATACTGAAAATCCGCCCCTATACTAACGATAAACATACTGAAAATCCGCCCCTCTACTAACGATAAAAATAATGAAAATCCGCCCCCCCTACTACCGATTACAATATTATCATTCATCAACATGATTAGCAATGATCTTTGAATAGCAAAAGTTACTAAAAGCTGGCAAAATTTAACAATGAAACCATTGCAAAGAAGCCATAATATTCGAATCATACTAATTGATAGTAGTCAGTGATTCAGGCAGCGAGATTTTTTTGTTGTAAATGTTTAGTTCATAATGGTCGGCCGATCAAGCGTGTCAAGGAATGCAATAGGCGCACACAAACGGGTCACAGGTCGCTTTCAATCTGATCCAGATCTAGTTGGTCGCAGCTGTCCTCGGCGTCGCCCGGCGACGGCTCAGGTCGAGCTTCGTCAGCCTCTTTCATTAGCAGGTCGTCTTCTAATTCGTCCACAGCAATGGAGCTTCTGCGGCTGTTGCTGCTGCTGCTGCTGCTGCCGCTGCTGCTCCTAGAGGCAGCGACAGCTCCTACAGGCTCTGTCACGGACACATGTCGAAAACTGTCAATAGAATTAATAGTCGGCAGGCCGACCAAATAGCTGCGACCCGTGTGGCTCAGGCCGTTTCTGCTGCCGCCGCCGCTGCTGCTACTAGAAGCAGACGGACAGCTGTCGCAGTGCTTTCGCTTGGCGGCCAATTGCAAACTCGGCTGCGACTGACAGCGCAACGAATTACAATTCGAATTTAATAATGACAGATCGACAGCTGGTTGCTGGGGCGGCTGCTGGTTCAAGCTGAGAGACTGCAGCCCGGGCACCAGGCTGCCAACCTGTTGCGGCTGCTGCGGAGCGGCGGTTGCTGGACGCACCGGCACCGGCCGGAAGATCGACTCGCCGCAGCCGGTTGAGGAGGAGGCCAGGACTCGACGCTGATGGCACGGCCGTTTTGGCGGCAGCAGCGGCGGACTGGGCGGCGAATAGCTTGCTGTCGTTTCGTTGGTATTGTTGGTGATGGCCGAGGATGAGGAATTGTCCAGACTGCTCAAGCCCGCCATGGAGGATGAGGTGGAGGCGGCCACTGATGGTGGGAAATGAGGATGCGAGTGGCAACATAATGAATGCACAATAACTTGAGGTGGTTTTCTATCAGTCAGCGGGTACCTGAACTCAATCGTCATTCAGTCTGAATCAGTCAGCGGGTACTTGAACCCATTAGTCATTCAGTCAGCGGGTACTTGAACCCATTAGTCATTCAGTCAGCGGATATCTAAACCCAATAGTCATTCAGTCAGCGGGTACTTGAACCCATTAGTCATTCAGTCAGCGGATATCTAAACCCAATAGTCATTCAGTCAGCGGGTATAAGAATCAACTAGTCAATTAGACAACAAAAGCATCCATCACCAACCTGTAGAGGAGCTGCAGCGCGATGAGCAGGGCTGGCAAGGAGAAAAACTGTCGGTGGTGACTGGCAGGATGGAGGTTAATCCCCCACTGCACTGAGAATTCATTTTGTCTGCAGGCTATGAATGGCAAATTAAATTTAGTAAAATTGTAGATAATAAGAATGGGAATGTGAAAACCAAACAAGTGTTGTAAGGTTGGCCTACCTTAACAATGGTCATCCCATCAAGGATAGGTGAATTATTATTCTGTTGCAGTGAATTCTGATGATTGGACATTTTTGATGAATCTGGGAAATTTGACTGCTGCTGTTGCTGCTGTTTTTGATCACTCATCAAAGCCAACATTGTATTTTAAAAAATGAATATATAAATAAATAAATTTCTAAATTAACAAAACAATTTTGTTATAAATTTGTGGCTAGCCAGCCACCACACAGTTGGGCCTTGGTCTTCAGTTCTATGGAAGAATTACTGAAATGTTGCATATAAATTTGATGAGTTACTAAATTATTATTAATGCATTTGAAAAATTACAAACTTTAAACATGAGAAAAGGAGCCTCTTCATGACAATCGGTTCTAGAACCAGAATAATTCTGATTCCAGAACCAGAATCAATAGGAAAATGAAGAGCACCGAACAGAACGAGTGCATTATAACCTTTACATACATCTAAAAAGCATGTAATTCAATGAATAATCAGTAAATATTTTCTGTCTATGACTTTGAGCTGTAAAACTATTTTTCGAATTTTAAAGCGCATAAAAAGTGGTCCTCAAACTAATTATTCTGAGTCAGTTCGAGAAATTTTCTCGAACCATGTTCCAGAACCAGAACCTAGTTCCGAAACTTGTTCAAAAAACAGAACCATTGATATGAGGAGCTTTGAACCAGTTCCGAACCTGTTTGGTTTTTTGAACCAGCAATATGAAGAGGCTAAAGGATACATTAATTATTATGTAAATATCTACCAACTTGAAGGCCTATACTGTCTCTAATTTACTAGCATTTATTATACAACATTATAAAAAAATACAAAAAACTGAAATCATAAAAAATTTCATACAAAGTATCTAACAGGAATCTATCAGAAAAGGGAGATTTCTTGTAAAGTACTTCCAGTTTTGCTAAGCTCATAAATATGTCTCAATAGGGTTTTTTGGGATGCTGATTTTAATTTTCCACTCCATTTTCATATAGCCTAGCTTAAACCCATACTAGAAGTCTAGGGGAATGGGGGGTTTAGGGTACAGAAAATCTATAGCTAAAATAATTTATAGATCTAATCTTCAATAGAGGATAGGTTATAATTATAACAAAAAATTATATATTATTATTACAAAGCTTGAACTTTACAGGGGAAAGTAATTTACTTAACTTATAGGGGGGGGGGCTAAAGTATAAGGCTTATACCAGTGGCGGCGCAAGGGGGGGTGGGCTGCCCCCGGGTGACCACCCCTTACCACCCTCAGGGGGTGACCACCCAGCCGGCCATATTGCGGAAGGTTGGGTATACACTGGAAATTTCCGGCGTACACTTGCTTAAAACAAAGGTTTGGCGTAGCTACACTTTTGAGAAATTGGCATACAAATTGCGGGAAAAGTTTTTGGGACCTTTTTTTGCTCCTTCTGCAATATGGCCAGCTGTGGGGGTGACCACACAACCACCAAAATTACTAAGTTACTAAACAACTTTTGATTTTTCTTGATTAGCAATCCTTTTTACTACTCTCTTCATTGATTAGACTGGCAATATATCTTTTTCTACTTTATATATTCTGAATATCAAATTGAATCAGCTACATTAGAAATCCATTCTATATTTTTATTGATACCTGGGTTTATCTTTTGTGCTATAGGAATGCTATAGCATCTTGACTTTGAAAATTGCATCCTGAAATTTGATATAGGATGCGATCTCGCATCCAGATTTTTTTAATTTTCATAATAAAAGACCTCTTAAAAAAGAGTTTAAAAAAATTGCATCCCAAACCCTGAAATCGCATCCTAAAATTAAGAACATGATGAGATTTCGCATCCTGTGCCCAGCAAAAAAATAAACCCAGATTGATACTAATAATATCTTATTTAAAGGACTAGTAATCTATTTCATATACTTATTTTATTGTTAAATGGAATTGTCTACTAATTTCTTCTTATTCATTTATTCACAATATATTATTTTTAATAGAAAACTAATGGCCTGTTAGTAGTTACAAGTCAGTACATTTACATTTGGATTATCCTTTATCTATTATCCTGGACTACACTCTACAGTATAGCACTATGAAATTTGCCATAAATAATAATAATAAATGGTAACAATTCCATAGCATACCAGTGGATGGATGTAGTGTTTAACAATATTAAAAAATGTGGAACAGTACTAAACTAAAGGTGAGAAGAGAAATTTTATTTTTTCTGCAAGCTGAAAAGTTAGTTTCATCCTAAGTCATTAAAAATTCCACACTAATGCTACGTAACTTACATTCACTGTCAAAGAGTGACAACTTTTGAACTTCTATTTTTCAATAAAATACTGACCTTCCGAATTTTGGATTCTTAGAAAGTGGAACGATGCCAAGTTATTTGAAATAACAGCTTTTAAGATTATAACGAAATATCACTTATTTTATTGAGCAAAAATAAGTTTTTTATTTATATTTCGAGCTTTTACCTTTCAATTTTGCAGTCTTTCAAATTTGCGACAGAAATCACAATAATATTACTTTTTTTACATAAAATGCATGGACAGAAGTGGACATTCCACAAAGCCAGTGTGCTCTCGGCGAGGTTTTGCAAACTATTCGTGCTCGTATCATTATTAGTTTAATCATGATGCAACAATAACAAAAGCAGATTCTTTTGATTCGTCTATCCTTAGATATTTAGTGATTCCGCAATAATTTGAATTTTAGTTAACTGTTCAGTTTTATTTTGACAGTATTAGTAGTTTCATCACCACGTCGTCCCTCGTCAGTAAAAGATTTCCCAACCTAATTAAACACACAGTTAAATTTTATTGCGATAATTTTTTCCTTACAATTGCTGATGTACGCCCGTACAGCGTTACTGATATTAGCTACGGGCTAATCTAGCTATAAACTAACACAGAGCTTTTTTAACCTTTTGCGTCAGCGGTTGATATTATGAAAAAAACGCATATACAGTAATAGCAGCATACACTACGATAAACAAACATGACATACATTCACTCTATCAGTTTGACCGCCTTAACTGGAAGATTTCCTAAATTGGAGAATCTTTAAGTAAGATTTATTCATTCAATTTTTTCTGAAATTGAAAGGATTCAAGAATTTTGGTAATGAGTTTCACAGTTTTACATTCATTTGTATTATCGGAATATGAAGCCAGAATAGCACTTAGTATAACTTTCTGTCTTGAAAATTTACTACGACACGCATATAATTGCAATTACCTTAAAAACAACACAGAGTCCTGCGCAAAAGTTATACAGTAGTGCCAGTTGCTATGTATATGAGAGATGACAAGTATGGGTTAATAAACTATATATGCAAATAGCTGCACTGTTTAGAAATAGAATTAGATCGAGGCGACAAAGTGCACAAGAAATACACCAGACAATTTCAACGAGTGTTAACAAAGAAGTAAGAAATCAAGAGATTAAACATATTAGCTGTTACAGAGAACGCTATGATCACTGAATGCCTCGCTCACAATTTACAAAATGGAACTGGGGTGTGCGGTTTTTTATAAATAGAATTTTATAGAAAAATACACGATATTAGATAATTTTTCTATACACGCTACTGATGATGCAATCAGTACTAGTAGTATTAGACGTATTTTATACTATCAGAAATAGATGTATATAGGTTGTGTAAGCCTGAAAATCCCTTCTAAATAAGATAGATAGACACAAGGGAGAATTATCGACTAAGAAGACAGCCTAGTACGAGTTTTTTTAATATTACAGTGTGTAAACATAGTCTATGTACAATCCGATAAAAATTTTGTCAATAAAAAGCACGCAAAATCCAAGATGAAGATCACCAATTTACTGGATGATTAAAAAAACACTCGATAAATTTCATCTTGCTAACAATTTCGATAACAAAAAATAATAAAAAAAACAGATTGAACGATATTTTTAAACCATGCTGTTTACAAAGCTGCGTATACTATTTATAATAAGTGGAAAAGGTATACTTATTTAGATTAATCGATAACAACACAGAGGACAGAGAAAAAAACGATTTCTTGTTAAGCAATTAGGCAATCATCTGTTCCCAGAGTGTGTGAGAGAGTTCAGGAGATAAAGTGGAGCAAAAATGCAAGCAAGCTGCCTCCAAAAACACAAGCAAGCGATAATTAATAACAGTAAATCAAATAAATATGCATGCTTTATACGGCTGCACCCAACTAAGCAACAAAAGTGCAATCGCTAAAACAACAAAAGTGCAATATGCTTAGATTACACAGATGATAAATATTTATGCATTATTTACACGCTATGCATTCGTATGCATTTTCAAGCTGGGGAGAGCAAGCGGCCGCGCCAAATTAAAAAAAAACCAACAAGAAACAGGAAAACATAATAAAAGGCGGACGAAAGCCAAAACAAAGCGAGGGGGTCAAGCAAAACAAAAGCGGAGCATCGGATTATAATTACTTAAAAAGAATCTAAAGAAATAACTACTCAATAGTTTTCTAAATTGAGTTAGCAAAATTAACAAAGCGACAGGTAATCGTTTTAACTTAGCCGATATGTATCGTAATTAACTTAACTTAGCAGGCGTCAATTAGTTAGACGTTGATGAAGCACTAGTTCATCCATTTCCGGCAGTGAGGCGCGCCGCACAGACAGGGAATCTTGCTGCCGGAGTCTTCAAAATCGAATTTATAATCGTAGGTGAGCTCTTCGCCCTTCTCAACCCGCCTACTGGCTAGGATAATGATTTTACGGCCGCGATCAACGTCAACTACTTCGGCTGAGCAATTGGGCTGGCAGCTGTGATTGATGTAGCGCGCCGGGCCGCCGCAAATTGTGGCGTCCACTATCCAGTCGTCGTCTAAGCGGAACATGTAGATGCCGCGGTTCTGCATTGTGGAGAGGGGCGGCAACGGTCTGAGGATTTGGGATTCGTGCTCAAACAAAACTGGAAGATCTGGGATTAAACTGGGATATAAGAATCTGGGATCAAACTGGAATCTGACGATCTGGGATCAAACAGGGCTTTAAGGATCTGGGATCAAGCATGGATCAGAGCATCTGGAATAAAAAATATAGAAGAGTATCAGGGAAGCGATAAGGATATGAGTAAATGGGGTTTATCATCACATTGATCAAGAAAAATTGGCTTGACAAATCACCTGAGACTCGTAGAGCTTCTCCCTCTTATTGGCAATCTCGTTGCGAATAACCTCGCCAATGTACTCGATGACCATGGCGTGCTTCTCTAAATCCCGCGTGGCAAACAGTCCCAGGCCTTGGATTCGGGACCGACCCAAATAGACATTCTGCTGCCATTCTGTCCGCAGAC
Source organism: Macrostomum cliftonense (assembly GCA_950096795.1). Classification (NCBI taxonomy): domain Eukaryota; kingdom Metazoa; phylum Platyhelminthes; family Macrostomidae; genus Macrostomum; species Macrostomum cliftonense. The sequence goes on along the minus strand of CATNEM010000024.1, from coordinate 1,930,538 downwards.
GCCTGTACTGAGACGACTTGGAGTGGCTGTACTGCTTAGAGTAGGGCGCCACCGCCGACTGCACGGACGATTCGGCCTGATGATGCGCCAGATGGTGATGGTGATGATGATGATGATAATGCTGATGCTGCGAGGCTGCCGACTGGGGCGGATGTCCGCGGGCGGAAGACACGGTCTGCAGAGCGTGCGGCCTGCGGAGAGTTTCGAAGAGCGATTGAGATGAGCCGTGATGCAGCTAGTAGTGCTACAGCTAGTCAACTAAAGGGCCTCAAATCTCAAAAAAGCATGGCGCCAGAAACACATAAACCAGACCCTGAAGGCTGGTAAGCACTACTAAAAAGCCTAAAAACCCGAGAGGGATCCTCAGAAACCAAATACAATGCAAACCTAAACCCCAAAAAATCACCAAAAAGCGCACATGTGATCGTTTTAAACCTAACTCTGATCATAAGGCCTAAACTGTGATCCTAAAACTTAAAGCATGGTCCTTAAAAACAAAAAATATGAATCTAAAACTAAACCGTGACCCTAAAACGAAAAACAAGATTGTTTAAAAACTTAAAACTTGACTCTAAGTCACGAAATATGATTTTTAAATCGAAACAAAGACTCTTTAATCTAAACAAAGACTCTTAAATCTAAACAAAGACTCTTAATTCGAAACAAAGACTCTTAAATCTAAACAAAGACTCTTAATTCTAAACTAATACTCTTAAATCTAAACAAAGACTCTTAAATCTAAACAAAGACTTTTAATTTTAAACAAAGATTCTTAAATCTATACTAAGACTTTTACATCTTAAAAAAAGATTCTTAATCTAAACTAAGATTCTTTAATGTAAAGTAGGAATCGTAAATCTAAATAAAGACTTTTAAATCAAAACAAAGACTCTAAAATCTAAAATCTAAAATACGAGCCTAAACCAAACCCAAAACCCTAAAATTTGAGCCAAAGGTGTCTGTCTGTAAGACCTAAAATGTGACCCTAAATCATAGCCGTGACCCCAACACGCACCTGCGAAAGTAGGTCCGCATCTTGGGCTCGGAGCGGGCGCAGCCAGTCGGATTAATAGCCAACGGCATCTCCGGGATGAGCTGCATCAGGCCAAACCTAAACGCGTAGTCTTTCAACACGTCCAGGCCGGGCAAAGACTCCACGGCTCGCAGTATGTTGGGCTCAGTTAAACCGTACAAATCTTCGCCGGAAATGTGATCCGGAAACATGTTAATAAGCCCGGCAGCCGAGCGCAATTCATGAATCCTAATTAGCAGAGGACGCCAAACACCGTCGCACGAGTCGGACGTGAACGACTCGTCCTGATGACCCGTCTCCGACACCGTGACGTGAAACTCCGGCGCGCCTTCGCGTTCATCGATTCGGCACAGGTAGCGACACCTGGAGGCCGTGTAGCGGCAGGACCAGTAGATCCTCGTGGCCGCGTAGCCAATCGGATAGATGTGCCGGCTGGTGTGGAATTGGCCGCTGGCAATCTGGGCTGGCAGCAACTGGCCTAGGCGGTGAAGCTCCAGTGACCCGATGCGTAGGCTGGTCTCTTCGGGATGGTCCGACAACAGGGCGGAGGCCACCTGAATGTGATGGGTGGGCAATTACTGTCAATCTAGCTGTTGGGTCAATTGACTCATAAAAACAATAATAACAAAAATGGGTCAAGTGACCCACATTGACAAAAATCGGTCAAGTGACCCACTAGGCCACTATCACAACAATGGGTCAAGTGACCCACATTGACAAAAATCGGTCAAGTGACCCTCTAGGCCACTATCACAACAATGGGTCAAGTGAACCACTAGCACAACAATGGGTCAAGTGACCCACTATCACAAAAATGGGTCAAGTGACCTACTATCTCAACAATGGGTTAAGTGACCTATTATCTCAAAAAATGGGTCAAGTGACCCACTATCACAACAATGGGTCAAGTGACCCACTATCACAACAATGGGTCAAGTGACCCACTATCACAACAATGGGTCAAGTGACCCACTATCACAACAATGGGTCAAGTGACCCACTATCACAACAATGGGTCAAGTGACCCACTATCTCAACAATGGGTTAAGTGACCTACTATCTCAACAATGGGTCAAGTGACCTACTAGCACAGCAATGGTTCTTGTGACCCACTACCACAACCATGGGTCGCCCAAACACAGCATACCTGAGCGCCCTCGTCCCGACTAATATAGACGCGTCGGATGGCGGCTAGGCAGTGCAGCTGCATGTGATGCTCCCTGGGCCGATGCACGGCGCAGTACATGCCCCGATCGGTGAACAGCATGCAGTTGGCGCGCAGGGCGCAGGCCAGATGGTAAACAGCAGGACACTTGGGCCGGTAGCAAACCAGACCAGCGCCGAGGCGGTTGCAGTGGCTGCACACGGTGCGCAGGGCCTGCCGAACCCAGATGTCCACGTTGACTAAACCGCCGGAGACTGTCTCGTACACGTCGAAGCACCACAGGGCGCAGTTCAGGTGAACCCAGCGGCCGGCGTCGAGGTTCAACAGGCGGCCGGGGCCATCGGCTGGAAGGTCGCCGATCTCTAGGCAGAGCACGCAGCGGCGGGAGTCGGCCAGGCCTGCCGGCGGCTTCATTGCTTGGCCGCGGCGGTACAGGAGCTGCATGGGATAGAAAAGAGCGGCGAGGTTTTGAGTAAAATAGTGTTTATTCACGATTGAAACGTCAGGGATTTAGTTTAATGATTTTTCAGTTATTCAGAAAGGATACTTCGGGAATTCGGTTCTAGGATACTTCAGGGACTCGGCTCTAGGAAACTTCAGGGACTTGGCTCTAGGATACTTCAGGGACTCGGTTCTAGGAAACTTCAGGGACTCGGTTCTAGGAAACTTCAGGGACTTGGCTCTAGGATACTTCAGGGACTTGGCTCTAGGATACTTCAGGGACTCAGTTCAATGATTTTTCAGTTATTCAGAAAGGATACTTCAGGGACTCGGTTCTAGGATACTTCAGGCACTCGGTTCTAGGATACTTCAGGGACTCGGTTCTAGGATACTTCAGGCACTCGGTTCTAGGATACTTCAGGGACTCGGTTCTAGGATACTTCAGGGACTCGGTTCTAGGATACTTCAGGGACTCGGTTCTAGGATACTTCAGGGACTCGGTTCTAGGAAACTTCAGGGACTCGGTTCTAGGAAACTTCAGGGACTCGGTTCTAGGATACTTCAGGGACTCGGTTCTAGGATACTTCAGGCACTCGGTTCTAGGATACTTCAGGGACTCGGTTCTAGGATACTTCAGGCACTCGGTTCTAGGATACTTCAGGGACTCGGTTCTAGGATACTTCAGGGACTCGGTTCTAGGATACTTCAGGGACTCGGTTCTAGGATACTTCAGGGACTCGGTTCTAGGAAACTTCAGGGACTCGGTTCTAGGAAACTTCAGGGACTCGGTTCTAGTGTACTTCAGGGACTCGGTTCTAGGATACTTCAGGGACTCGGTTCTAGGAAACTTCAGGGACTCGGTTCTAGGATACTTCAGGGACTCGGTTCTAGGATACTTCAGGGACTCGGTTCTAGGAAACTTCAGGGACTCGGTTCTAGTGTACTTCAGGGAGACGGGTACTCGGTTCTCGACTAACCTCAGCAATCTCGTTCTCCGTCATCGGTTTGTACTCCTGCGCTGGGCGAAAATCTGGCCCGAACTTGCGCCAACGCAATCCTTTCCACTTCTTGGCGGGCACGCCGACTCCGCCGCCGCCTGAAGCGCCAGTCGATGCTTCGAACAGGGCGTCGACATTTGTCGACGAGGCGCTCCGGCGTCGGGAAAGTGCGGCGGTAGCGGCGGCGGCGGCGGCGGCAGCAGCAGCCGCGGCGCTAGAAGCGCTTGACAAGCCCGCCAAAGACGTTGCTGACTGGGCAGCAACTGTCGAATTCAACGAGTTCAACAAAGGCGGCGGAGGAGCGATGGACGCCGGGGACACGAGACCGGCAGCAGCCGCCGCCCTGATGCCGGCAATCGTGGCGCCGAGAGCCTGGCCGGGCTGCCGATCGAACAGCTGCTGCCGGGCCCGGTTGCCAGGCGCCGATGGCTGCAGCAGCACCGGCACGGAGGTTGGCTGATCGTCGTCCCCAACGTAAAGTTGCGGACGAAATTCGCCGTTCAGACCGCCGATAGAGGTGGCATCGTCAGAGCGCTGCGGGAAATCGCGGCGGAGGGAGGGGGAGAGACGGTTCACATAAGGAAGTTCGCTATTTGAGATTGGAGTGCTACTAACTGAGATGGCAGTGCCACTATTTTGAGATAGGAGTGCCACTATTTGAGATGGCAGTGCCACTATTTGAGATGGCAGTGCCACTATTTGAGATGGCAGCGCCACTAATTGAAATGGCAGTGCCGCTATTTAAATCGGGAGTGCCACTAATTGAAATGGCAGTTTCACTATTTAGGAAAGAGATGCCTTAATTTAGGACACATGCCCTAAATTAGGATGGAGAAGCAACTATTCAGTATGGACATGCCACAATAAAACTTGAAAAAAACAATACCGCTCACTCACCTTTCCAAGCTGCTGAGCATCATCAGCCGACGTCGGCACAGTGTGCAGCGACATGCAATGCGAACTGCAGAACAGCAACTCGTCCGGCTGCTGCTGCTGCTGCGCCTGCCCAGCCACTGTCTGATTTGTGTTACTAGCAGTAGTGTGCGAGGAGTTTTCCTCGGCCGGCAATTCAGCCGGCTGGCCTCGGCAACGAACGGCGGTGGCGGCGCTTGCCAACGGCAGGTCGCAGCGGGCGCACACGAGCGACTGTTTTGCTGACAAAAGCGACGAAACTGTGACGGCGTCTTCGGCGTGTCGTCGCTGTGGGGGAGGCGGCGGCGGCGGCGGCGCCGGCGACAGCTTTAACGATCGTTGAACAATCTTTCGTTGATTAGCTATCTTCTTCTGATCGACAATTCGATCCAATTGGCTGGTGAAATCCAGGCCGAGCAGGTCTGTCAGGGTGCGCATCACTCCGCCGCTAGTTGAAATCCCATTTAGGGACGCTTGTTGACGTTGTCGATTGATTGTCGGCGCATCGTAGTCGTTGTAGTAGGGGTCGTCGTCGTCTTGGAATACTGGCGACGCGTCGACGCCTGTGTCGGTGGTGTCCGTCAGGTTGGTGTCGACATCGCAGGAGTCCTCGGCTGCCGACTGCGGCTCACCGGCTCGGCTGGCTGTTGATTCGCCGGCGGCGGCTACGAGGGCGGAATTAGGCGTCGACACTGGACGTTTGGGATAATAGAGTATTAGGGATAACAAATGACCATTTGAGTTGTAGTTGATTGGAGGGGAAATTTGTCCAGATTGGGCGATTCTTTAGGGAGTCTGGGGGGCGATTCTTTGATACAGCAAGGGGCGATTCTTTGAGACAGTATTGGGGGGCGATTCTTTGAGACAGTAAGGGGGCGATTCTTTGAGACAGTAAGGGGGCGATTCTTTAAGACAGTAAGGGGGGCGATTCTTCGACACAGTAAGGGGACGATTCTTTGAGACAGTAAGGGGCGATTCTTTGAGACAGTAAGGGCCGATTTTTTGAGACAGTAAGGGACGATTCTTTGAGACAGTAAGGGGCGATTCTTTGAGACAGTAAGGGGCGATTCTTTGAGACAGTAAGGGGGCGATTCTTTGAGACAGTAAGGGGCGATTCTTTGAGACAGTAAGGGACGATTCTTTGAGACAGTAAGGGGCGATTCTTTGAGACAGTAAGGGGCGATTCTTTGAGACAGTAAGGGGGCGATTCTTTGAGACAGTAAGGGGCGATTCTTTGAGACAGTAAGGGGATGATTCTTTAAGATAGTAAGGGGGCGATTCTTTGAGACAGTATGGGGGGGCGATTCTTTGAGACAGTATGGGGGGCGATTCTTTGAGACAGTAAGGGGATGATTCTTTAAGATAGTAAGGGGGGCGATTCTTTGAGACAGTAAGGGGACGATTCTTTGAGACAGTAAGGGGACGATTCTATGAGATATTAAGGGCCGATTCTTTGAGACACTAAAGGGCGATTCTTTGAGATAGTAAGGGGACGATTCTTTGAGACAGTAATGGGCGATTCTTGGAGACACTAAGGGGACGATTCTTAGAGATAGTAAGGGGCGATTTTTTGAGACAGTAAGGGGGCGATTCTTTGAGATACTAAAGGGCGATTCTTTGAAATAGTAAGGAGCGATTCTTTGAAATAGTAAGGGGGCGATTCTTTGAGACAGTAAGAGGCTATTTTTGAGACCGTGAGTTTCACTTACCAGAACGGAAGGCGGGAAGCTCTGGCGTGGGCGCCCTACTTCCGGCGGATGAATTCTGTTCAACAACCAGGCCGCTATCGCAGTCGCCGACATATTCGCCGAAGTCAGGCGGTTGAGCAGCTACGGCTGTCTCCTTAGTATCAAGACATTCGCTATTGGAATTATCCGCTACATAGCAATCTTCGTTGTTTAATTGCAAGAAAATTTCGCTGCGAGTCTCAACCGGGGTGATCAAATTATCGTGCGGTTGAGGAACTGAGCCGCCGTGCTGTTCAATCGATACCCCACTGGGACGCGATAAAGATGATTGATGCCGACAGGTGTACGGCCTGAGACTGTAGCGACCCGACTCAACGGTTGAGCTAAACGAAGAAGCCTGCTGCTGCTGCTGCTGCTGCTGACTTGTGGCCTTATAGCGTCCAACAGATCCGTCTGGTCGGGCAAAGAATGCGCCGAGGGAGCCGGTGCCGGGAGGCAGGAGCAGGCGCAGGTCCGTGTACACCTTGGTGGGATAAAAGGGGAGAATTTTTGTTGGTAGGATGTGTGAAGGGCTTGCAAATTAGGACGATAAAGGTTACTGAAGCTATAGAAAGCTATAGAAAGCTAAAAACTGACAGAATGAAGCTATAAAAACTCAGATCCTGAAGCTACAAAGCCTCAGATCCTGAAGCTACAAAGCCTCAGATTCTGAAGCTACAAAGCCTCAGATCCTGAAGCTACAAAGCCTCAGATTTTGAAGCTACAAAGCCTCAGATCCTGAAGCTACAAAGCCTCAGATCCTGAAGCTACAAAGCCTCAGATTCTGAAGCTACAAAGCCTCAGATCCTGAAGCTACAAAGCCTCAGATCCTGAAGCTACAAAGCCTCAGATTCTGAAGCTACAAAGCCTCAGATCCTGAAGCTACAAAGCCTCAGATCCTGAAGCTACAGATCCTCAGATCCTGAAGCTACAAAGCCTTACAGATCCTGAAGCTACAATCCCTCAGATCCTGAAGCTACAACCCCTCAGATCCTGAAGCTACAACCCCTCAGATCCTGAAGCTACAACCCCTCAGATCCTGAAGTTACAATCCCTCAGATCCTGAAGCTACAATCCCTCAGATCCTGAAGCTACAATCCCTCAGATCCTGAAGCTACAATCCCTCAGATCCTGAAGCTACAATCCCTCAGATCCTGAAGCTACAACCCCTTAGATCCTGAAGTTACAATCCCTCAGATCCTGAAGCTACAATCCCTCAGATCCTGAAGCTACAATCCCTCAGATCCTGAAGCCACAAACCTTGGGATCCTGCAGCAGGGTGCGCATAGGCCCGGCAAGCCGCTGCTCAGCCAATCGCTGCTTCAAACTGTCGTAGAGGCAGCCGCCGTCGGACAGCGACAAGGACGGAGTTGGGGTCGCTTTGCCGCCAGCCGCGCCGCGTTTCTTCTTTAAAGAAGGCGACGTCACCGAGCCGGCAGGCGCTCCGGCCGCATTCTGTCGATGAAATTTATCTAGAACGTCCGCTTTAGACGGATCGGCCAGATAGGAAGCGGTATTGGAAGAATTTCCTAGAACAGTGTCGAACGTGTCGTTCAGCTTGCCGATGCTCTCGTCCGACATGGGACCGGCGGCTGCTGCTGCTGCTGCGGCGGCGGCGTCGGTAGCGGCTGGAGCGGATGACGGCGTGGAACTGCTAGGATTAGCAGCAGCGGCAGCATCAGCCCCAGCAGCTCCAGCAGCAGCAGTAACACCGCTAACGCTGATGGACACCGACTGCTGCTGCGACGACTGGAGACCCGCTGACCGAGGCGTTGACTCCGAGTCAGCTGAGCGATGTCGGTGAGTGAGGTGAGAATGAGAATGAGATGATGAGGCACCGATAGTGTGAACCCGCAGACACGAACAGTCCATGGATACTCAAATTAGAGAAACGAAAGGCATAGCCTAATGAAAAGCGACCTACAGACATTCAAATTACAGACAATCAGACTACAGAAACTCGACGCACTACAGACAATGAACCTACAGATCTACAGACACTCAATCTACAGATCTACAGACACTGAACCTACAGATCTACAGACACTCAATCTACAGATCTACAGACACTGAACCTACAGATCTACAGACACTCAATCTACAGATCTACAGACACTCAATCTACAGATCTACAGACACTGAACCTACAGATCTACAGACACTCAATCTACAGATCTACAGACACTGAACCTACAGATCTACAGACACTCAATCTACAGATCTACAGACACTGAACCTACAGATCTACAGACACTCAATCTACAGATCTACAGACACTCAATCTACAGATCTACAGACACTGAACCTACAGATCTACAGACACTCAATCTACAGATCTACAGACACCGAACCTACAGATCTACAGACACTCAATTTACTGATCTACAGACACTGAACCTACAGATCTACAGACACTCAATCTACAAACAGAACCTACAGATACACACTACGAGCGTAAAGACACTTTACCGACAGACACTCAATCTACAGACACTCAATTTACAAAATAAACCTACAGAAACTTAATCTACAGACATAACCAGCAGATACTCAATCTACAGACATAACCAGCAGACACTTTACCTACAGACGATCTACAGACACTTTACCCGGACACTTTACCTACAAACACATTACCTACAAATAATCTACAGACACTTTATCTACAGACACTCAATCTACAGGCACAACCAACGGCCAGTTTACCTACAGACAATCTACAAACACTCAATCTACAGGCACAACCAACGGCCAGTTTACCTACAGACAATCTACAAACACTTAACCTAGAGACACTCAATCTACAGAACAAACCTAAAGACACTTAGCCAACGTACATACACTGAACCCACAGAAACTCATTACCCAAGGACACTAGTTCACAAAATAGCTACTCACCGCGAACAGCAGTCTGTTGCTGCTGCATCTGCTGTTGCTGTTGTTGTTGAAATGCCCGCTGAGCTGCCGGCTGAAAATGCACCAACTGAGGCTGTTGAGGGTTGAAATGCGGTGGCGGCGGAGGCGGAGGCGGCCTATGAAACTGCGCGTGATGATGCAGCTGGTGCTGCTGGTCTGTCGCAGCTGGCGGTGCCATCATGTAGGACGGATAGGACAGTTGGCGATGAAAAGCGGCTGGCGGCGGTGGCGGCGGCGGCGGCGGCGGCGGCGGCGGTGGCGGCGGCGGCGGCGGCGGCGGCGGGGGTCCCTGAACAACTAGACGGGCAGCGGCAAAAGGAGCCGGTGCCGGTGCTTGAGGCTGCTCAGACATCTGCTGCTGCTGCTGCTGCTGTTGTTGCTGATGCTGCTGTTGCACCAATTGGCGCTGGAAAGCCTCGCTAAATGGATTATTATCACCTGACGTAATCTGCGGCTGATGCTGAGGATGAAAGCGCAATAGAGACGGCTGCTGCTGCTGCTGCTGCTGCGGTGGGTGCGGCTGGGGAGGCGCCGACATTGGCGACCTGCTGCTATTCGATACGCCGGGCCACTGGTTGAGATCCTTGAGGCGAGCGCGTAGACTGTCCGACTCTTGGCTTAGCTGTTTGATCTCTTCGCCAACTTGTTGCGATTCAATTTGGTCTTGCCGACTGAGCGGCTGGTTGTTCTTTTTGGCCTGCCAGAGATAAAGTAATAAATTTTTCACCCAATGGGGACGGCGACTCTCAAATCCCACCCTATGGGGATGGCGACTCTCAAATCCCACTTAATGTGGATGGCGACTCTCAAATCCCACCCAATCGGGATGGCGACTCTCAAATCCCACCCTATGGGGGTGGCGACTCTCAAATCCCACCCAATGGGGATGGAGACTCTCAAATCCCACCCTATGGGGATGGCGACTCTCAAATCCCACCCAATGGGGATGGCGACCCTCAAATCCCACCTAATGGGGATGGCGACCCTCAAATCCCACCCAATGGGGATGGCGACTCTCAAATCCCACTTAATGTGGATGGCGACTCTCAAATCCCACCCAATCGGGATGGCGACTCTCAAATCCCACCCTATGGGGGTGGCGACTCTCAAATCCCACCCAATGGGGATGGCGACTCTCAAATCCCACCCTATGGGGATGGCGACTCTCAAATCCCACCTAATGGGATGGCAATTTTTAAATTGTTCAGGTAAAACCCTTGAATTAACAATTAAAAAGTAATTTGACGATGTTAAATAATCATTAGATAAGTTAAATTGAACCTACCGCTCGACCTTTAGCATTTAAATTCTTCTTTAATTTGCGTTTAGCAGCCAGTTTCTCCTCAACAGCTTTCAGCTGCGATTCGACTTGCATTCGCTGATAGTTTTGATGCTGCTGCTGCTGCTGCTGTTGTTGTTGGGAAAATAACTGATCAGCTGTTTGCGGTAGATGAGGCCGCATCATGGGACCGCGCCACTGGTTGTAGTAAAAATGCGGCGACGGCGGTTGAGACTGAGGCGGCGGCGGCGTCGGATGCTGGGGCGGATGCGGATGCGGTGAGATCACAAAGCCTGGAGGCGGCGGCTGCTGCATCGATGGCGGACGATGCTGCATCACGGGCGCATGAGAAGGAGGCAGAGGAGGCGGCGGCGGAGGCGGCGGCGGCGGAGGCGGCGGCGGCGGAGGCGGCAGTTTGGAAGGCGCCTCATTGCCTAGCAGCATTTCAACTTCCTCGGCCGATATTGAGACCAAACCTTGGCGCTGTTGGGACCCGGCCGCAGCGGCGGCTGACGTAACCGAGGTGGCAGCGGAAGATGCGGGCTGCTGCTGCTGGTGCTGTTGCGGAGGTGGCGGCTTATAGTTGCTTGAATCTGCTATTACGCTGGAGATGACATCGTCAAGACTGCTAGGCAGCTGCGACTGCGAAGTCGATTCATTTGAAGCCTGCCGCGCCTGCTCCGCTGCCGGCTTCGAGTCCGAGTTTCTGGATTCGTCTTGGCTGTCTATTACGTTTGTGTCAGCAGCCAAAGAAGCGACAGCTTTAGCAGTTGACGTTGAATCGTCTTTAGAATCAACATTAGTTAGCAGCTGGCGCATTTGTCCTGTTAGCACAGCGGCGGAGGACAAAGGCGGTGAGCAGCGTTGGATTGGCTGTGAGGCCGACGAAGTTGGTTCAGCTGACGTCTGGTTGCACTGACCAGCATCATGGTTGTCACCAATTACCGAATCAGCAGGTACTGCTGTCTCCCTTGCAGTAGCAGGGGCAGCTGATACCGCTGCTTCCATAGCAACATCAGTGTCAACGATAGAGCGACCCTCTATGCTGGACTTACAATTAACATCGTGCAAGGAGTTAGTTTTGCTCGTTTCCTTCTCGGCACTATTATCACCTGTGCAAGGTTCGCCATCTAACACAGCGTTTGTTGTGCCGCTTGCTTTTTCAGAGTCAAGATTATTTATATCGTGACAGTTAGTGATAACAGGTGCAGGCTTTTGACTATCGGAACTCATAGTTTGATCGGCTTGCTGATTGGCGCCATATTCAACACAATTAGTCAGTTTTGAGCTATTAGAAACTTCATCACTGGAGCCAACTTTCTCACCAATGAAGGCATCCGGCTTCAATTTGTTACTTTCCTCCAATTGATTACCTGTAACACAGTTTCCGTTGCCTGTATCACATTTTTTAGCATTTGCTTCAGCTACATCCTCAGCTTCGTCATCTGTGCCACAGTTACCGCTACCTGGCTCACATTTCTCGGTCTTAGTTTTTGTAACGTCCTCGGCTTCGTCATCTGTACCGCAGTTTCCGGTACCTGGCTCGCACGTCTGGGTCTTTGTTTTTCGCGTATATTCCGCTTCGTCATCCGTGCCACAGTTACCGCTGCCTGGCTCGCACGTCTGGGTCTTTGTTTTTCGCGTATCTTCCGCTTCGTCATCTGTGCCACAGTTACCACTGCCTGGCTCGCACGTCGGAGTCTTTGTTTTCGCTACATCTTCAGTTTCGTCATCCGTACCGCAGTGTCCACTGCCCGGCGCGCATGTCTGAGTCTTTGTTTTCGCTACATCTTCAGCTTCGTCATCCGTACCGCAGTGTCCACTGCCCGGCGCGCATGTCTGGGTCTTTGTTTTCGCTACATCTTCAGCTTCGTCATCCGTACCGCAGTGTCCACTGCCCGGCGCGCACGTCTGGGTCTTTGTTTTTCGCGTATCTTCAGCTTCGTCATCCGTACAGCAGTGTCCACTGCCCGGCGCGCATGTCTGGGTCTTTGTTTTCGGTACATCTTCAGCTTCGTCATCCGTACCGCAGTGTCCACTGCCCGGCGCGCACGTCTGGGTCTTTGTTTTTCGCGTATCTTCCCCTTCGTCATCTGTGCCACAGTTACCACTGCCTGGCTCGCACGTCGGAGTATTTGTTTTCGGTACATCTTCAGCTTCGTCATCCGTACCGCAGTGTCCACTGCCTGGTTCACATGTCTGAGTCTTTGTTTGTTGCACACCCTCGGCTTCATCATTTGTCACGCGACTTGCACTGCCTGGCACACAAGGCTCAGTATTTGTCGTCAATAAATCCCCAGCCTCGTCTGCGCCGCCGTTTCTATTATCTGGCTCACAAGGCGTAGTCTTTGTCTTAGATTTATTCACTGCTTCATTGTCTACAAGACCAGACTCGAAAGTTCGAGGTTCGGAACCTAATAATTCTTTCTTATCAGCAGTGCAGTTGGTATTTTCAGATTGCACGCTCTGCTCAATGACCGAGTTTTTATCGTCCATTACGGTTGCATCAGCTTTGAAGCCTTTGATTTCTTCTGAATTGAAATCTTTGCTATCAGAAGCCGTCACGCGTGATTTAATATTAATACTTTTTTGAGCGCTAACTTCTTCTGCTTTAGCATGGTCGCTGGGTGGCTTGCACAGTTGCAGCTCGGAACTGACAGTCAAGTTAAGATCGTTCTCTTCAAGTTTAGTCGCACTGTCAGAGGTATTATCACACGGATCAGTTGTTGCAGAAGAGGACGGAATAGTTGCAGCAACAGTAGCCGCCTGATACTGTTGATTAATTCGCGGCTGCTGCAATGTAATCGACGTAGGAGCATTATTCCTTCGCAACGCTTCAGACAATGCTGGCGAAGATGCACTGACGCTTGACACGGTCAGGCTTGACGCAAACTGCGACGCCATTCTAGGAGGCTGTGAGGTCATAAAAGCTGCGGCTGGCGGCCTATAAGGCGTCAGATGGAATTGCTGGCGTTGTTGCTGTTGCTGTTGCAGTTGTTGATGATGCTGCTGCTGCTGCTGATGGTGATGAAGCAAAACGGGTCCAAACGTTGAGGCGGGACGCATCAACTAAAATTTAAATTAATACAAAAAGTACTATTAAGCTCATACTTATCTAATAATAATTGTCGAATAGTTGCTTACCTGAGGCATGGCGGTCCACTTAGCTGGCCCGAATTGGACAATGGGCATTCCAGGCGGCATATCGGGTACCGCTAGAAAAATAAATGTCAAAATTTCAATACGAAGAAGTCAAATTAAAACATCTTTTAGATTAAATATAAAGGGTTTCTAAACGTACCTGATTGCATAGGCAGCGACATAGCTGGCCTAGTTAACCAGGGCTGCTGCTGCTGTTGCTGTTGCTCTTGAATTGTTGAGGGCTTCTGCGTCTGACGCTCTTTAGACTGTCGGGCAATGAGCTCGCGTAGTTGATTGCGCCTGTCTGCACTATCGATGTCGTTGCTAATTTGGTCAACGGGTGACTGCTGGAGGCCATCAATAGCGGGCTGAAATAATTTGACAAAATATTGCGCTCATTAATTTACTAGAAATTTATTATGTAAATCAATCATTTCAAACTTGAACACTTTCACTATAGATGCGATGAAACGAACGTCTTTTTTCAAAACAAATTCATACTTTTATAATTGTTTCTATGCCACGCTAGCTCGTACTCTGTCATGTCTCCCATGTTGCCGACTGTATTCTCTACCATGATCTCTTCCATGTTGCTCTCCCCTCTCTTCCACGTTGCTTTCCTCTCTCTTCCATGTTGCTCTCCCCTCTCTTCCACGTTGCTCTCCCCTCTCTTCCACGTTGCTCTCCCCTCTCTTCCACGTTGCTCTCCCCTCTCTTTCACGTTGCTCTCCCCTCTCTTCCACGTTGCTCTCCCCTCTCTTCCACGTTGCTCTACCCTCTCTTCCACGTTGCTCTCCCCTCTCTTCCACGTTGCTCTACCCTCTCTTTCACGTTGCTCTCCCCTCTCTTCCACGTTGCTCTCCCCTCTCTTCCACGTTGCTCTACCCTCTCTTCCATGTTGATCTACCCTCTCTTCCACGTTGCTCTACCCTCTCTTCCATGTTGCTCTCCCCTCTCTTCCACGTTGCTAAAAACTCTAAGCAACCTTACCCTAGCCTGTCTGGACTGCTGATAGAAAGCGGCATTTGGTGAAACAGACGACGACATCAAAGGCGACGAGGAGGAGGACAGGGACGTTGGAGTGCGAGGAATTTGTCCCGCCGACGAGCTGTTGTTATTGCCACTCGATGCGGCGGCGGAGCTGTCAATCAACGTTGGTCCTGTGGACTTTTTAGACTGCATCGGCTGTTGCTGCAGAGATTTGTTGGCTCGGGCCGTCGACTGCACAGTTTGGTTGGGCAGGTTTTAAGTTTTTCTTGTATGAGACAGTATTTTTAGTTTTATAAGCGATTGTTGGGATGGTTTTCCGGACGATTCTCAGGGTGGTTTTCGGGACGATTCTCAGGGTGGTTTTCGGGACGATTCTAAGGGTGGTTTTCCGGACGATTCTCAGGGTGGTTTTCGGGACGATTCTAAGGGTGGTTTTCGGGACGATTCTAAGGGTGGTTTTCGGGACGATTCTCAGGGTGGTTTTCGGGACGATTCTCAGGGTGGTTTTCGGGACGATTCTAAGGGTGGTTTTCGGGACGATTCTCAGGGTGGTTTTCGGGACGATTCTCAGGGTGGTTTTCGGGACGATTCTCAGGGTGGTTTTCGGGACGATTCTCAGGGTGGTTTTCGGGACGATTCTCAGGGTGGTTTTCGGGACGATTCTCGGGATGGTTTTCGGGACGATTCTCGGGATGGTTTTCGGGACGATTCTCGGGATGGTTTTCGGGACGATTCTCGGGATGGTTTTCGGGACGATTTTCGAGATGGTTTTCGGGACGATTTTCAGGGTGGTTTTCGGGACGATTCTTAGGATGGTTTTCGGGACGATTCTCGGGATGGATTTCGGGACTATTTTCAGGGCGGTTTTCGAGACGATTCTGGGGATGGATTTCGGGACGATTTTCAGGATGGTTTATAAGACGAATCTCAAAATCAATTTCTCTTAGAGACAAATCTCAGTTTAGTTTTTAGAGGGTTCTCGGAGTGGTCTAGAAATGATTCTTAGGGTAGTTTAGACAGTGGTAGTTAAGGCATAATAACAAAAATTAGGTGTCAAAAAAACTTACAACCCATTGCTGCCGCTCCTCTGGCGGCAATTTTCGCCAAAGCTTGTTCACATGACGGAACCGTTCCTCCCAGTTGGGAATCTCGCTAAGCAGATTCGGGGCGCAACGATTTGCGTAGAGAATGGGAGCCGACGTGGCCCGATCGCCGAGACTTTCATCCTCAAGCCAGCGAAGTCGTTTTGCCGCACTGCCATCGTCACCAACCGCTGCTGCGTTAGCAACCTGTTGCGGTGGCGGCGGCGGCGGAGGCGGCGGCTGCAAAGATAGACTCGACGATGTCAACGAATGAGAAGCGGCCAGAGGCAACGACGGAGGAGGCGGCGGCGGAGGCGGAGGCGGCGGCGGCGGCGGCGGCGGCGGCGGCGGCGGCCCGCCTAGACCTTTGATGACGTCCTGTACGGTAGACTGATCGCAGCACAACTGAGTGAGACTGGGATCCAGATTGTCAATATCGAGATCGTCTTCGGCTAGAGTGGACGAAGCAACGGCCGCGGATGTTGAGGCAGCCGACGTTGTCGGCGGCGGGGGCGGAGGCGGCGGCGGCGGCGGAGGACGATGAATGCCTACGCTGCGCATATCCTCTCGCAGCATGTTAAACAGCAAATCGTCGTCATCCTCGTCAACTACACCACCGACTCCGCCGCCGACAACGCCAACAACATCCGGGATGATGTCGTCAAGATCGTCAGGCCGATCGGCATCGTCTAGTTTCGACACGGAGGGGGCGTTAATAGCTGAATTAGCAGCGTCAGTAGCAGCAGCTGCAGGCACTGTAGATGCGGGATGAGCCATTGCCGTCGGCATGTTCATCAAATCGTCGGCAGACTTGGCATCGTCCGAGTCGACCTCATCGTCAGCTTCTTCGGGATGATCGCCGGTAGCGCTCAAACCCGACGGTCTGTTATTAGAACTGGAAGACGGAGTTTGACCTGTTGATAACGCGGTACCACCCGCCGACGTAGCTGCCGCGACTCCTAGATGAACTGCCATCGGCGCCGTCGAGACTGCTGACGTGAGAGACTTGACGCTAGCTGTAGCTGAAGCAGCAGATGCCCCTTGTGCACCGGCGGCAGCAGCGGCCGCGGCAGAATTAGTCGCAGAGCCAGTAGATCTCGCATTCAATGCTGGCCGACCAAGAAAGGCTTCCATGAGGTAGTCTGGATAGGTCTCTTCAATGTCGCCGATTTTACGAGCTCGAGGACCACGACGTCTAGGATGTTGTTGCTGCTGCTGATGCTGTTGCTGCTGCTGCTGCTGCTGGGGGCGTTGGTATTGCTGTTGCAATTGGGAGAAACCAGTCTGACTAGCCTGCTGCTGCTGCTGTTGCTGTTGATGATTATGCTGACTGGGCAGCGGCGGCGGCTGCTGCTGCTGCTGCTGCTGTTGCGACATCAGCGCCGGCTGGCGACCCCGCTGCTGCCTAGGCCGAAATCCGCCAACGCCAAGATTAGTCGGCTTGCGTAGCTTTCCGTCGCTATTTGCGGTATTAGTATTACTGCTGCTGTTGATGTTGATAGAAGCTGAGGATTCTATAGCCGGAGTGCTGTGTGGCTGTTGATGCGGCAACATTTGCTGCTGCTGCTGCTGCTGCTGCTGCTGCTGCTGCTGCTGCTGCTGCTGAGGCTGCTGATGCATCATCTGCTTAGCCGGCAGTTTCAACATAGCGCCTCGAATCAACAGCATGCCAATCTCCGATAGCACAACGCCGTCCATAAAGAACTGCCTACTACTATCAGTAGTTGAATAAGCGTCCAGCTGATTGGTTAGCATTAAACTGGGCAGTTTAAGCGGCACCTGACCTCGACAATAATAGCACAGATAGGCCAGTTCCGTAGCCAATTCCGCTTCTAATTCGTTAGCTAAACCGTCGCACAGTGCGTGACACCAGCGCTCGCACTGGCCGCAGTGAACAAGCAAGTCGCCCTCCCTGTAGGACGCAGTGCACAACGGGCAGGCGTAGTGCGAGTGACAGGGTCCGCAGCGGCTGAAATTGTGCTGCCAAGAGCAATTGTAGCCGGGCGAGCGACTGCCGCACAGGGTGCAAACAACGCAGTGCCGACATTTCCAAGCACCTTTTGGCACTTCGGTGAGGGGCGGATCTAAGCAGAACGTGTGATAGGAGATGTCGCAATCGTCGCATAGTAACAGCAATGATTCCCTGTTGCTCTGGCCGCAGCCTTCGCATACTGTACAGTCGAAACAGCGCCAGCCTTTGTCGGCCATTACCTGCGGGTAATAAATAATCATGCCGTATGCATTAGCCTACTTATGAGTAGCGAGATAAGAATCTAGACCGATTAGTCTGTACAAAAATTTGGAGACTTAATAGAAGCTTAGTACGATTTGCGTGTATCTTGGGACAATGAAGCCGTTTGCTTTGTATATTTAACTTCTTCGCGATTTGAAATCTACAGCTCCGGATCTGATATATGGCCAGCGACATTAGATCTTGTCAGCAGTAGAATAGTAGTGTCATAGCATTACATCAGGTATCAGCGACCTCAAATCCAGAATCAATGACGTCATATCGGGATCAATGAGTTCATATCTAGAATCAATGACGTCATATCTAGGATCAATGAGGTCATATCTAGGATCAATGAGGTCATATCTAGGATCAATGAGGTCATATCTAGAATCAATGATGACACACTTCAAATGAATGACACCCATAGCTATAATCAATGACGTCATATCTATAATCAATGACGTCATATCTAGAATCAATGACGTCATATCTATAATCAATGACGTCATATCTAGAATCAATGACGTCATATCTAAAATCAATGACGTCATATCTATAATCAATGACGTCATATCTATAATCAATGACGTCGTATCCAAAATCAATTACGCCATATATATAATCAATGACGTCAGACATTAAAATAACTGACGTCAAATCGAATATAGATGATAATCGATAAATCTTCTGTGTGCCCTTATTTCTAGGTAACTTTATCAAGTAAAAATGTACTTTCAGCGACCCCACAACCACCATGAGTGATCGTATATCAACCAACGCAGTAAAAAAGCGGACAGGTAAAACCCACCTGAGCCAGTTTGGACACGCCGGCGCAGAACGTGTGATAGCACTGGCCGCACTGGGAGCAGCACAACAGCGCCTGGGACTGGCCGTCGCCGATTGAGCCGCAGGCGACGCAGACATCCTGCGAACAGAAAAACGTCTCGTCCGGCTGGCGACAGACAACCACAGTAATTGGATGCTCGTCTTTGTCTAAAGCGCTATTGTCGGCATTCGAAGCGGCCGCTGTTGACGACTTTCGAGGCTTAGCGGTTGACGATCGGGTGAGCGACGGAGCCGAGTCTTTCAACGTCGAAGGATTCGCTGGTGGCGTTGGAGGAGGAGGCGGAGGAGGGGGCGGCGGCGGCGGCATAGCGGGTGTCGGCGAGGTAGCCGCAGCCGACGACGACAAACGTCGACGCTTTTTCTTAGACGGCGACGCCGACAAGGAGCCCGTTGCTGCAATCGTTGTTGCCGTTGAAGTTGTAGACGAAGCAGCCGATGCGTCCGACGGGGTGGGTGACGCAATCTGCCGCCTCTGCTGCTGCTGCTGCTGCTGTTGTTGCTGCTGTTGGCGAGTTCTGGCGGCGTGATGGCACCGATCGCACTGGGTGTAATTCGAGTGCCATCTGACCGCTACCCGAGGACTGACCGCCGCTGATCCAGATGTCGACAACGCCGAGAAGGAGGTCGACGACGACGAAGAGATGCCGAGGCTTCTGGCGCCGCAGTCCCAGCAGACGCGACAACGAGTGCACTTCCAACCGGTCCGAGGAATGCAACGCATCGCCGGCCGAAGGCAATAGGTGTGAAACGCCTTGTCGCAAACATCGCAAATTAATAATTTCTCTTCGTTTTTATTTTCGCCGCAATGGATGCAGGCTTTGCAGTCGGGGCACTGCCAGCCAACCCGTACAGTGGGGCTGAGGGTTACCCGCGGCTCCAAGCAGCTAGCGTGATAGTGCTGACCGCAGGCGGTGCAATACAGTAAATCCGCTAGGTCTGGCAAAGCCTTGTCGCACACGTAGCACATGGCGTGCTCGTCTGTTGTGTCAGCCTGGGCCAAGTGATCCCAGCACCACAGGCGGAGGGTGCTGTAGTCCTGCAATGCAATGCGAATGGGGGCGAGAGGGTATTCGGGGTTATTTAAGGACGAAAATGTAGACAAGCTACTAAACTCAGGACTAAGAGCGAAAACCCATGAAGGACATTTGGTTAAAAGAAAGAACCCATAAACTAAGAAAGCTGGGTAGGTAACAGACACAGGACAAGTAAGCCAGACGACTAACACTTACAGAACAAAGACACCAGGTAAGTCAGACAGAACAAAGACAACACTAGGTAAGCCAGACGGAACAAAGACAACACTAGGTAAGCCAGACGGAACAAAGACAACACTAGGTAAGCCAGACGGAACAAAGACAACACTAGGTAAGCCAGACGGAACAAAGACAACACTAGGTAAGCCAGACGGAACAAAGACAACACTAGGTAAGCCAGACGGAACTAAGACAACACCAGGTAAGCCAGACGGAACAAAGGCAACAGGTAAGTCAGACAGAACAAAGACCCTAATTAAGCCATGGACGAGTAACACATAAAGAACAAAGACACCAAGTAAGCCAGGCAGGTAACACGAAGCAGAGAACAGTGACACCAGGTAAGCCAGACAGAACAAAGACAAGGACAGACAGGACGAGGCCCTACCTGAAAGCAGCCGGCGGCGGCAGCGCACACAAAATGGTAGCGCCTGGGACAGCGGCTAGCGCAGCAGGGAATACTGGCGCCGAGGCGTTTGCAAAACGCGCACCGCTGACCGAGACTGTTGCACAGGGCCTTGTCAACATTCAACAATTCGCCGGCTGCGTTCATTACAACCTCCGGCGACCAGGCGGCGCAGCAGTGATGCGCCCAGGCGGAACCTTCGGAGTCAATCAGCTTGGCGAGTTCGGGCAGTTCATCGTGGCCAACCCTGGCCAGCTCGTGCACCAGGCCGTAGGGTCGGCCCTCAGCGTCAAGCCACGGATTCGGCACGCCGGGACGATCGGATTCAACAGGTTGACCGTTGCGTCGGCGTTGGATTACGTCTAGACAGCCGCAGTCGTCATCCGTCGACTGTTGTTGCTGCAGAGTTCGCTTGTTGATGCTTAGCGAAGCCAGGCGAAATTTGGTCATGTCACCCTGGCCAAATGTTGTATTACAATCAGATAGATTGCAGAAGCAGCAGAGCTGCAATTGTTGCTGTTGTTGCTGCTGGTCCTGCTGTTGTTGGTGTTGCTGACTGGCTGACTGATCAGCGGACTCGTAAAAACTGTTGGTGGGAAAAATAATAGAATGTCATTTTTAACGCAGTAGTGTGAGTCTGTGAACTTAATGAAAGTACTTTTACACTCGTAGGTACGTTCAGTACATGCGTAATTTTTAGTCCGAGTGCACTTTTAGTACAGGCATTTTAAGTTCATGTGCACTTTTGCAGTACTTTTTCAGCACAAGTGTACTTTTTAAGTTCATGTGCACTTGAGTACAGTACTTTTAGCTCTGGCGCACTTTTTAGCACAAGTGTACTTTTTGAGTTCGTGTGCACTTTTTAGTACGTTAGGTGAACTTAAGTTTGTGTGAACTTTTCAATCAAGGGATACGGTAGAATTTTTAATGATAAAAAAATTCCTAAGAATTTAAATTTAGCGATACCAACGCAAAAGGCACAGCCGTAGCATATCTGCTATAGCGAAAAAAATTCACCTGTCGGCAGACGACAATTCGTCATCAGAATCCACCGAGCCCGATCGCCGTTTAACACCCGTCGACCTAAGCTGACGTCGCCTATTGCGCAAGCGAAGACTTCGGGAAGCGCCGCCGCCACCCCCGCCGCTGCCACTCGACAAAGCTGACGCCGGAGTTGCCGCTGCTACTGTCGACGACGCAACCTCCGCTAATCGGCGTCGAGATCGCGACTTTGCCGACCGCGCATTCTTCTTCCTCGCGGACTCTTCGTCGTCATCATCGTCGTCTTCATCCTGGCCGACGTACTCATCATCATCATCGTCATCATTGTCGCCATTGTTACCGTCTTCGTCGTCCTCGTCGTCATTGTCGGCTTCTTCTTCTGCTTCGTTAACTTCGTCCATTTCGACGTCGTTAAGGCTGGCAGAGGCGCTGAACGCCTCCGAGGCGGCCGTTTCTTCTTCTTCATCAGCCGCCGCCGCCTCCTCTTCCACATCCTCGTCGGGATCTTCAGAAGCCAGCGAAGCCGAAAGCGACGGCGAGCCTGGACGTCCTGGACGTGGAGGACGCGACGCTGAAGCAGCCGCCGAAGCAGCCACAGCAGTAGCAGACGTGGTGCTTCGCCGGCTACTTCGACGACGAGCTACGCTGACACTGTCGCCAGCGCCGCTGCGTTTAATAACCGCTGTTGAGCGCCTGCCAGCGGCTGAGACTGACAAATCGTCCAATTCATCGGGACAGCTGTCATCCGACTGATGCTGCTGCTGGTGCATAGCAGTCCGAGGCTGGCCAGCGACCCTATCGGCTTATTAGGCCAATGCAAGGCTACTTTACAGTCAATTTTGTATACAAATAGTTAGGAAAAATTGAACAGGTGGGTGCCAGCCTGAATATTTTGGCTAGTTTATTAGCCTGGCATGTCTGAAATAATGGGGGAAAACATGCGGGTAGCTTGGATAGCCTTGAGTTTTAATCAAAAGTGACAATAATAAAATTTTTAATAATATAGTAATCTAGTTTTAGATGAAAAAAACCTAGCATACAATAATAAAAAAGACTTAAAGCAAATAATTTAAGCATTCAAAAAATTAAATTGATTATCAAAGCTTATTGATTTTTTAAGTAATTTTTATAATGAAATTACATTGCTAAGCAATATTCTACCAGTTAATTAGGAATAATCAACTTAAACATATATGCATTATGTAAGTTACGAGGGGTGATCAAAAAGTTCTGCAACCTTTTGACCTTGCGTCAAGATTACTGGACTGATCACACTTAAAATTGACGCACAGTAAGAAAAATTTGTATTTTATATCACTCTCTATTTTCAAGTCATTTCATCAATCCATTCCCACTTGGCTGACAGTTTACCATAAGCAGTTTTTAGCTTGTGCGTTAAACTGTGAAAGTCAGCTTTTGCTTCATAGTATTTTTTTCCGTGCAGCATGGCAACAGATCTTCTGACATGCACATGTATTTTACCACTGTTTCTACAAATTCCGCCTTGTCATTTCACACCATCGCCAGGCTTGTGTGTCATTGGGTTGATGCACAGTCGAGTTTTAATGACAAGTGAATGTCTGGTCAAACCTTGACATCTGTGACCAAGACATCGATTCACAATTATTCTCACATACTTCAACCTTCAGGGAGATATGGCGGTGGAAAATCTTCCTTAGCAAGTTACTGAGGAATTTTAAATGCTTAAGTAAAGTTTCTTGCCTATGCTTTCGTAGGGGAGGCATGAAAGGGCATAAAACCGGCGCGGCGACAACAGTTGCATCAAATGCTGCTCCTCATACAGCGAGGAAGACGAATGCTTATGGAGGAAAAAAGGGTTCAGCTGGTTCTACATCCACCTTACTGGCTTGCATTGACCCATATGACTCCACTGTATTCTCAAAACTGAAAGCTGCTACTCATGGAAGACCTTTTTTAGAGCGCTCAAGAACTGATATAAGTGCTCAAATCAGAGTTGCAGACACTGAATGCAATCCATTATCTTAGCTCCTTCCAGATGCGTCAAAAGCGACAGAAGCGGTGCATAGAAGCTGATGAGAGATAGCTTGAGGGAATGTAATGCTGATTGTGTGCACAAAATTTCTTCGAGTCACATTATTAACTCACTTGCAGAACTTTTTGATCATCCCTCGTAGCCCTTGAAATAATAGGACTCACATGGCATTGCAATATTTTAACCATAATTTGCTAATTTAGGTCATTAAACCAGATAGGCATGGCACTGCACTATATTTTTCTATATACATGTGCAACAGTCAGCTGAGTTAGTTGATCTGGCTGACTGATTTGGTGGCTAACCAAGGTAAGTTGCAAAATTGCCAATTTAAGTCACAAAATCACCAATGTAAGTTACAAAATTGGTAAAAATTGAGGAGGTAAGTTGCAAAATGGAGGGGTACATCACAAAATGGAGGGGGTAAGTCGCAAAATGGAGGGGATAAGTTATATGATGGGCAGTGGAAGTGTCTAATATGGAGGAGAATAGTAAAACAATGTAGCAAGTAGGCAAGTTAGGCAAGAAGTGGTTGGCGGGACCTTCTTTTTGGTCCTTCAAACTTTGACCCAAAGTAAGTAGCAAATTTTTTTCAACTAAGTTGCACTAGTTGACCAAATTTTTTAAGTTGCACAGGGATGCTTTTCTACAAGATAATTTGCTAACCATTAAATTAAAAGAAAAGAAAATTATTTAAATGAACAAATAATCCCCATTGCAGCAAAGAGTCATTTTTATGGATGGCATATGGTGCAGTTCTAGAATTTTCTGGGGCACTGGCTTACCCAAAACTTGGCATCCATGCTTTAGGTAAATGGCAGGAATAGCTATGAATATCTTTAGCTACTAAAATGCCTTGCTATTGAATTAGCTAACATTAAAATAATATTGCAATTGGCCTAAGAGGTGGCATACTTGATAGGGACATCTAGTGCCAAGGTCTTTTACGTCATATAGATGTTATAAAAATTCCTATATTTCAAATTGGTATTCCTAAATTCAGGCTATTAAGCCAAATTGTCATTATCCATTTCTGCAAGTAGCATTACTATTTTTGTAAAAGGAAAAATAGCTGAAAAAATTGTGACTTATTAAGAAGGATTAAAGTTTTGAAAATAAAGAGTTACATTTCAGAATAAAATTATACTAATGTACAAAATGAATAAAAAAACAAATTTTACAATATAAGTATGATTTTAAATCCCTATAAAGGTTCATGCAAATGGCATAGTGACTGCAATTGGCATTTCAATTTTGGGAGCCTGATGCCAATTGGCATTATAATATATCTAGAGAAAAAACCTAGTACATTTAAACCCTTGATTCCAAAATGGCAAAGAATTGCTAAAAAATATTATTGTAAATTTTGCTAAATACTTTAATATATTGTCAATTTTAGTTGCCTATTTAAAATGATACAAAATCATCATGGCTTGAAGGGAGCGAACCAGCGACTGTTGGAGTGCGAGCCAGAGGCACTAGCCACTGACCCACTTACCCCCTGAATCTAATTGTTTAGTTTATTCATATTATAAAAATAGTTATATTATACTCTATAAAATTTTTTACAGGTCTATGTAAAACACAACTTAGATTTTTGAGAAAACCACTACTTTTGCAAATAGGATGTCACTTAAGAGATAATTCTATCTAAAAAACTTTAGATAAATATTCAGAGTTTTAGTTGGAGAAAAAAATTTTAGTAATAATAAAACCTTGAACTTTAAACTTAAAGTTTAATAAATAATTAAATGACAATCTTGTTAGGCTGAAAAAGCTTTACCTTACATAGTTTTATAAGGTTAAAAAAAATTTCCTACAAAATAACGATATATTATATTATATTAATATATATTTCCGCCAGTACCAATAGATCTAATTCTAGATGCCAATTGTAGATGCTAGCAATATTTTGGCCTTGTTGGGTTCATTGAGCATGGAAGTATTCCAGCAAAGAGACTTGGACTTGGCCAAATTAGTACTGACTTATCTCATTTTATAGTACGCCAAAACTTTTTATTCAGTTGACTAATATGTAAAAATGAAAACTGGAAAAAAGTGTAACTGTAGCAATGTAAGTAAAAGTTTTTATGAGAAAAAATTCATAAAACTAAGATTTATCAAAAAAAAACATGGGAATAATTTTATGCAATGTTTATTTTGGCTGAAATTGAGTCACCGAACATGTGTTGAACTACGAAATGCTGCGATTTATTAGATTGTTTACAATAAGCACGAAAAAGGTTTAAAAAGGAGCATTTGTAAATTCGCGAATCAGTATGCGCAATGCATATTGCATCATGAACTTTTATTGAGATAATCAGTTTGCAGCAGTTTTACAAATTTGCTAATTTAAAAAACAATATATATTATTTCCATTCGTTTTCTGAATGATTTATGCTATAAAAGGTACATATGTATAATTAATTTGTTAATATTGGTATCTAAGATACTCATTCTGAAATTTGATGAGGACCAGTACGAACATATTTTCATAAATGTCAGGGTAAAAACTACCCGCATTTATTCTCATTGAAACAGATTAGCACAAATTTTTCGTCTTGAAACTTCAAATTTCTAAGCCCGCCATGTTAGAGTCCTTGCAGCGTTTAGTGGAAATCGGCGCTTTCGCCCATCTTCAAGAGAAGCTGCAAAAATGGAGCAATGAGTATAAGGTGAAATCGATTTGTTAACTATCGGAAAAGAATTTATACGAAAAAACTAGCTAAAAATGAAACAGAACACTTTTTAATGCAAAATCACAAAATCACGTTAAGAAATTTATTCATTCAAACATAGAAAGACATACAGAGCAAGACTTTTTAGAGGTGTAGACTGAGATAAGCGAAAGAAGAGAGCACGAGAAAAAAAAACTACTTTAATCTGTATCTTTAAAATTCGACTAGTCACAATGCTGAATAAACCGATATACCAAATCATTTAAGTCTCGAATAATTTTCCCATGAAAACATTGGCATTCATAGAAGCACAGATAAGTAAGCTCAATGTATAGGAGCGTTTGCAATAGATCCAGTACCTCACACCTTCTAGATGGCTTAGCCTTGCAAAGTTTTTAGAAGCCATTTTTAGACTGCCTATCAAGTTAATGCAATTAGCATTACAATGCATATGTCTAATTTCGATTTTTAGGAAAACTCCGCCGACGAAAATCTGGCCAAGGCTTGCGAAATAGTCGAACTGAATGCTAGACTTCAGGGACAACTGTTTAAACTGCTCAGTCTGTGCGCTTCAGAAGGTAAATTCAAATTAGAAAACCGTATTTTGCGTCTTTTCGATTGAACAATAAAATACCTACGTGGAGTTTTTAGTATTTACTAAAAATGGATGACGAATCTAATGGTTTATCATCGCATAATTATGTTGTATCAGTTAAAACAAAAACCTTATCATATTTAAATCTTCGATCGTTGATTTCCAGGAAAACTGTACGGGACCGGGGCGGCGGGCATCAAGTCGCGCCTGCTGCCGCTGCTTGGCCAGGGCTTCTTCGCCAGCGGCCTCAGCTCCGACGCCTCCTTGAGCGTCATAGCCGAGGCAGTCAGCAAGGAGCGTAGAGCAACCGAAGTGCAAAAATCGTACGAGGAATCCTTGGCTCAGTTGGAGGATGATTTGAGCCGGTCGAGAGCTGAAAATGAAGACATCAAGGCTGAGTGAGTGGAACTTTTCGTCTGTTTAGTTCTGAGGTGCTGGAGGGTCCATAACACCCATGCACCATCGGTTGTCAGTCTTAATTTTATGTAGCTCAAAAATCTAGCTAGCCAGTTTCCGATAATAATTTGAAAATTACACCAATAAATTACTAGAACTCCCACTTGGCATCAGTTCTTACTTAACGAACAAGTGCACTTGATTTTTCATTCAGAGCCCCCGTTACTAAAGCAAGCAAACAGGAAAGAGTTTTGGCTCTCTCTAAATTTTGTTTTTTTAATCCATAGTTTATTGCGCATTCGAAACAGGAAGACAACGACTCCATGTGAATGGTAACTGTTGCTAAAGTTAGCGAAATGCGCTATTTCTTTTTTTTTAAATTCCAAAGCTTCCTGTGCGACCGCAGAGCTTCTGTGCCACTTCTCTGCCCAAGGCCTGATATTTAAAAGCCCTCTTTCGACTCATTTTTTTAGCTGCTTACCTAACAGCGGGATAATAACTCCACTAATTCTGTAGTTACTTTATTAAAGCAACGCAGACATCAACCGAACCCCCCGAATACAAAACAGACTGGAGAGCACCAAACAGGAGTTGGAGCGGCAAGGCCGCGCCTCGGCTAGTGAAAAAATGTTTGCCGACGCGGAGCTGCAAGATCTCAGGCAGAGGTGAGCGATTCATAGGAAATTTTTGACCAGAAGACATTCAATGTTTTATTTTTGTCAACTGCTATCTCGTCAATCAGTGACTTGATAGCCATTTTCTCTGACAGCTGTTAATTAAACGACACCAAACAGACTGACAACTTCGAAATTATATTTACGAGTATCAGCTGGTCATTACATGAACTATCAGTCTCTCAACTTTAAATATAAAAATCAATCAACTGTCACCCAATCAATCGTCACTTAATCAGCTGTCACTCAATCAGCTGTCACTCTTTTAGCTGTAACTCTATCAGCTGTCACTCAATCAGCTGTCGCTCAATCAACTGTCACTATCAACTGTCACTCAATCGACTGCCATTCAATCAACTGTCACTCAATCGACTGCCATTCAATCAACTGTCACTCAATCAGCTGTCGCTCAATCAACTGTCACTATCAACTGTCAGTCAATCAACTGTCACCCCATCAACTATCACTCAACCTCAACCAACTGTCACTCAACAAACTGTCACTCAATCAGCTGTCGCTCAATCAACTGTCAATATCAACTGTCACTCAATCGACTGTCAGTCAATCAACTGTCAGTCAGCCCATCAACCATCGCCCACAGACTGTCAGAGGCTGAGCTGGCGCGCAGCCGACTGCAGTCGAGAGCAGACCTGGTCGAAGATTACGATCGACAAGTTCGCCGACTTCGCGATGAAATCGGTGAGCTGCACGCCAGACGAGACCTGCTGTACGGACCTCCGCCGCCGCCGCCGCCGCGACGCGGTTGCTACCCGGATTACTATGCACCGCCGATGCCACCACCGCCACCGCCAGTGATGCCTCCGGCGACGCCAGGGGATGTCAGACTCGCCAGGTCCATCGGCGGTCACTTCGCCGGCCTGCACGGACCGCCTCCGGTTGTGTCGCCACTGTCACCGGCAGATCCCGTGCTTCGTTCGCGCCGTCAGGTGGGCACAAACATTTTTTAAAACCGGTGTTTGCGTTGCATTTTGTGATGTATAGTTCGGCATGAACAGCTAGCCCGTTTTGTGGGCTTTTTATGTTATGACGGGCGCTCCTTGAGTTTCATGGGCGCTCCTTGTGTTTGATGGGGCGCTCCTTGTGTTTGATGGGCGCTCCTTGTGTTTGATGGGCGCTCCTTGTGTTTGATGGGCGCTCCTTGTGTTTGATGGGCGCTCCTTGTGTTTGATAGGCGCTCCTTGTGTTTGATGGGCGCTCCTTGTGTTTGATAGGCGCTCCTTGTGTTTGATGGGTGCTCCTTGTGTTTGATGGGTGCTCCTTGTGTTTGACGGGCGCTCATTGTGTTTGATGGGCGCTCCTTGTGTTTGATGGGGCGCTCCTTGTGTTTGATAGGCGATGGGCGCTCCTTGTGTTTGATGGGGGCTCCTTGAGGGTTTGACGGGCGCTCCTTGTGTTTGACGGGTGCCTCTTTTTGAAAAGCGTAACTGTGATCAGGGTATTCGAGTTTACATTTGCTATTTCACAATAACTAATGGGACCATACTTTAGTTTAGTATCGGAGCCAATGGTTTTTTCCTAGAAATTATTTGAGCAGACTTTATTCGATCAATAAATTGACTTCAATGTTCAAAATTAACGTTCGTTTTTGTAATTGTCGTAAATATATATTTGAAAACCCTTAGCTTGTACTTGTACATGAAATCCTACATATTCACAACCATAAAAATCCCTGAAACCATGATTCCCCCCGGCAGACGCTGATAGCTCGCTACCTGGACTTGGCGGGTTCCGTTCGACGAGAGGCGATCGAAGCGCTGCGACGTTGCTATGACGACCAGGAAAACAATCAACGAATAATTCTAGCGGCCGTTCAGGTAATTGTAAAAGTGCCGCATACTCAAACAAAAATTATGTAGAAAATGTCCTAATAAGTATAAATCGCATTATAGGAAGGATTCTCTCTGGCCAAGCTAACATTTCGCGAGTACAAAGCTAGGATTCGAGCCCAGCTGTTGTTAAGCCACATTGGACCGGGTAGTTTAGACGAGGCTGTTCAAGACTACATCAACTGCCATCACCAGCCTGAGGATCTGCAGGGCATGACTGAGGTGAGCAATATAGTATTTTGATATACGAGTGTATTAGCAGGGCCTTTGATTGATTGTTAATATAGGGTATTCAACGTTCTCCCAAGTTTCAAATCCCTAAATACCAACAACCAACATTTAGGGAATCGATCCCAAGCCGGGTGCTGTTCTTCGTTCTTTTTCCCTCGTCGAACTCTTAAAACATACCATTTAGGGATTTTAAAGTCACATGCATACATGTTTGGTGAATTTGAAATTTTGTTTAATTATTCAAATCGAAAATCATCTGTAATTTTTTTAAGGATGTAATTAGGTCGCTAACCCGCGACTACAGGCTGTACCTGCCTCCGGGGATTAGCTACGATATAATTGGTCCGTTCATACGATCCGCCTGCCAACTAGCCTGGGAAATGACGACCCTTGTCCAGCCACTGGAATTGGCCAGATGCCGCGATGGCGAAGTCTTTGACGAGCAGAAGTGAGAATTTTGATTTCAGCTAGCCTTATCTTGTTTTGGACGTGAATGTACGCTGATAAAATTAAACTACTGCCTTCCGTCCGACACCCACACCCACCTCAATCCCTGAATGTACATCCCGTTATGTACATTCTATGTCCCTCCAATGATAGGACTTCTAGCTACATCACCGAAAGCTCTGTTTATGTACCTGTCTATCTTCATTTCCATTATTATTCAATCGCGCACTCTCTTATCTCTACAGCCTGTTTTAACACGGCCATAGACAATTCGAGCAAGCTTTTTGGATTAGTTTGTTTATTTGAGTGTATATGTACATCGTCACAAGCCAAAGGACACCTGCTGTACATTAAACTCACTGCTAGATCTGCCGACATGTACATTCACGCCAGAGATCACTATCATTCTCTTGGTGGACATGGTGGATGAACCGCATTAGGAGTATACAGAGTAGGCAATCAGTTTAAACTTCAAGTTAGTTTACTTAAACATCTTCATTATGTAAAATTGCCTTAGAGAAAATTTTTGCGCTTTACGGGAACCCCAAAGCAAGCACAAAGAATTTTCTAATCACAATCCTTTACTTCTCAGATACCGTCGAACTTACGATTCGGAGTTTACGGCGCCTCTAGTGGCGCACTACACCTGGCCGGCGCTTATCCAAGGCTCCGAGATTGTTGCCAAAGGCGAGGCTTGCACTCGGCGAGGCGCTGCCACTTCTAGTGTAGGTTTTGATTGATGTTGCTGCCCCATGCTTGACAACCAACTTAGTTAACAACTTAGTTAGTTAAGCTAACAAAAGTCTTTCTAACCCAACCTTTAAAAAAACTTGCCTAACAAACTAAACTTAACAAAAGCAGTCTGAAGTAAACCTCGCCGACGGTCATCATTGTCACCATCGCCATCATCGACAACATCACCATGGCAACCAATACTCCAAGCCGTCTAGCATATCTGGAAGCGTGACGTCTTCGAGCTCCGGCTCCATCATGGCGCACTGTCACTGCTGCTGCGGCGGCCGCGGCACTCTGTGCTGCAATCGGGTAAGTCAATTGAATGGCCCGAAGTTCGGCGTATTAATTATTAGAATTCAAAATTTAGAAATTTCCTAAGGTTTATGGATTCGAAAATCACCTCATAGCTGAAATTTCCAAATTTTTTCTTGAATAAATCCTTTAAATATCCCACATATCAATCCAATCCGTCAACAAATAAAAGTGCAAACCCCCTCCGCCTGCAGACGGTCCTCAATCCTCGATGCGCTATTCCACTGTCTTGCCTAGCAACACCAACCAGTGACGTCACCACCCCAGAGTGCGAAGGGCACAGCGGTACTGAAGCTACACTGGAAACCAAAGATCAGCAACAGCATCAACCGTTAAACCAGCCATCCACAGCATCAGCCGCCAAGCCTCCCCAACTGCTTCCAACTAATGCTAACAATAACGCCATAGCAACTAATCCGACACCCGGGCTTAGTGATTATCAACTCGGCGTAAGATGGAACGCTGACTTGTTGGCGTTAAAGCGGCGATTGATGGTAATGATTAGACAGAGCGACAGATAGATAAAACCCAAAGATTCAAAAAGTGTCTCTAACCCTTGATTGTAGTCATTAAAATCTAAATTATAATAACTAACTCTTTACATACCCTAACTGCTGTTAATATTAATGAATTAAAGAAACTATTTTTGTCTTACAAAAGAAGCCAATCGACAAAAAATCTTCTTTTCTTTAATGCAGACTCAGCGAGCCAGAAGTAGCTCTCGCTGTGGCTCCAGATCTGAGTCACCAGCGCGCAGTCAGGAATCTGGTGAGTAACAACTTGACTGAATTTTGTGAAGCGGTATTTAACAAAAATTCAGAAAAAATTATAATGGACTGATTGCGTCATTAGCATTGCTTTAAATAGGCAGTTTTATAACGGACACTCTCGTCCCCTTGAAATCCCACCGTGCGATCCGCCCTTCTCCCCTGCAATCCGCCCCTCTCCCCTGCAATCTGCCCCTCTCCCCTGCAATACGTCCTTCTCCCCTGCAATCTGCCCTCTCCCCGGCAATCTGCTCCTCTGCCCTGCAATCTGCCCCTCTGCCCTGCAATCTACTCCTCTGCCCTGCAATCCGCCCCTCTCCCCTGCAATCCGCCCTTCTCCCAGCTGCAATCCGCCTCTCTCCCCTGGAATGCATCCCTCTTCGCTGCAATATTCGCCTCTCCTCTAAAATCACCCTTCCCGACATCTTTCATGATCGTTTTTACTGAAATCTACTTCTCTACCAGCCACGTGTGCATTCTTCTATGCAATCTTTTCAGGTATTTTGCTTTGTGTCTTTGAAATTAAATGTATAATTGTTACTAATTTATTTAAAAACTTCTCCCGTACCGCAACATACCTGTAAATATCCCAATTAAGAAAAAAAACAAATTCCCTATATGTCACCAACCGCAGGTCGCCGACGTCACCGAGAGTCGGCACGAAGCGGGACATCAGGAGGCGCCGCTGCAGACACGGGCAGAGCTGGACCGGCTGCCAATTGACTGCTGAATGCTCCGCGTAAACAAAACAATAAAGTACAAATATAGTTTAACCTCATTTTTTGCCTCGATTCATTTTAACATTAGAACAAATTTTTAGTATTTCGCGCTGCGCGCCCACAGCTGAACTTCCTAAATTTGTTTTTTTTCATTTCAGGTGATCAAACGCTTCCACATTGGTTTTTATTTTTCTAGACTCAAAACTTGCATTATGTACGCAACAGTCGAGCTGAGATCAGTTATTAAGTCACTAGCAATAATGCACCCCTTTATTATCATTAAAGGAATTTCATCTTGAGGTACTTGCCGTTTTAGCCGTTGCACGTATAAATTGTGATACAATTTCATTTCAACTACGGATTATAAGTTTGTGAAAACATCTTTTCAAGAAGTAGGGTTTTACATTTTTGATGAGTAGCGCTTTTCAAGTACATTACTGTAGTTAGAGCAAAATAATATGTTATAATCAAGTGCCATCATTAAAAGTATTACGCGTATTAGTTATATATTTATTTAGCATTATATTTTTCTTTTAATATCATAGATTGTCTTCCAATGAGTTTCATGTTAATTAAAGCCGAACGAACTTTCGTGTTGTCTATTTTTTTCAATAAATTTGTTTCAATAATTATTTTAAATTTTCTAACGACTTTGACTGTGTTAAAGTGATTTTCCATTTTTAAAGAGTTTAGGGAATTTGTTTTGCTACCAATCACGACAAATTGTCTTTTTTGTTAACTTTTATGGTAATTCGAAAACCAAATTTGAATCAATGAACTTTATTTTTGTTTAAATTTTTATTTTCTCCAGAGCACAGTTTTATTTGATTAAAAATAAGCGCACGCTATGCTTTATTTAAAAAAACACTGATGGAAGCATTCTTTTGTTCATTCCCTTATTCTCGGATATTGATTTTTGATTGAAAAACGAACGGAAACGATTGATTTCTGTTCTAACAAACAATTTTTTTTCAAACAACTCGAGATGTTCAGTACGCAGAAAGTAGCTAAAATAGTCCATTTCTAGCTATTTTGATCTTTACAATCCATCGAGAAACTAAAAAACTATCGATTATTTATCAAAATCCAAGGGAATCCAACGCTCATAATTTTTCAGAGGCAAACAGCTATAATAATAAAACAAAAAGCAATAATGGACAGGACCGCTGCATTCTCATCTAGCTGTTACGCAATCCATTTGCCCCAATCGTTAGTCGGTGCAACCGCAGGCGGAACTCCTCATTGGAATGCTTACCATCAGCCAGCCGGACTGATGAACACCAGCTGCCAGCAGCAGCAGCAGCATCAGCACCAGGTGATGTACCAGTGTCCGCACAGTCAGCTAAGCGGCTGGCAGTGCTGCACTATCGGTGGCCA
This sequence comes from Macrostomum cliftonense, assembly GCA_950096795.1. Taxonomy (NCBI): domain Eukaryota; kingdom Metazoa; phylum Platyhelminthes; family Macrostomidae; genus Macrostomum; species Macrostomum cliftonense. The sequence continues at coordinate 1,896,322 of CATNEM010000024.1, read as the reverse complement.
TCAGCACAACCCAGCGCAGCATCTGCCGCAACCGGCAGCTGTCAATAGCCGGCTAAGCCGTGGCTACAGCTGTCAGGATTTTCATCAGCATCAACGAAGCCGTCAGTACGAAATCTTAAGCAGCGACGAGAGCGACAAGAGCGACGAACGTTACGACGAAGCTAGGCAAAGTCAAGCTCGACCTCAGCAACATCAGCAGAAATTTCGAGGCAGCCAGCATCAGCTGAACTTTTCTAGGCTGGCTCACGGTCGCGACCAACAAGTGGACGATTCGTGCATCGGCGAGCTACATACAAGGCGTAGGCGAACGTCAAGCTCGAGTAGGATTAACCGCGATGAGCAGCAGAAGCAGCACAACAGGGTCTGTTACTCATTCTTGTTTAATGCTACTTGTTAGTAGCAAGTCATGTCTAATTTGCCTTTTTGCATAACATAGAATAAAATAATTTTCTCGTTAAATTTTTGTTGTTACTTTTGCAATCTTGCTTCTCCTCCGTCCGATTTTTACTTGAAAATCTACCTTGAAAATCTTCTGCCTCCACATGTTCTTACGTCGGAATTTATGTATTTGCACCGTTCGTGGGATCCCCTTTCAGTCTTTTGTCGGATTCAAACTCTTTCTGTCTTTCCACGTTGCATTTATTACATTAAACCCAATTTTCCCTATTTACCCGATTCTTTATTATTTTCTGCATCTCTCTCCCTCACCTGTTCTCCATCTCTCTACCCTCACCTGTTCTCCATCTCTCTACCCTCACCTGTTATCCATCTCTTTCCCCCTCACCTGTTATCCATCTCTCTTCCCCCTCACCTGTTCTCCATCTCTCTTCCCCTCAGCTGTTCTCCATCTCTCTCCCCCTCACCTGTTCTCCATCTCTCTTCCCCTCACCTGTTCTCCATCTCTCTCCCCCTCACCTGTTCTCCATCTCTCTTCCCCTCACCTGTTCTCCATCCCTCTTCCCCCTCACCTGTTCTCCATCTCTACCGATCGATCTCGCCCACATCCATTGGTCTCCCTATTCGAATGCATCAAATCTCCTAACCCCCGCCCCGCCCACCAATCAGGCTTCAGCCAGCGCCTTTCGCAGCACGGCTGCAGCGGCTCCAGCATCGGCAGCAGCCTCAGCTGCAGTGCCGGACGAGCTACTGAAGCACCAGCACCAGCAGCAGCAGCGCCATCCCGGCAGACCGAGCATGCTGCAGACGGACAGCATTCGGCCGTCTCAGCACCAGCCGTCAAAGAGATGCCCCGACTCGCCACCAATCTATCGGGATGAACGACGCCAGCATCAGCACCAGCACCAGCATCATCAGCACTGCATCCGTCATCATCATTATCAATCGTCGACTAACGAAGAATCATCGGCCGGAGCTGCTGCCGCTGCCACTGCCACCGATGTTGACGAAGCGAACGCTACGTTTCTGCACTATGGAAAAATCGGTGGCAACAGAATTTGAAACGAATTCGAAGACCCGACGTTTGTTGATTAATTCTTGTTTTGTTTTTTTCGAGTACTATAAGTGTTTTAATTTCTGTTTTCAATATATTATGCACTACTGGAGACTGACATCAATACTATAAATGATTAAATTCATTTACTCTGATTGCCGTCTTTTTTCTTCATTTAATTTCATTTACACTGGTGCTTCTACACAAGTCTGAATTTACGCATCATTTCGTACTTTTTTCAATTTTTTAAAAATCAAGTCTCGATGTCAATTGGATTAAAATTGGTAAATTTTTGTTTCAACTTGTCATCGTTAATATTGGTGCAATTTTTGCTTACTCTTTGTTATGAACACTATTTTATCCGGCATTTTTACATTCATTTAAACCCAGTCTTTTTTCTACATGTATAAATTGTCTTTGTTTCTAATAAGGACTCGATTTTTTACGAATGCTTCTATTGAAAAAACGAGGTTAATTAGCCTAAATTTTTTAAGCATTAATATGCAGAACATTTTTTTGTGGTTTCGTCAACAGAGTCTATAATAAACGGAATTTCATTACCAGCTTGATGAATATCTACGACAAAACAGTAATTCTGTGCAAACTTTATTTCCATTAATTTAAATTTAGGCAAAATCCCGTCAAGATTACTTAATCAATAGTTTGGCTGTTCAGCTATCTAATTTTTACGATTTCTAAAATAATTCTTACTTATTAGCAACATTCATTCACAGAAATATTATGTGAAAGTACATTTACCTTACAGCATTGTAGCATCCAACCAAATCTACACATACTTTATCAGCTGTCGATGCAGAGAAGTGCTAAAGTGCATTAAGAAAAGCTACCTCACAACCTAACCTGCCACTGCACTGGGGTGTCACTACACCTCCCTACTAAACTGCCACAGCACTGAGGTGTCACTACACCTCCCTACTGACCTGCCATTGCACTGGGGTGTCACTACACCTCCATACTGACCTGCCATTGCACTGGGGTGTCACTACACTTTTCTGCTGACCTGCCATTGCACTGGGGTGTCACTACACCTCCCTACTGACCTGCCATTGCACTGGGGTGTCACTACACCTCCCTACTGACCTGCCATTGCACTGGGGTGTCACTACACCTCCCTACTGAACTGCCATTGCACTGGGGTGTCACTAAACCTCCCTACTGACCTGCCATTGCACTGGGGTGTCACTACACCTCCCTACTGACCTGCCATTGCACTGGGGTGTCACTACACCTCCCTACTGAACTGCCATTGCACTGGGGTGTCACTACACCTCCCTACTGAACTGCCACAGCACTGGGGTGTCACTACACCTACCTACTGACCTGCCATTGCACTGGGGTGTCACTACACCTCCCTACTGAACTGCCACAGCACTGGGGTGTCACTAAACCTCCCTACTGACCTGCCATTGCACTGGGGTGTCACTATACCTCCCTACTGACCTGCCACAGCACTGGGGTGTCACTACACCTCACTACTGACCTGCCACTGCACTGGGGTGTCACTATACCTCCCTACTGACCTGCCATTGCACTGGGGTGTCACTATACCTCCCTACTGACCTGCCACAGCACTGGGGTGTCACTACACCTCACTACTGACCTGCCATTGCACTGGGGTGTCACTATACCTCCCTACTGACCTGCCATTGCACTGGGGTGTCACTACACCTCCCTACTGACCTGCCACAGCACTGGGGTGTCACTACACCTCCCTACTGACCTGCCATTGCACTGGTTTGACTTGACTTAGCTGCAGGGAGGTCCCAGAGGGGACGCAGCGGGAAGGCGCAACCGCCCATTCCGCTAACCCCTGGACGACCGACGCGCCGTTATGGACGAATGGTTGGCGTCGCCCAGGGGGGTCCCTCGGTGTCGCCGGCAGCTATGTTGCTCCCTGGAATTGGGAGTTCAGCCCTGCGGGTTGCCCGGAGGAAACGCATGAGCTGGTTAAAATTTTCGGGTTTGCACGCATCATAGATAGAAGTGTGTGGCCCGAGGAATTTAAGTCTGGCCCGCGTGAAGGCGGGGCAGATGCTGACGAAGTGTTCAGCTGACTCGTCACCCGAGTTGCAGAAGCTGCAGGTGGCGCTAGGAATGCTGCCCTGCAGGTATTGGTGCCTGGAGAAGCAACCATGGCCTGAGAGGGTCATAGTGGCAGCCCGGATGTCCCTCCGCGAAAGCCGGAGGAGGAGGTTCCGGAGCTGGCGAGAGGGCTGTGGAACAGCACCTCTAGATTGCCTGCAAGTGATGCAGTTCGCCCAGAGCGAGTAGTGCTGGGTCCTGATCCACGTTTTGATCCGTGAGTTGATGACACAGGAGGGGGTCGGGACGAGGGGCTCAGGCCCAATGCAGGATCCAGATGAGCCGGCTTTTGCAAGCGCATCAGCGAGCTCATTTCCCCGGAAACCTTCGTGTCCCAGCACCCACTTAAGAGTGATTTTGTTGGATGAGCCCAACATGTTGAGATGCTTGACACAGTCCTCCATTGCACTGGGGTGTCACTACACCTACCTACTGACCTGCCATTGCACTGGGGTGTCACTACACCTCCCTACTGAACTGCCATCGCACTGGGGTGTCACTACACCTCCCTACTGACCTGCCATTGCACTGGGGTGTCCCTACACCTCCCTACTGACCTGCCACTGCACTGGGGTGTCACTACACCTACCTACTGAACTGCCATTGCACTGGTGTGTCACTACACCTCCCTACTGACCTGCCATTGCACTGGGGTGTCACTACACCTCCCTACTGACCTGCCACAGCACTGGGGTGTCACTACACCTCCCTACTGACCTGCCATTGCATTGGGGTGTCACTATACCTCCCTACTGACCTGCCACAGGACTGGGGTGTCACTACACCTCCCTACTGAACTGCCATTGCACTGGTGTGTCACTACACCTCCCTACTGACCTGCCATTGCACTGGGGTGTCACTACACCTCCCTACTGACCTGCCACAGGACTGGGGTGTCACTACACCTCCCTACTGACCTGCCATTGCACTGGGGTGTCACTACACCTCCCTACTGAACTGCCATCGCACTGGGGTGTCACTACACCTCCCTACTGACCTGCCATTGCACTGGGGTGTCACTACACCTACCTACTGACCTGCCATTGCACTGGGGTGTCCCTACACCTCCCTACTGACCTGCCACTGCACTGGGGTGTCACTACACCTCCCTACTGAACTGCCATCGCACTGGGGTGTCACTACACCTCCCTACTGACCTGCCATTGCACTGGGGTGTCACTACACCTCCCTACTGAACTGCCACTGCACTGGGGTGTCACTACACCTACCTACTGATCTGCCATTGCAATGGGGTGTCACTACACCTCCCTACTGAACTGCCATTGCACTGGGGTGTCACTACACCTCCCTACTGACCTGCCACAGGACTGGGGTGTCACTACACCTCCCTACTGACCTGCCATTGCACTGGGGTGTCACTACACCTCCCTACTGACCTGCCACAGGACTGGGGTGTCACTACACCTCCCTACTGACCTGCCATTGCACTGGGGTGTCACTACACCTCCCTACTGACCTGCCACAGCACTGGGGTGTCACTACACCTCCCTACTGACCTGCCATTGCACTGGGGTGTCACTACACCTCCCTACTGAACTGCCATTGCACTGGTGTGTCACTACACCTCCCTACTGACCTGCCATTGCACTGGGGTGTCACTACACCTCCCTACTGACCTGCCACAGGACTGGGGTGTCACTACACCTCCCTACTGACCTGCCATTGCACTGGGGTGTCACTACACCTCCCTACTGACCTGCCATTGCACTGGGGTGTCACTACACCTCCCTACTGAACTGCCACTGCACTGCGGTGTCACTACACCTACCTACTGACCTGCCATTGCACTGGGGTGTCACTACACCTCCCTACTGAACTGCCATTGCACTGGTGTGTCACTACACCTCCCTACTGACCTGCCACTGCACTGGGGTGTCACTACACCTCCCTACTGACCTGCCACTGCACTGGGGTGTCACTACACCTCCCTACTGACCTGCCATTGCACTGTGGTGTCACTACACCTTCCGCAATTCACAATTAGAATGCACTTCGGCAAAAATTTCAAAATCGTTGAACTTTTTCTTACTTAACGGTTAAATTGATCTTGATTGACTGATCAACAACAACAACAACAATCAACTATCACCCAACATTTGCTCAATTGCTCTCTATGATTCAAGTCACTAATAGGTTAACTGACTGACCTGTCAAATAGCCAATTTAAATCATTTGCTGATTCACATTAGGTATTGCTTCTGACAATTAATAATTGCAGTTATATTATCCAGGCACGCGCAAAGAAATTAGGAAAACAGTTTTACTGAAGGTAAGATATCTCACAACAAGTTAACAGTCAGAAAACCGAAAATTTAGTTTTTTATTTCAAGAGAGAAAATTATTTCCTTGTATACGAATATCGCTATGCCTAGTTGATGCCTCGCATGTCCTGCTTGATCTGAGAAAAAACAAAGAAAATAACAATCAAGAAAAATGCGATTTCTTTTATTAAGTATTTGACAGACTTCTTGACAAAACTCGATTTTCATGCAGTTACAAATTTAGAAGCCACAACAATAAACGACGCTTTCAGATTACGTTTTGCATACCAGATCATGCATTTATACATTCATTTTTTCAGTATGATGTGCTATGCACGGTAAAAATGCACAACCTAGAAAGCAGTTGGTAATCTTATCTTACAAAAATATAGGGATGGGAAAGGTCAGACATAGAAGAGAAGGGTGGGGTCAACCAGTCGATCAAGCCATTTAAAACAAAGACTCGATGGGCCAGAGAATGCATTTAGGCTCAAAAGTTGGCTAAATCGGCACAAACTGCAGTCTCTGGAACCCACCGTAAGTCAGGCAGTCATTGAAGGGATTGGGGGTGTTAGATTTAGTTAAATGCGTAGAATGATCGCCCTCAGTACGGGCCAGAGTATGCATTTGCTAAGGGATTAGCGGTAAAAATTAAAAACTTTCGTTTTTAGTAAACCAACAAAACAGACACAATGACAGTCTCGAAATTCAGAGACTAAGTCAAAGCGGCGTGTTTGATAATTCCCGCTTAGCATAAATGCACACTCGATGGTCCGTAACAAGAGAGGCGATGAGTAGAAAAAAATCGTAAAGCTATAATTATCTGGGATAAGCGGCAGTTCAAAGCGGCCCGATCTGAGCCAGAATATGCATTTACAAGATTCACGCTTTAGTCAGAGCTCGCTGCAAAGGTCGGGCCTGGATAAAACCCGAAAACAAAACAGCGGCACTGATTAGTTTTAAAAAAAAGTTATTGCGCGCAGGACAATGCAAATGCACATACTGGTCTCGGAATCAGAGCTGCTAATAAATGCTTGGTTTCCTCTTTGTGTGCAAACAATATAGGAAAAAGTTACAGAAAATCAATCAATTATCTTACCGAGAAGACGATCGACGATCCGTTTTAGTTAATTTCGATCTTAGGCTCTTATCAGAAACAGAAATAAATATTAAAAACAAAATAAAGGCCAGTAGTCAATAGTGGCTTTGTCTATTTATTACGCATGCTAGCGCCAGCCAGACACACAGCCCAGTGAGTGCAGGGACCGGCGCGCTGTCGTGTGGGCAATGAATAAGGGGGGTAAACCCGAGAGAGGGTGACTCGTCTTTTAACATTTATATTTGATAGGACTGGAAAGGAAGAAGAGGGGAGGGCAGGCGTGTACAGCCTGGTGGGCCACGCACATTTTCTAGGGCCTACCCCAATTTCAGGGCTAACAGGGGAGGTTGGGGAGGGGTGACTCACCAAGAAGGCACCCCCCTAATATAACGATAGCTCTACACACAAACCCTCTCTCCCTGCTTGGCCTTCTACACCCTGGCCTTACTAAGCAACTTCTATGTTGAGGACAGAGAAGGAACGAGGCCTGTTTATGCTCTCTAATTCACCCAGTAGGGAATAGGGATATCCTAGAGAGACGAAGTTCTCGCTGACTTCCTCTTGGGAAACGAAACGACTATGTGACCGGGGATTTTGGGTGGCGAAGCGAGAGAAGTAGTGAATTGGGGGAGAAAAAAGAATACTTTTAAGGGGACAAGACACAGAAGCTCAGCAATGAATGCATTGCACAGTGCATATGAACGTGTTAAGAACATAAGGTTGGAAGCCTGGAACTTACAATGGTGCACAAGGATTCATAATGTTGCTTTGGTTAGTAGCTTAGATTTACTCACAATAGGCAAGAATAACACGCGATGCAGTGCGATCCTCGTTCCACTTCTTTCCGATCTGGACAATCTTAAGTCTCAAACGCAGCAGATATTGACCTAGGAGTCGTAGGACGACAAATTAAGTACTGATATAGACAACGAGAGCTTAAGATTTGGTAGACTTATATACACACAAGCAGCAAATTGGATAGGCCAGGTGTGCCCGCACGCAGGGGCTTGGAGTGGAAAATGACTGGACGGAAAGAGAGAGAGGGGGGGCGCAAACAGCTGCAGCAGACACGGTGCAGATACCAAAGATAGCTAAAATAAGGGGTTGGAATCAGATATAATAGATAGTAGAGAGAGGAAAGAGAGAGATGGGTTTAGGTTTGATCTTTTCACAAGTAAAATAGCATAAAGGGCGAGGCCGACGCGGCGCAGTTAGAGGCGGTTGTGGTGGGGCGCGTGGGGGGGGGGGCGGCAGGGTTGTGTTGGGATGGGGTTGGCGAACCGCGGAGCACAGGGCGATACGATAACACTGTGGGCCACGTTGGCAGAGAAGAAAAGTAGAGGGCGGGCGACGCAAGTGCGCGCGTGATTAGCTCCTAGCTAGACCAGCAGCTGCCTGCAGAAGGACTGTACAAAATAAGCCATCGTGCAGTAAATGGGAAGGCCCTCGATCCTTTTTCGTTCTTACCCCCCTTAAACAGAGTAATCAATGCTGTCGCCATAGCTACGAAGCTTTTGGGCCACCCAATCCATCGGGTCTTGGCAGGCATGGAGAGAGAGAGAGACTGGAACGCCTAGGGTGTTGCGACGTGACCCTCAACGTTAAGGGGGAATTTTGGGCCGGGGTAGAAAGAAAGGCAGCGCGTGAGACCGCACCACAGTCGGAAAAGGAAAGGCAAGCTGTGTTGAGGGTATTAAAGGTTTGGGCCGTATAGAGGAGGACGACCCTGTGTACAACCAAAAAGCTCTCTCAATCAGATAGTGTACATTCAAAAGAAGGATCGGAAGTCCGGAGCTAACCAACCAGAATACAGCGCAGCACGGCACAGCACAGCATGACGTGACGTGGCAACTTGCTTGGAGCAACAAAACTCGTCCCGCCACGTTAAACTAAAATAAACCAGGCAGGCAGTAAAGATTTTTCTATCTTCTGTGCGGACAATAGTTAATTTTTCCACCAAATTTGGTAAGATAAATTATAAGAAGTTTTAGAGCAAACGATGCAAATGGAGTAAATAAAATGACAATGAATAGCGTTACGTATAACGTGAAATAAAGAAAAACGTGGCTTTTAGTCAAATTTAGCGACGATAATAGGTGATTTCTATTAGGCATTTATTATGCCTTAATAGCTAGTGCGAAATTATTACACTTTGCAATTGCAACAAAAACATAATTATGCTCTGTCTGTGGATATTGCGTAGTAGCCAACCAGAGAAGCTAAAATTCGTAAACGCCTTTAAAAGTGAATATAAAGAAGCTTTTCTTCGAGCTCTAAAGTTTGGCAATGTGACTGAAAAAAACCCAGCAATAAAGTACAAAGATAAGCGATTTATGAGTGTCACGAAAAAAGATATACTTCTGAGCATGTCACTTGCCAATCAGACTATGCTGCACTTGCAGTCAATTTCAGATAAAAGAATTTGAGTTGACAATCTAGACTAAAAGATAAGAAGCAAGAATGGAGTAGAGACATTTGAGTTTTAAGTTTTGAATAAGCTAATAAAGTGTTCAGCAAATCCATATTTACTTCGAATTCACTAAAATCGACAGGTATGTCTGCCGTTGTACATTTCTATGGATTCTACCTACCCCATGTAAGTGCGTAAGCACGCACGCACTCAAGACAAAGGCACAAGCGAGCACGATAAGCCGCGGCCCCTCCTCACAAGAGTCACAACGCTCCCTCTCTCTCACCGCATTATTTAGCAGCAGAATGTGGTTCCAATTGAATGGAGGGGTGGATGGGGCATGGGGTAGGTAGGGGTTTTCATGAGTGTGAGGGTGCGCGGGTGGCTGCCGGCGGACAATTTAGAGAAGAGGGTGATTCAGCTGTTCTGCGAACCCTTAGCCACACTAAACTAGACACGCCCAATGGTTAAGTAAAACTGTTTGAATTTTTTTAACTAAACGACACGCGACAAATACAAGCTAGAGTGGCCAGCCCATGCCAGACCACCCCATTCACTAACCCTCCGCCTGTAAAGGCGTGACTACGCGTGATACAGCACAGGCCACAGCCCACGCTGCAGCATTCTCGTTAAATTGCAATGCACCTGCAAATTACCAGCAGCTGGTCTCCCTCATCATTTCCATTCACAGGAATAGGTTAGTATATCACACAAAGAATCAAAAGCTTAAATCAAATCATCTAAACATAAACGATTAAAATTTGCTTCCAATTCGAGATAAAATAAACAAACTTACGAAGTTCAAAGCAGCTAATTTGGCAAGGCGTGTATTTAACTTATTGAAGAATTTATTATACAATGAGAGGCTTAGGCCAGTAAAGGGAGTTTTCGTTTTATAAATTGATAGATGACAAAGTTTACTCTTACCTTGTTACTTCGACTTTTTGCGACGCATTGTACTGACTGACAGTCGATTCGAAATTTCGAATGAAACAAACCGAAAACCAAGTTTAAAGAGAACGGCGAACAATGTGTGGATCAATGAGCTGAAATTGAAGTACAAACGAACAAGGCTTTATTTATTCCGTCCTTAATTCAAACAAGGAGCAACCTAAGAAAACTCTTCGTCTAGTACCTAAAAGCAGACACGAAGCTACAAAAGAGAGATTAAAAAGAAGTTTAAAGCCGAGCCGAGACTAAGAGGCAGGCAACGGGTATTTGGGGATGTAGAAGCAAACGAAAAATCCCTCTCCAGCATCATCCCATCCAATCTTCTAATTCCAAGGCTCACAAAATCTGTGCCATTCCATCTCAGTCGATCGATAAACTTTAGGGATTTGGGGGGATGGGGGCCTATAGGATCCGGGAACCAGACCGGGCAAGCAGCAACATGCGCAGTGGTAAAGGAAATGATGAGGGTGCTATATTGATCCACGCACCAAGTCCGGTACTACTTCGATGGAAATCCCACTTGGAGAACCACACCCGGATCCGCATGAAGGCAGCGATGATGGCATATACAGATTTGCACAAGTCAGGAGATTGCAGTCCACGCATAAAAGTACACCGCAGTCTGTGCCAAGCATAAAGAACGCAGTAACAAATTTGGAAGTAAAAGTTAGTTAAAACAAGCCTAAGAGAAAAAGAAAGATTTTTCTACTGACGGCAAACTACAAAAACAGGGAGGCAATACAACAGAATAAACTCGGAACCGGAACATCAAATAAAAGCAAGCGTGACCTACGCAGCTACTGAAAGTGATTAAGTAGTATACCGAGGCTGTTTAGTCTGTTTAATTTAAGATAGAAAAAATAAAGAAGATTCACGAACAAATTCTGTAGTTGTCTCGCCCTAGCTCAAAGCAAACTTTTTCTCGCCAAATGTGCTCTTTTTTATTATATGGTAGGTATAGCATATATATATATATATATAGATATATATGTGCATATACGCAAATATGTTGTTGAATATTAGCAGTGCAACAAGAAGCTGTAATAAGGGGACTACAATGAAGGAAGCTTGGGGATAGAGAAAATCTTGGATCCCGGGTTCAGAACTAAACAACTAGGAGAAAATAACAAATTTTTAACAATCAAAGCAGCAGAAAAGGAGGAGAAGAAGCAGGAGGCTGGGCGACAGTCAAAGAGGAAATAATAATAAATCAAATTTATTTCGAGTGAGAGCTGCAGGTGGCGACACAAATTTCCAAGTGCTGTTTTCTGCTTACGGAAGAAGAAAGAATTAACGCTACCAAATGACTAATATTCTTCTGATTCAAGCTAATCAGCCAACAACAAATGTTTTTAAAGCAGAAGGTGCCAATGCCAGCAAGGGACAAATTATTATAACGGGCGAATCAAATACAAAAACACATGATAACGATGGCCATAAAGCTAATAACAAATTTTTTCAACATATTGTGCTAAATCAGAGTTTCTAAACGTTAAAAAATCTTTTTTGCCAATTATTTAGTGACGCATAACCGGTGAGAATAGACGCTGAAAAAAGAGCTAAACTAAAGACATTGGCAGCTGTCAAGCGAATATTACCTATAATCATTTTTATATGCTATAAATTGGGGCAAAACAAGCGGAAACATGATATAAGCAATTTCCTATTTTAAGATTTTGGGAGTTCACTAAGGCGCAGACAAGAAAGCAAAGCGTATTTAGTTCACGTTAGCCAGACATGAGGGATTAGCAAGGAAACAAAGGAAACAAACAACAAAATGTGATTGAATTATTTTAAATCCAGTAATAACTAACGCACGATTGGACAACGTTGGAACCAACAAATGACGCAGCAATGGCAGGCAGGTTAGAAGCTAATTGAATAATAAACTACAATATAATGATAAATAAACAAGAGAAATATTGCTAGAAAAAACGGGTGCTGTTAAATACTATATTTGAAGCAACAAATTTATTACAAAGTTTTGTACTCATTTTTTGGTCTTTCGCTACTAGGGCATAAGTGAGTTCATTCAACATAATTATAAATAAGCAACAGGGGTTGTAAAAAATAATAGGAAGCGATGGATGCTCAATTTTCGATTTATGTAGGACAAGCTGTGGAATTTTTAATAGAAAAATGTCTAATTATGTTACTATAATTAGATCATACAAAGCAGATGAAGAAATTTCGCTAATACTTTCATTGCAAGCTTAATGTAACGCAATCCAACACAAAACAAAATGTAGGATTTTTATCCCGTGCGCAAGAGGATTAGCATAATCCATTCGAAGTTTTATTAAATATTCCCCTAAAAAGGATTGTTCAATGAGCGCTGACAGGACAAAGGAAAAACAGTAAAGAAAAGCTAGATCCGTAGCGCTCAAACTCCGTAATTGTTGCATCGCATTGAAATAAACAAAGGCAACTTTGGCATTGGAAAGTAGCCTTTGAATTGTCAAATATTGATTAAAACTACGGCGCAGAAGCAGACTGACAGACCCTCGTTAAAAATCGAAAAAATGATCAGTTTATGAGTGGATAGTTTAGTAAAAATTAATACAGCAAATAGTCAGTATGACACAATCAAACACGCCACGTACGCCTGAACCCTTTTATAATAAATTGCTCTTATCCAATGGTTTTAGTTTCATAATACAATTTCTGGTTAGATTCAATATAAAAAACGAGTGCCTTACTTCCTACTTCCAGTAGGTGGATAGGGTGCCCCAGTAATTATTAGACGCATGTTGTTAAAAAGTTCCAGACACGTGGACGCGGGTCTGGGCGACTGAGGACGGGCGCGGTCGGTGTTCCGTCCTTTCTACCCCTGCGAGAAAATCGATAAATACATGAAGGCTTAACAGCGCGAATAGGCAAGCGCGCCAACCCCCTAAAAATCAGTGGGGGTACGCGGGCCAGACAATGTACACTAGATAACGCTGGTTTGGGTTAGGGCTAAAAATGGATAGAAATTTGAATGGAGAGGCGAGAGCATAGCAAGAATATGGGAAAGCGTACATATAGAAAATGGACTGGAGGGAATGACGTGGCTCTTCATGGCCCGCCAAAACAAGCGGACCGGGAACGCCGGGTACGAGCGAACGACGAGACCCTGTACTTTTTTTGGCCCGCCACTATAGTCGTAATCAAAGAGTTACAAGAGAGAGAGAGAGAGAGAGAGAGAGAGAGAGAGAGAGAGAGAGAGAGAGAGAGAGAGAGAGAGAGAGAGAGAGAGAGAGAGAGAGAGAGAGAGAGAGAGAGAGAGAGAGAGAGAGAGAGAGAGAGAGAGAGAGAGAGAGAGAGAGAGAGAGAGAGAGAGAGAGAGAGAGAGAGAGAGAGAGAGAGAGAGAGAGAGAGAGAGAGAGAGAGAGAGAGAGAGAGAGAGAGAGAGAGAGAGAGAGAGAGAGAGAGAGAGAGAGAGAGAGAGATCTGCATTTTCCTATCTCCTAGCGCGGCGTCCCTCTTCTTTCCTTTCCTTACCGATTCCCTATGCGGTTTCTTTCTATGCTTAGCTTTGCGTCAAAGCCAAGCGTACGTGTTCGTGCACAACTACTACAGTACTGCACAGCAGAGCGTGTTGTTGTAGTTGAAATGACAGAAGGCGAGAGGGATCTAGGAGGCACTAGGCATACAGCTATACTTTCCTTCGATATTATAACACCCTATTGCAGCAGGGTGGGCCTGGTTGGATTCGAAATGGAGAAATTGTGTAAGACAGTCAAAATCAAACACAACCAATCTTCTCCCATTTCTATCATTTCGTCATCGTACTTTTAATAAACACACACAATAAATATTTAGCATCAGCTAAATCAAGTCAATTTCTAACTAACCAACCGCGCCCGACTCGAAACGGTTCCTACACTGAGGAGAGGGACAGATATTAAAGCTTCCGGCTTAGTATTAACAAAACAAATTAGCATAGCAAAACAATAGCTGAAATATGGAACATTGTTAAAAAAAACTTCGAATAGCTCATGGTAACACTGCGCGTAAACTGTATAAAACAAATTTAAGTGAACAATAATCTGATTAATAACTAGGATTTAAACTGACTCAAGCAAGCGAGCAAGCTAGCGGGATTGGATTAATAGCGATCGGGTGGGGAAGGGGAAGCAGATATAGGCAGATAGTAATAATAATTATAATATATGAATAATACAGGCTTATATTGTAGTAAATTAAGCTACATATTTTTTTAAAAGATTGTTACAATGGCTTGGAGTCCTTGGTTACGCAACTGGACCTGTTGCGCCATTGTTATAATTGCCTCCTACAAATAGATTTATAAGAACGCTCTGTTCCTTTCAGTTCAAGGGCGAGTTAATAATAGTAAAAAAACAACAAAAGCAAAAGCTCCTTAAAATATTTCCGAGACACAGTAGTAGAATAAAACAGGGTTTTTCACGCGCTCAGGCAAGGCAAATCGCTTTATTTCTTCTTTTCTTTTTCCTTCTTCTTCTTGTCCTTGTCCTTGCTGGAGAAGCTGGGTATGCGGAAGCCCTTTTTCTTTTTCTTCTCGGCCGATGAGGTGCCGCCGGCGGCTGCGGCTGCTCCGCCAGATGTCGAAGGTCCGGCTGCTCCGCCCTCCTCCGTGCCGCTGGTGTCACCGCCTGCGGCTGCTCCGCGCGGGGACGTCGACGGACGCTCTGCGATGGCAAACAGATAGGGATGGTGGACACATGAGATAAGGATAGTGGACACTTGAGATAGGGATAGTGGGCACACGAGATAAGGATAGTGGACACTTGAGATAAGGATAGTGGACACTTGAGATAAGGATAGTGGACACTTGAGATAGGGGTAGTGGACACTTGAGATAGGGATAGTGGGCACATGAGATAGGGATAGTAGACACATGAGATAGGGATAGTGGACACATGAGATAGGGACAGTGGACACATGAGATAGGGACAGTGGACACATGAGATAGGGATGGTGGACACCTGGGATAGGGACAGTGGACACATGAGATAGGGATGGTGGACACCTGAGATAGGGACAGTGGACACATGAGATAGGGATGGTGGACACCTGAGATAGGGACAGTGGACACATGGGATAGGGACAGTGGACACATGAGATAGGGATAGTGGACACCTGAGATAGGGATAGTGGACACATGAGATAGGGACAGTGGACACATGAGATAAGGGTGTTGGACAAATTCAGTGGACAGTGCAATAAGCACAGAGAAGCGATGCAGTGATTAAATATTGGATAGCGACTTGAATCAAATCAAAGCTGTACAAAATTTCCCGCTTGAAACTTGCTCGTTAATACAATTAATTTTATCATATACATACTTGAATGAATGTAATAAATAATATTAATCAATGAACCTGAAAAAATCTGGTTTAAATGTATTGAACATTGTTGACAGCTTTGCAAGAAGCAGCTAATGTAAAGTTTGACAAAGATCCAATGGGGTAAAGTAGCGATTTAAGCATTCGAAATACAGCTGTTAAACGGTAAAGAAAATCTCCTGTGTTACTAGGACTCAAAATCGTCAACAAATTGACTCACTTGCAAGGACCAAACATGACTAATAGCAAACATGCTCACATTATTTACAATCCAAAAAATGCGGAAATTCAAAAGTCAGAATATCATTGCATTAGCAAGAGCTAATTCTTTGTTAATTTGTTAAAGCTTTTCGGCAAAACTTATATAAAGTGTAGCATTTCTTCAAATTTGAAAGCAATAAGGCAGGGCTAGCCCTATAGAGCTGCTGCTGCAACCATAATTTGCCTAATTAGAGATCTCACTAGGCAAGTTAACTTCCCTAATCATCGGTTTCTTTAGTTCTAACTCGAAAGGAAATGAAAGACAAGGCTTGCAAAATTGGTTAGCAAAGCGACATTTAACGACAAGCTTAGTTAAAACAATTATTTTCGAATTTGGCTGATCTCACTGACTCCACAAACACACTTGTAAAAGGATTAAATAAGGCGAAAGATTTTTTTATTTATAAGAATGGAAAAGAAATAGAGGCACGGGATGGCCATATGGGATGAAAATTGAGGCATGACTCAGAGCTGAATTTTCGTCGCAACTAATCCCAATACCGATGAGGATATCTTTTACTGCAGTTCTGTCTGTGTACTTATAGAGTCGGAGCTGGAACGGGGAAGAGAGAGAGGGAAAAATGGGAGAAGCGGAAAGAATGAGTCGACCTAACCCAGTCGTTTTGACTCAGACTGTATGACAAATAGCACTAGAATGAGTTGAGCAGGCATAGAAACCCCGCATTTCTATATTATTCAGTTATTTAGCTCAATTTCACCCAGTATTATTTCTTTACTCAGACGGACTTTAACTAATGTTATAAAATCTTAAAGTAGACTAAAGATCTCATAGGTGTGCAAACTAATTCAGATATTTTGGATTTCTTATAAAATAAACACAGTTAGAATTGAGATTTCACCAAGATTAGTTCGAAATTTGAAATAAAAACTGAACGGGCTGCGCAAAATTTTAAACAACTAAGAACAAAAATTGCGAGCTTTTAGATTCTTAATTGAAATTAGACTTGGTTTGGCTAATACAATAATAATGCTATACGACCTTCGGCGCAAACTGTGCGGTAGAAGCCTTAGAAAGAAAGCAAAGAAAGGGAGAGTTCCATATAGATTGACTGAATGCGACCATGAGCGTACAGCACAGGCAATACAAACACAAAAGTCAGCCAAGAGTTTCATTCTCGAATTTGCATGCACACAGCACGCGCAAACACGCAGTAACTAAGCGCCAAAAAATAATAACAAATTCAGCGTACCCACAAAAGCCAAAACAAGCACCAGGGGGGTGGGGTGGTAACAAGACTGCGAGATAAACAAATCCAGCTAAACCCGAAATTAGCTTTACTTTGCACAGGCACACTGTGTTGAAATCAAAATTTACTACTCTAGCAAGTTAACTTCAGCGCCATATAATAGATAACAAAACCGATACAAAACACACTACAATCCAAAGATTACAGTCTTCCACTCGTCAACATAGTTTGGTCCTTGCAAGTTTTCGGCAGCTAAATTTAGCTATAAAATGTAAAAAATTCCGAATTACATCGTTAATATTAGGTTACTAAAAAAATTTTAAACAGGGAGAAGCTTGAATATAATGTTCCTGATTAGTAAGTTACCTCGATGCTTGGATTTACGAAAGAATCTAATTCCTGGAACAAGCAATTGCTGTTATTGTAAATTCACACAAAAATGTTTGTTGAGCAGTGAGATAAAAGTTCTGTTATAAAAAACCCGATTTGCTAAGAATTTCAAGACATTGTTAGTTAATAGTGCATGGTGCATGCAGACAGACAGTTGCGTACACTGAGACAACAAATAATTATTTATTCAGTTTATAAAAAATTTAGGGACACTGAATAAAGGCGAATTAGAAGGGATAGTCTGAACTGTCTAGGAGATGAGAGCGAGAGGTGGGTGCCTCAATGCGATAGGAAACAAGGCGTGAGGTGGGTGCCTCAATGCGATAGGAAACAAGGCGTGAGGTGGGTGTCTCAATGGGGTACGAAATTAGGCGTCGGGGTAGATGTCTCAATGGCTAAGGAAATAAGGGCGTGAGGTGGGTGTCTAAAGACTAGATAATAAGGCGTGGGGTGGGTGCCTAAATAGCAGAGGAAATAAGGGCGTAGGGTGGGTGTCAAAAGGTTAGAAAATAAGGGCGTGAGGTGGGTATCCGAATTGATTAGCATTTAAAAGCACAGAAATTTGTAAAACTTGAACGCGAGAGGTATTCTTTAAAACTTGCTCCATTTCTATGCATTTCTCAGTCAATAAATACAAATCAATGTAAAATGAAGGCAAAATAATCACCAAGGAAGGCACTAAATTAGTCACCTGAAATATGACTAGGAAAAAAATTTGCGTCCATTTCAATCAGATTTGTTAGTGAATAAAGCGAGAAAACACGGCCCCAGAGGAGGGAAAAGGTTGCCGTTCATTTTGACTTAGTTGCAGAGAAATGCAAATTTAGTAAATGTTTTCCAGAACAATTTTCGAATAGGT
This sequence comes from Macrostomum cliftonense, assembly GCA_950096795.1. NCBI lineage: Eukaryota > Metazoa > Platyhelminthes > Macrostomidae > Macrostomum > Macrostomum cliftonense. The sequence goes on along the minus strand of CATNEM010000024.1, from coordinate 1,878,000 downwards.
TGTGCCTCCTTACCATAGTAAGAGGAAACACGATCCAGAATAACAAGAGCGAGCTAACGCCAATCTACCACTTTTAATTCCGTATTTCGTGTCATTAATTAATTTTAATAAATCAACAATAACTTGCTTTTTAGGTGCAAGGCCCAATAAATTTTTAATCAATCAATCGGTGCTGCCTAAATTCCATCTAATTCACTGATCAAATATTCGAAATCAACAATAAAATATCCAATATCAATTTTTGGTATACTAATTCGAGCATAAAATACCTCTGGCCACGCGCTGGGACTGAGCCCTGTCAACTGTGGCACTTTTAGTTTGACGAATTGGATCAACAGCTGCAAGACAACAATTATGCGCAGTTAGACATCTGTCAGTGTTTGAAATAAGCTCTGTTTTGTTATTCATTTAAGCGCTTTTAAGTGCACAAGCACTATTAGGGTTAGTGACTAAACACTGTAGAAAACTAAACTAACCTTGCTGCCTCTGAGCTTCAGCTAGTCGATCAGACTCGTGTCTCTGCAGCGACTTGGCTTTCTGCGGCGGCTGCAACTGCTGCGGCTGCTGCTGCTGCTTAGGACGTACTGAACTCTCTGTCAGTTGTTAGTTAACAAGTTAGTTTCGTATTGGTATTAAACAAACACAACGTTTAATAATACATTTGGCAAAGCATGCAAGTTAAGACAATATTTAATACACAATTAGAGATTCAATTTAATTAGTGAGGGCTTTGATTAGCACGAACACAAAGACAACAACAAGACAGAGGTAAAGCATGCCGAGCTTCGATCAATAATCCCTATTGATCCCAAATACCGCCCTGGAAACAATGGAAATAGCCCATCCCATTCTGACATGAAAGGACAAACAAACCAGTCTCCGAGTCGGACGTCACCGCGGCTGTCGATGGAGTCGGCCTGGCGCCGCCACCACCGCCACCAGGCGCCGCGCTCGCTCGATCCTCCGGGATGCTCGGCAGGGGAGCCTCGCTGGCGCCTGTCTGCGATTTGGCCCGACCACCTTCGGCCTCGCTGTCGTCCGTCTCAGTGGCGCTGGTGGTGCCGCCGCCGCGGCTCTTCTTCCTACCCAGCATGCTCTCCTCGTAGGTGTTCAATTCGTCGTCGGTGACATCGGAGAACGGATTTGGCGAATAATAATTCTGATAGACCAGGGCGTTGTGCTGGTGCTGCCTAGCGATGATGCCTTTGCTAGCGGCGCCGACAACCACGGAGCCGTCGGTGGCCGCCTTGGCCCGGCCCTCCTCCATCATGCGGTTCACCTCGTCAGTGGTGAGCTGATCTTTGAATAGGCGACTCTGCGGTCCGGCGTCCTTCGAGTCTTTGTAGTAGTGATCCTTTACCTGTGACCGGGGGATGAATGGTTTGTTTTGAGTGATTTTACGAAAAAAATTAACTATCAGTAGATTGATTACAAATTTAATTAAATTCACTACCGATATGTATCGATGCTTCACTTTTCAAAGGACAATGTAGCTTTAATGCTATGCTAAAGCATCTTATTCACTACCGATATGTAGCGATACTTAATATTCAATGAGGATAGTAAAATTGTATGTACTTTTACAGAAAATTGACTACCGATATGTAGCGGTCTAATTAATATTTTCAAGATAAAAATAATCCTAATGTTATGCTGAAGGATTTCATTCACTACCGATATGTATCGATAATTAATATAACTATACGATAAAAAACAATCCAAATGCTATGCTTAAGGATTTGATTCACTACCGATATGTATCGATAAATTTATTTATCATTACCTTGCGCTGCTGATTGCGGAACTCCTTAGGATCGGCGCCCTGAGGAGCAAACTGATTCGGATTGCTAATCTTAATCGGCGTACCGCCTGCGGTTTTGGTATCCGGGCCGTCGCGAACCCATTTGGTGAATTTTTTCGGATTGTCCGTATTGATCTCTTCAATCTCTTCGCGATGGTAGCTATTCGGCGTGGTCAGCCATTCGCCATGCGGGCCCCGTTGGCCAGCCGCCAGCACCTGCTTGGCCGTCACCAATTTCGAATGCTCAACATCGCCGTCGAACACGTAGGTAAAAGACGACGAGGAAGGCGGTATTTCAACGTCTTCGTGTCGTTTTAAGCGTCGTTCTGTGCGCACGTTCGGCTCGTGATAGGCGTAGCCGGTCCGGTAGCCCTCGGCGTCTAGGCGACGCATCGCCGCCTCGAATTCCAGCTCGCCGCGGCGCCATTTGTGCCCGCTAGCTGTTTTCAAATTGACGCCACCGGCGGCTTGATTGCCGACTTCTTGGGCGCGAGCGGCCGACTCCGGGCTGGGCAGCAGCAGCTGGTCGACGTTGCCGCCGACAGCCTGCAGACAGACTAGCTGTGTGTCTGCAGCCCTAGCCAACAGGCTGGCGTACATCCAGGCCTCTTCCAGGGTTTCGCCAAGGGCGAAAGCGCCGCGATTGCGTACTATTAGAACGCGATTATTCGGCGTCAGGGCGGCGCTAACAGTCGACGGGTCTAAAGATTCAGCCAGAGCGGCTTCGCCAAGCACGCAGGCTTCGATGCAGAGCGGCAGGAGGCCCCGGCGACTATTGGACAGGGCGACAACTCGGGGCGTAGCCAGTTGGACAATGGAACGAATATCCGGCCTAGCCGAGTGAATAGCGGCGGCGGCTGACCAGGCGGCCTGGTCGACTTCGAACACGGAGCTGCCGGAGCTGGCCACTTCGCCGTTGAGGCCAATTTTGGCTAGACTGCTGGCGGTTACCTCGCTGTGGCGAAGGCCGCGAGGAGCTACTAGGAAGCGCTGGGTCTCCTTGCTGACGCGGGCCTGAATGGGGTTTTTCAACGGAATTATTATTTGAAGGTACTGGAGACACATCAAATAGCTGGATTCTTAAATAACTTTTTTAGAGTCGCTGTTTTAGGGGAATCCTGGGTTATTTTTAGACTATACCTGATAGGGTATTCCAAAGTTATTTATAGACAAGCTTTCATGTCAAGGAGACATGTATGGGCGCACACATTGGCAACACACACATGTAAGTCGCAATTGGTTCATTGCTGTCACGTGATGGCAATTTTGTCCAATAGCGACTTACCCGTGTGTGTGCAACTATTAGAAACGGCAGGGTGATTCCAATAGTTGCCCAAGTATGTCAAGGATGCCAAAGTTATTTTTAGAACACTATCAAGGAGATTCCCGTGCTATTTTTAAACTATTTTGAGGATTCCACTATAATATATATGACGATTCTGTAAAATAAATTCTAGCCATATTTCTAGATGATTCACAAGAAGAAGGGGATTTCTTAACCTACTTACAGAACATTTCCAGGGGGATTTTCAACTTCTTCAGGGGACTACAATACTTTTTGGGAAAATTTTACAGGGAATTTTTCGGTAATTCTTATACATTCTTTAACAGTTTTCTAAGCGGTATTTCAACAATTATTGGTCAAGAAAACAAACTCACCGTGGCCAGGCCAGACAGACCGCCATTAGACCAGCCGTTGATGTCCAGCAGTCTGTAGACCGCGGCCAGTTTGCACCGGAGCAGGCGCTCGCCTTTCTCATAATCAGCCAAATCGCTGCTGCGAATATCGTTGACAGGGGTGACCAGCTGGCCAGACGGAGCTGAGGGGCCGCGGCCGCCGCCGCCAGAGTGCGGCACCAACAAGTCGGAGATCTGCTGCAGAGCGATCAGCGAAGCCGGGTGAGCTCCGGATTTCAATTGCGATTGGATAATCTCTTCCAACTCCTGTTTGAAAGCGTCGGAATTAAGAATTAAGGAGACGCGTTTTCGCTGCTCCATTAGCGTCAGATCCTCTTTGATCTCGGCTGGTCGCATCATCTGGCGTTGATATTCCGGATCTTCGGGATTCACGCTATCAATAAACTTTCCCCCGCTACCGTCCGCTCCATTGGCGGCCTGTTGTTGCTGCTGCTGCTGCGCCATGTCTGGCATTTGTCTGCTTCTAGTAGAGTTATTTTACGACTGTCCTAATTGATTTATTGGATGGAGGCTACAAACGATTGGCAAGACAATTTGCAGTCTGAAATGTCAAGGTCTAGAGCTATAAAAATCTTGGAACGCAAATCAAGTGCTATTTAAAGGTTTAATTTATGAAAATGTAAATTTCTTCAATAGTCTAGTGTCTGTAATATTGGCTAAATAGTAGTGCCGATATACATTTTTTTTAATTAAAAAAATATGCTACTCCTCCAGTTGAATTTTAGGACACATTCTGTGAAAAAAATAGTTCAAAATTGTACATAAATAGCTTTTGAGTACTAAGCACAAAAAGTCTTTTTAATTGGCTAATTAAATTAAAAATAATTACATAAAACATGACATGCAAGGATAAAAAGCTCAATGTCTAATGAACAAAGCTTCAACTAAAACCAACTTATAAGTTAGCAAAGAAATCCATAATAATGGTCAAATTTTTGATTGCCATTTGGTTTCCTTTGCTTTCTTAAAAAAACATTTTGCAACGCACTTCAAAATCAAAAGACAAATAGCTCTTAATTAAATGCTTTAATGTAAAAAAGACCATGTAGAGATTTTGACACTTACTTTTTCTTTTAATGATTACAACCCAATAACTAGAAAGCAATATGTAGCAATATTGGATATATTTAACTATTTTATTTAGTCCTTTAAGGCTAAATATTAGCCACAGAAAATAGCTGATTAGCAGTAAAGGTTAGAATACAAACAAAATTACTCACTGGAATCAAAATGTAATATAAAAGATTGAAATATTCAGGAATTTTATTAATTCATTAATAAATTTTACTAGTTTTAATTTTAATAGCCTAGCTTAGAGTTTTTATTATAATTGTTAAGAGTAAACCTAACTATAGGCTAACCAAAATATACTGAAAACATTTATTTTGTATCACTTAAGGGTAATCACTACTTCACTAAACTTATGGTTTATCAACCATTATCAACCATGCAAAATTTATCAAATGAAAAGTAATTGTACTTTAATATACAAGCGTAGCAATGCCTCTACAAATGTATTAGATAAAAAAATTGCAATGCTTCAAGTATACAAAGATAATTTCAATGAAATAAGTTTTTTCTCAACTTAATTGCCTAGCTTGTCTATTTATATTTCATATATTTTTTAGAAGTTTATTTAAATAATATAGAAATAATAAAGAAAAGCTGGATAAAAATGGTTCACAATACTTTAGATTTTTGGAAGCATTTATATAGCATATATAATATAGAAGGGTTAGATTGGAAATAAATGAGCCTAAAATTAATTATAATATTTCTAATATTGTTAATTATCAAAAAGTCCACCCTTAATTTATAGGCCTAGTTACTTTTAAGGGGCTAATAGACTTTTATCTTAAGTTTGCATATGTGACTCATGTGACCTCAATTATAGAATAAAATTGCAAAATTGGAAGGGTAACTTATAAGATTGGCAGTGGGATAAGTTATTGGCATCTCATAACTTATCCCTTTGATTTTTACCAAATTTGCCACTTACATTAGCAATTTTGCAACTTACATTGGCAATTTTATGCCTTTTGTGTGTGCTGTGATTGAGCACCAATATGTGCCAAGACCCTTTGAGTGCACTGCAATTTTATGCAAATGTGCACCAAGACCCTTTGTGCATATATGAATTTTCCTCCTCAGAGGCTACCTTCCCAACTATGGATATATATAGGTATTCATATATCCTAGACACATAGTATACTTTATACAAAAAAAGGTATATCCCTTTTTAGTTTCAGATCCTTTGTTTAGTTGAGGATATTGTACTATACTATCTAAAATATCAAAAACATTTAATTAAAACATAAAAAATCATAAAATCAAAAGTAGCTCCAGAATGACTTTATGAAATATAAAACAAAAGTAAAATCTTCATTTCAAAGCTGAAAAAACTGAAATTTACTAAAACTTGCATATAATAGCTAAGGTTATAAAATGTTATAGCTAGACAAAATATATTTTTTAAAAATTGATTACTTATATAGCCAGGCCTACAACTTTTAACACTAGTTGGATCTTCAAAAAGTAAGGTGTCACTTTTTGTTTTTATAGATCAGAGCTACATAGAAAAATAAAAAAATAAAAATCTTATTCTTACTGAACTGTCTATTCCAGGATGGAATTCTTGCAGAAAAATAGCAACGCATTTTTGCATTTCAGCAGAAAAATGCGATAATGCGACAAAATTACAGTAAAAAATGCGCATAATATGAAGGGTCTTTGCGGATTTTGGCACACAAGCATGGCACACACAGGTTTTTGGGGCAAAATTGTCTGCGGGACTTTTTGGTCCCTCCAATTTTTGCCCCCAGTAAGTGCACATCTGTGCCACCTTCCTGAGTATGGATTGCAACAAATGAAATTATTTTGTGCTTTATTTGAAAGTCGCATTTTTCTGTTTTGCATGCTGAATGCAAGAATTCCATCCTGGTGTCCATTAAATGATGGGCAAATGCCAAATGAAATGGTATACACCATTGATTCTCAGACTCTATATTCATGTTATACATATGCTACAAAATACTATAGTAGCTAGGGCCTATAAAAAAGTAATAAGCAAAATTTTTGGTAGATTTTACATGGCCTAGCTAATCAATTACTAGACCAAGAAGTCAATAGGATTGATATAAAAACTACCTCATTTTATCAAAGCTCTAAATTATTAGTTTTATAAGACGCTGATTTGTTTTATGTAAAGAAAAAACACTTTCTCGCTTGGCTTTATGATGCTTCGAAGCTTTAGGGCCTACATACTAGGCTAGGCATAATCCTACCTACTCGAAATTTGTGTTTTAGTTTTAGTTCTTGGCTAGCTGGCCTGGCGAGAACTAGTATATTAAAATGAGTAGAGCACAGCTACTTAATTAACTGTGCATAAAAGAGCATTTTCACTACAGTTAAAATACATAAGCATCGCAGTATTTCAACTCCCGATTAACACGAATGCGTCACCAATGAGCACACCAAAGTTATAATTATTACGACGCGCGCGCGATATTTTTACAGGAACTGCTGTTTAAATTAAAAAACTACTTTTCGGTTTAAAACAAACTGCGGCACAATAATACAGTTAAGAAACAAGCTTAAAATGTTTTTTTTAGAATCAAAATGCAGATAATTATACATGACATGTCAAAATTTCATTTATGCTCTAGGGACTAGCCAGTGCCAAAACGCATTATTATAGTAAGGCTCTCATACCAAGTGAAATATTGTTTTAAGAATAATTCCAATTAGAGTTTGCGACAGTTATTTTTTCAGTTAAAAAGGAAGCATTTGCAAATAATTTGGAAAAACTTTTTATGACTTTTTGAAAATAAAGTAAAATAAAACCAGTACGGTATTTTGCAAGCGAGCACATGTAAATAAATAATTTTATTTTGTTAGTCAACAACCTAATTTTAGAACTTTTTCGAGCATAGGGGCCGCGATAGGACCCAAGGCTGAAATAAAATGATATACACCAACGCACTTTTTCGTAATCTTTTTTCTTTCTGACAAGAAAACGTTTGCATGTTGTTCTGGATAAGCCCGACGAAGGAATCGGGCTTGGCTGAAGAGGCGTGGCATGGACTGCTGGCATGTGCGACGTGACGGTGCAGCTGCGGCATCGGCTGACGAACTCCTCGGTCTGAGTTGCCATCCTTGGCCACCAGAGACCTTCGTGCTGAGTTTGCGAGCGTCTTCTGTGTGCATTGATGCCCCTGGTGTGCGAGCTCGATCATCTGCTGGCGCATGGCTGCTGGCACGACGATCTTCTGGTCGCGCAAAAGGACTCCATCTGCTGCCGACAGCTCCTCCCCAGGCGCGTGCAGCGAGTGCATCTCAGCGCTCGAGGGGTCCCATAGGCCGCTCTGCGTTGCAGCGATGGCCGCCCGGATGACTGAATCGCTGGCAGAGCTTTTGCGGACGTCCTCAAGCGTCAGCGCGTTCGGCACGGCTGCCTGCACCACGGCGTTGATGTAGGACTCGACAGAGCGCTGTCTGGTCTCCCGGCTGGTCTCCCGCACAGCGCGGATGGGCTGCCTTCTTTCTTGCGCTCAGGGGCTGCCTGCTGAGAATGTCAGCGGCGTTCGAAGCCCCCGGCCGGTATTCGAGCTTGAATGCCAGGTGTTGAATGCGCAGTGCCATGCGCTCAACCCGTGATGGGGGCCGCGACCCAGGCGCGAACATAGCTGTCAGCGGCTTGTGGTCGGAGATCACAGAAAACTCGGGCGCCCCGTGCAGGTAGTATTCGAATTTAAGGCACCCGAACTTCACCGCCAGCGCCTCCTCCGTCTGCGAGTACCGCCGCTCTACGTCAGAGAGAGTCCGGCTGGCGTGCGCGACCGGCCTTGAGCTGCCGTCGCGCTGCACTTGTGCCAGGATGGCGCCGAGACCGCTCGGCCCTGCGTCCACGATGAGCTGCGCGCGCAGTCGCCTATCGAAGAATGCCAGGGTCGTGGGCTCTGCGATGCTGCGCTTCAACTGCGCAAAGGCGCCGGCTTGCTCGGTGCCCCACTGCCATTCGACGCTCTTCTTTGTCAGTCGCCGCAGCGGTTCGGCCACTCTCGCCAGATGCGGTGTGAACACTGTCAGGTAGTTCACGAGTCCCAGGAATGCAGCTGGCTGATGCTCTCCGGCTCCGAGACAGGCGTCCAGGCTGTTGTGGTGTTCCTCCCTGGACTGGCCGAACACGACCACGTCATCGTGGATTCCAATTCACGTTGGGCAGGCCTGCTAGCACCCGGCTCATGACGCTCTGCAGGATCTCCTGGGCTGTGGACAGGCCCATGCACAGTCGGGTGAGCCGGCGGAGCCCTCGAGGTATCGAGAAAGTGAGCAGGTTGTATCGAGAAAGTGCAGTCACAGGTACCTGGAAGAATGCCAGGGTGTCCACGGTCACCTCCTCAAACGAAGGAAGTGCCGTTCATGAATGTCATAGCGGTCGACATCACGCAGGTCCTGCGTTATCTGTACCTCGCCCGGCTCCTTCTTGGGCACGACGACCATCCGCGCCACCCATGGCACCGGGCCCTCGACGGGCTCGATAATGCCGAGCTGCTCCAGCAGCTGCAGCTCCTTGTCCACGGCTTCTGCCAGGCGAATCGGCACCTTCGATGGGGCAGACTGGACGGGCGCCATCGGGCAGGTGGATGCTGGCCGGGGCTCCGTTGAAACATCCGACGCCGTTGAACACGCTGGCGTGTCTTCGCAGCACCTTGCCGATGGCCTCGACGTCGCTCTGTGGAACTCCGCTGGCGCTAGTGTCGCTGAGTAGATCTCGGATAGCCACGCAGGCGTCAGCGACTTGCATTACCTGCTGGCTGACTGAACGCTGCTGCGGCTCTCCTGGCTTCTCGCTCTCTATCACGCTGGCCTGCTGCTCCACCGCTTCTTTGGCTCTGGCCTTCTTGAGCACGTCTGCCAAGGAGATGTTGCTGGTCTGCAACAGGTCTCTCCTGAGCCTCTCCGATTCACAGTAGGCGACGATCTTGTCCCTGATCAGTGGGTCTCTCAGGTTGCCGAACTCGCACGGCTCCGCCGCCTTGCGAAGTCGCTGATACCACTGCTCGATTGACTCGCCCATCTGCTGCCTGCACGTCTCTCTGAAAACGCAATGTTGTTTTCGTCCCAGAGCTCCTGTACTTTTTCTGCGAGACTTTTGTGGTCCTCTCCCGCCTCGATGTCATTCTCCTTCACGATGGCCTGTAACTCCTCGCCCGCGGCATACAGCAATAGCTGCTGAGCTCGCTTGGCATCAGTGATTCCTGAGCTGCGATGGAGGTGTTGAACCGGCGCACCCATGCTTTCCAGCGAGAGTGAAATTTGCTCAGTCATGGCTTAATTAAGAGTTCTTGGCTTACGACGCCATTGTAATAACCAAAGCAGAGGCCGCGATTTATTGCGTAGACGAAAATGCTTACTCTCGGCCCGAATTAGCGGTTGTCCATGTGCTCAAAGTATACTCAGCAACTACGCCGCGAGGAGGGAAGGGTGATTGAATTAATAATAAACGCCAGTCGCAAAAAAATCACAAGTTTATTTTCTATGCAATATGCAGTTAGAATCGCAATGCTTAATACCGCGTGTGGGATCCCCTTGCACGCAGAAGAGCGGCGACTCTGCGGGCATCCCCAAGATGAGGCGGCGCAGAAAGTCCTGGGGAATTTTCTGCCAAGCGTTTGCAATGGCGTGACGCAGCTCCGCAACATTCTGTGGTGGTATTCTCTTTTCGAATGCAGCGCTTTAGAAAGTCCCAGACATGCTCGATTGGATTCATGTCTGGGGACCGCGAAGGCCAGCGCAGAGTGAGGATCAGTAGCTGCTATTTCACTTGACCAACAGCATCGGCTCGGTGTGGCGGCGCGTTATCATCCTGGAGAATGTCGGCAAACGGTAGGAACCGAGTCTGCAGAAGATCTGCGTAGCTATTAGCGTTTACGTTGGCATCCAGGAAGACGATATCCGTCCTTGAATGTAGCGAGATGCCGGACCAAACGTGCACTGTACATGCTGCTGCTGCTCCTCCTAACCCGGTTCTTAACAAAAGCGGATGCGACCATCTGCTTGGAAAAGTCGGAACCGGTTCTCGTCAGTGAAAACAACGCGTCGCCACTGCTGCTGCCTCCAGTGGACGCGCCGCATCGCCCACTGCTCTCGGCTGGCGATGTGGGCAGGACCGAGTCGAGGCAGCTTACGCATCTTGCGAGAGCGAAGGCCGGCCTCCCGAATTCGACGTCGAACTGTCTGGGCGCTCAGTATGTTTCCTGCTCTGCTTCTCTCACCTCACATCAGACGGAGCGTGCCGCAAGTTGCGTAACTCACAGCAAGTGAGAAAAATTCCATCTCGTTTGGAGGGTGGAACTTTTGACTGTTGCTGATGGAATAGGCCCTAGAAAAATAAATAAAAATGTTCGTTTTTCTAATTTTGAATTGCCGCCTATTTTTTGTTTTAATGTGCGAATAATAAAAATTCCTTTTTTTGTTTAAATGCGCGAAAATAAAATTTTTGTAAAATTTTATATGTAGCATTAAAACAAATATTAACGAATTTTCTGTATAAAAGGAGCCAGAAGAGCGATAAATAAACTCGTTTCGGAGTGTAAGGCGATCTTTGAACCACCTTTGTGAGCAAATCGTTCGTTGAAGAGATTCTTAAAGAGAGGACTTAGTCATTTAACGGCCTCAGAGCCAGTAAGGGCCATTAGTGTCAAGTGAGCCAGAGTGCTATTTGAGCCAGAGTGCTATTGGGCCAGAGTGCTATTTGAGCCAGAGTGCTATTGGGCCAGAGTGCCAAGTGAGCCATAGTGCTATTGGGGCCAAGCGCCACTACATGAAATACTAGGGACTAAAGTTAGGGACTGAAGATAGGTAATTAGGGCCTGAAGTTTAGAAATCTAGGGATCGAAAGCCGTGACCCTCTGATCCACGGAAACGCCTCTCGGACAAATTCAGTGCTTACCGCTCGGCACTGCAAATCGCTACCAGGAGATTAGGAAAAGTAGAGAGAGAGGAAAACCACTGGTACACTGAGTATATTTAAGTGTGCGATGGCTTGACCACCCCAACACACTCGCCAATCATTCTGCACAGCGTACATCTGCGCATGTACGCAGCGGGCTACACCTTACTTGTCTTCCTCTCTGGCATCGACCGCCCCTCCCCCTTTTCGGAGAAGGAAGAAAAATGCAGTAAGGGGGGACCAAGCGAATTTTCACGAAAAAGCCATCCGGACTCGAACCGCCCCCCCCCCCCTTCGAACCGAACTCATAATTAAGGGTCCGCCCCCCCTTCACAAAATTCTGGTTGCGCCACTGCAGCGGGAAAAACATTGACACGCAGACGTCTGAAGGGCAAACGTCGGTGGGCAAACATCGGCAAGCAAACGTCCGGCAGGAAAAAATCGATGGACAAACAACTATAGACCCTCTTAGTTAGACCCCTCTCTCGATCTGGGGAATTCACACTCTTTCAAACTGTTCAAAACCAGTTGTAGTCTGCTCACTTGAAAAAGATAGAAAAGGTAAGTACCTTCAGTAAATTTCACTAATTTATGAGTTTAAATGAGCATGTTTTATCTCCTTGGCTTCTAATTTGTTGTTCTTCTAGAGGTTTCTTGGAAATGGTGCACCTATGAATCACCGGGTTGGGCAGTTTCTGTTTGTCTTTCTTTTCTTTCAAATTTAACTTGTTGACGATCGATCCAGTTTGTAAGTGCGTAAGAACAGCTCAGTCGAAGTAGCTGAAAAAGTAAATTATAAGATAAAAGTTTTTTATCAATATTTATTGTAATTTTTTCAGAGCGCTTGCCTATTTCTCACCTATCTTCTATTTAAAACAGTGCTTAAGCCTTTAATATGCAGAGACCTTTTTTCGCTGGGCCAATTATGCAATTTGGCATAATTACCTAAATTTGATCATGCCGTTATGGATTCTTTTATGTCAAGTTTGTAAACTCAAAATAATGCTATACGTAAATGATATTTCTTTCAGTTTCAGTTTTATTTTAGATATCAAAAATTGTGAAAACCAATTATGCCATTGGGCATAATTGGCTAAATTTGATTATGCCATTTGAAATTTGAAATTGGCATGGCATACTGGTGACACAAAAAACCTAATACGTAACTCAGACAACATATATTTATTTGATACAAAAGTATTTTACCCATTGTAAGTGTTGCCTTTGTAAATATGGAATTGATGTTTTGTAATGCCAATGACAATGAAAATCATTATAAAATTTAAACATTAAGGGCATGCATAAATAGGTAGATTTCAAAGAAAATACTTAGCCAATCTAAAAAACTCACCTATCCATTGAAACTTTGTTTTAAAAAAAGTTGAAACTTCTATACTAGTTTTCATCATGGGTTCACTTCCATTCAATAAATTATTTTGAGTGGATTTTTGAAATTGTAGGAATGATTACAGTGTTGTGGCACAAATTTAAACTTTGTTGACATAGCTATGCATGGCATAATGTAATATCTATGGGCAAAGAAAAAGTTCTGGCAAATGCATAGTATATTACCAAAGCTCTTTGGCATATCTGCAAGAATTCCTGTGGCACCTAAAATGTCCTTAGCCTCACTTTGGGTGGTTACTCTAATATATCTGGGAGTAGTACCCATTGTGAATAAAGAATGGATCCTAGTCACTTTGTCAACTTCCATTTCGTCATCTGGGCAATTCATCAAGCATCCCAAAAATTGGTCACTTCGCCAACTAGCCACTGGGGCTGTCTAAAAATTTGGTCACTTCGTCAACTTTCGTTTACAGGGATGATTCAAACATTATATATAAGGTGCCCTTAATTTAAACCTTGGTGACTTGGTCTATTTTTTTAATTGTTAAACAATTAGACTTTTCGAAAACTGCAAGAGAGACTTAATTTAAAATTTTACAATTAAAACCCATAGAAAATATTCGAGCTAAAACGAAAAGGAGCCTCTTCACGAAGCGATTCCAGAACCAGAACTTTACAAGAAATATAACAGCTTAACAAAAAATAACACTATTTTTTCATTGTCGTAAATCTTAAATCTATTGCAAAAATTTACATTAAATATAAGTAAATTTTAGTTTTTGAAAACAAATAAACTGAATACAAAACTGCAGCCTATTCGCCGCTGAAAAGTTATACTTCGCAAAATGGTTCTGGTTCTAGAACCAGAACCAACAAAATGAAGAGGCTCAAGATGCGAATACGGATTGTATGCTGAAAGTACATTTCCTAGAAATGATCATTCCGTAGACCATTTTAACACCGTAAATTTAGTCAATGCACCTTCAACTGCTCAGTTAGCTGTAGCCAAAGATTTCCTGTCAAATTATTCACAATCCTGATTAATTATTCTGCAGTTATTTATTTAAATTTTGGCTATTTGGTCTATCAACCTTTGAAAAATAGCTTTTTAAAATCTTGTCACTTCGTCAACTTCAAATCAGCGCACCCGTTTACCCTGGTCACTTCGTCAACCAGTTGACAAAACTGCATTTGACGAAGTGACCAGCACCCTAGAGAATAGCTACAATAGACAAAATTATAGACAATTCACAAGCATTATCTTTGAGCTATAGATTTAGCATTCAGTTTGTTCATTCTAGGTTTTGTATATCCAACTTGTTTTTCATTGCTAAGTTCAAAAATCCATTCTACAACAATAACAACAAGATATGCTGTTAGGTAGAAAAGCAGCATAGCTATGCCTAGATTTTCTTCCTTTCTTATTTCTAGAACTTAGACTAGAGCCTAACTTATTTCATAGAATTTGCTTAGGCCTAATTGCAAATTTGTATAATAGCATTTCACTGCACTAGCTTTTAGTGTTTACCATGAATTGGTAATGCTAACTAAATTGCAGAATGGTACAAAATGGTGTAGATTATGAATTTTCTTTAAAATGCTGCATATAAGAAAGTTCAAATTTAACTTTCTAATCAATGGTAGCTAGCTTTATTTAATTCATCAATTTGTTGATCAGAAAATGTTGACTAATTTGGCATTGAAGCAATCACAATTTTTTCTAGTATTAAATATGATTTGTCCAATGAGTTCTAAGAAACATTTAAGATGTAATCCATTAATATACCTATTCCACATTTTAGTTACATTAGTAGTAAACCTATTCTGAAAATAGGGTAGTATCTAGATTAGAAGGTTGCAGCCCTTGCTCTAATCCATAGTTTGGAAGACCCTAGATGCATGTCAGATTCTAAACTCCAAATTTTTGTGTACACTAGAATATACCATAAATTTTCTTTAGTGGAGCAAAAAACTACACTATATTTTTAAAGTAATCTTCTTATTTTTTCAATTATCATACTTTATCTGTTATTTACCCTGTTGTTGCTTCTGTTTGACACTTTTCTTTAAACTTTGTTATTATTTTTGCTGGTTTTAATAGCTAGGAAGGACAAATTTGCATTGAAAACTGAATAAATAGCATGATGATTGTGATTTGTGAAATTCATAATCCATTCTTATTACTTTTCTTAATGAAATTTATGCAATATATAGACATTTTAAAGGCAAGAAATATATTAACATTAAATATTCAAAATATTCAGTAGTTAAATCAGTTAAATAAGATATTCAAATTGAATCAATTTGGTTTAAAAAGTCATATTTGTTCCCTACCTGCATAGTCCCCTTGTAGGGATATACTAAGAGAGAATTTTTTGAACTTGGAAAGTAAGATAGAAGGAATGCAAGGGTCTGATAAATTTGTGTTGTTTTTAGTTTAAGAAAAAGAAAGCAACTATTTTTTTAATATTATTTTCATTGATTCATAATATATTAATTTAAATATCTTCTTCTGTTCTAACTTAGTATTAAAAAAATAAATTAGAAACAAATTGTCCAAAGAATTCGTAATTATATATCTTTATTAGGCTTGTTTATTTTTAATATTCTATTTCTCTTAGTATTTTTTAGTAATTCTAGACTCTAACTCACTCCCTAGCTTGTAGTAGCTTTTTTATTTGCAAAACAAACTTGGCATCTATTTTTGGTTTTCCATAATTCTGTTAGTAATCCTTTTAAATGTTGAATTGCCATACAGTTGCTTATTTTAATGGATTTTTAGTTCTCTCTATACTCCTTAATGCAGCTTAATGCACTGCATAAAGCATGCATGGTGTGCAAACTATATCATTGTATTTATTCTTCATCTTTTAAATACTATTTTCAGAGGACAGCATTTTGATTAAATTGCATCCAACTTTTCAATTTGCTGCTGCTTGCTGCTTTTGGCAGTTAAAGCTTAATTTAAACAGACAGGAAAATTGCATTAAACAATGGAAAACACGCTGGCCTCTAGAGGAAGCCATGAAAGTGCAGCAGTTGACGCAGCATCTGCTAATGCAGCATCGGAAGTAGCTAACAGTTTGAATTTGCTAGCTAAATCCAGCCTGAATGAGGATGGCAGCATCAGTAGGCTAGCGCTTGACCGAGCTCGCAAACGGAAGCTATTAACACGGAGAGATGATGAAGCGCAGATTGGCGCTATTGTTGACAAGATTGTCAGCCAGCATAGCGATAGCGTTGCCAGGCTTCTTGACCAAGTGTGCGAGTCTGCAACCGACCACGGCGCTCCCAATGGTGATGAGGAGCTCGATGATTTAGCTGAATGTTTGCTATCCGAGACACAAGTAGCACTGTCCCACTGCATACCTTCTAACGGGTCTTCTTCTAGTAGCAAGCGAAGGCGGACTAATGGCAATGTTGCTAGTTCTCAAAGACAATCGGCCGTTCCTCCAAGAGATTCTCCTCCTTCGTTTGACCCAGTCGGTGAGCTGCAGAACTACGTGGATTGCTGTATGACTGCTTCGTGCAATTTGCAGCTGCTCAGCGGTTCGGATGAGGCAAGCAGCAGCGGCACCGACTTTCCTGCGTCTGTTGGTAATAAACCGGTTGCGCTTGGATTGATTGATGGCTTTTTATAAAACCGCTACCCCCATTTAGGCAGATCCGACAGCCACCCTGTCTGATCCTCAGATTCGACAGCCACCCTGTCTGATCCTCAGATTCGACAGCCACCCTGTCTGATCCTCAGATTCGACAGCCACCCTGTCTGATCCTCAGATTCGACAGCCACCCTGTCTGATCCTCAGATTCGACAGCCACCCTGTCTGATCCTCAGATTCGACAGCCACCCTGTCTGATCCTCAGATTCGACAGCCACCCTGTCTGATCCTCAAATTCAACAGCCACCCTGTCTGATCCTCAGATTCGACAGCCACCCTGTCTGATCCTCAAATTCAACAGCCACCCTGTCTGATCCTCAGATTCGACAGCCACCCTGTCTGATCCTCAGATTCGACAGCCACCCTGTCTGATCCTCAGATTCGACAGCCACCCTGTCTGATCCTCAGATTCGACAGCCACCCTGTCTGATCCTCAGATTCGACAGCCACCCTGTCTGATCCTCAGATTCGACAGCCACCCTGTCTGATCCTCAGATTCGACAGCCACCCTGTCTGATTCTCAGATTCGACAGCCACCCTGTCTGATCCTCAAATTCAACAGCCACCCTGTCTGATCCTCAGATTCGACAGCCACCCTGTCTGATCCTCAAATTCAACAGCCACCCTGTCTGATCCTCAGATTCGACAGCCACCCTGTCTGATCCTCAGATTCAACAGCCACCCTGTCTGATCCTCAGATTCGACAGCCACCCTCCCTGATTTCAACGCAGATAGTACAAATCCCGCTCATAAAAATACGATCGTTTTGTGTTTGCCGCTAATTCTACCATTAACATTACTAATCCATGCCCACACATTAATCGCTTCCATTTAGACCAGCTTATATCAGCTTGCATGGCCAAGTCGCCCAGCTTGGCTACCCAAATACGCCGTCTTGGCCGAAGCCTGGCCCGTCACTCTCGCGCCGTTGTCGCAGGAGCCGCCGTAGGGCGCTCGAACCCGGACCTGACGCTTGCCGATTTGAAGCAGAGTTTGACAGGAATTTTGCAGGACAATCTGCAGTCCACTGCTGACGCCTGCTTGGGTTAGTTTTTAATGTTCTTAAAATTGTTCACTCCAATTTTACCTAAATGTCAATCCTAAATCTCTTTAGATCCCATTTTAATCCCATAAAATGTCACTTTTAACCTTTCCTAACCTTGATTCCCTCACCCTTATCTATTGCAGCAGCATCCCAGACGCAGCCTCCTAATACAACTCGTCGGCCTCTTCAACGCCTCTCTCGTCTTCCCATCGATGGCGCGAGTCGCCTAACGAGACGAGCCAACGCCGCCCTGCTGGAGGAATCTCTGCCTGCAGGACTGCGACGTCAGCTAGACGAGGCTGCCCGAGCCGCACTGAAAGAGTGGCTGGCTCAGGGAGGCCAACTTGGCGATGTTGCCGGTGCCAATGGTGAGGCTGATGATATGAGGCTTGATTTTTCAGGCTGAAAGCACTTTAAGTGGTGTCATCATTCCTTGTTATTAGGTTATCATTTAGAATCATTAAAACATGATAATCTTTTTTAAAGATTAAGTCATAATTTTAAAAGATTATGAAACAGTTTTTAAGATTACGTCATCATTTTTAGTGATTATGTCATCATTTTTAGTGATTACGTCATCATTTTTAGTGATTACGTCATCATTTTTAGTAGTTACGTCATCAATCACAATCAAAATAGGTCAGGCTACGAGTCACTTCATACTGCCAGCCACTATTTCACCTTTTTAAACAGACCCCAAGCAACAATCACGAAACGTTCGCAATCTCGGCTTCGCTTTGCTGCGTTATCTGGACGGTTACTATGCAGGCGGCGGCCTTGGCAACCAGACGCGTAGCCAGCTCTATCCCGACTGTCTGACCGCCGCCAGATCCTCAACCAGCGACGACGACAGCAACGGCGATTCAGGCAGCAGCGGCAGCCCCTACGGGCAGGTCGGCAACGTCGACTTTGACTATCTGGAAGTTGCTGACGATGTCGAAGATTTCGTCGACAAAGCGGCCGACGCTGCCGGCGCCGGATCTTTAGTTCGGCGTAGGATTCGTCGACTTCGTCGACAGTTAAAATCGGCGACACGAAAATGCCTTGTCCAGTTGGCCAGCGACAATCGTTCTGTTGTTGAGCCGCCGCCGCCGCTGACGAGAGTCGCCGCCAGTCGGAGCCTTCCAGCTGGACTGTCGAACTCGGCTCTGACGGCGTGTCGGCGACAGGTCGACGTTAGTCGACAAATATCGCTGACGCCGGGGTTAAATTGGCCCGCTGATTTGACATTCGATGGGCGGCGGCCGGTTTCAGCCAGGGGTAAGCGGCGTATGAAGCATGTGGGACAGCTCTGAACAATCTGGTGGTTTTGATCCCCAATCTGGATACTTTAATCCCCAATCTGGTATCTTTGATCCCCAATCTGGTATCTTTAATCCCCAATCTGGAAGCTTTAATCCCCAATCTGGAAGCTTTAATCCCCAATCTGGAAGCTTTGATCCCAAATCTGGTAGCTTTAATTTCCAGTCTTGTGGCTGTGATCCCCACTCTGGATTCTGGAAGCTTTAATCCCTAATCTTGTGGCTGTGATCCCCACTCTGGAAGCTTTAATCCCTAATCTTGTGGCTGTAATCCCCACTCTGGATTCTGGAAGCTTTAATCCCTAATCTTGTGGCTGTGATTCCCAAATCTGGTAGCTTTGATCCCTAATTAGGTAGCTTTGATCCCCAATCTGGTAGCTTTGATCCCCAATCTGGTAGCTTTGATCCCCAATCTGGTAGCTTTGATCCCTAATTAGGTAGCTTTGATCCTCAATCTGGTAGCTTTGATCCCTAATCTAGTATCTTTGATCCCCAATCTGGTAGCTTTTATCCCCAATCTGATAGCTTTTATCCAGAATCTTGTGGCTTTGATTCCCTATCTGGAAGCTTTGATCCCTAATCTAGTAGCTTTGATCCCCAATCTGGAAGCTTTGATCCCCAATCTGGAAGCTTTGATCCCCAATCTGGAAGCTTTGATCCCCAATCTGGAAGCTTTGATCCCCAATCTGGAAGCTTTGATCCTCAATCTTGTAGCTGTGATCCCCAATCTTGTAGCTCTGATCCCAAATCTGGTAGATTTGATCCCCAATCTGGTAGCTGTGATCCCTAATCTGGTAGCTTTGATCCCCAATCTGGAAGCTTTAATCCCCAATCTAGAAAGCTTTAATCCCCATTCTGGAAGCTTTAATCCCCAATCTGGAAAATTTAATCCCCAATCTGGTAGCTTTGATCCCCAATCTGGAAGGTTTGATCCCAAATCTGGTAGCTTTAATTCCCAATCTTGTGGCTGGATACTTTAATCCCCAATCTGGTATCTTTGATCCCCAATCTGGAAGCTTTAATCCCCAATCTAGAAAGCTTTAATCCCCAATCTGGAAGCTTTAATCCCCAATCTGGAAGCTTTGATCCCAAATCTGGAAACTTTAATCCCCAGTCTTGTGGCTGTGATCCCCACTCTGGTAGCTGTGATCCCCAATCTGTTAGCTGTGATCCCCAATCTTGTAGCTCTGATCCCAAATCTGGTAGATTTGATCCCCAATCTGGTAGCTGTGATCCCTAATCTGGTAGCTTTGATCCTCAATCTGGTAGCTTTGATCCCAAATCTGGAAACTTTAATCCCCAGTCTTGTGGCTGTGATCCCCACTCTGGTAGCTGTGATCCCCAATCTGTTAGCTGTGATCCCCAATCTTGTAGCTCTGATCCCAAATCTGGTAGATTTGATCCCCAATCTGGTAGCTGTGATCCCTAATCTGGTAGCTTTGATCCTCAATCTGGTAGCTTTGATCCCCAATCTGGAAGCTTTGATCCCCAATCTGGAAGCTTTGATCCCCAATCCGGAAGCTTTGATCCCCAATCTGGAAGCTTTGATCCCCAATCTGGAAGCTTTGATCCTCAATCTGGTAGCTTTGATCCCCAATCTGGAAGCTTTGATCCCCAATCTGGTAGCTTTGATCCCCAATCTGGAAGCTTTGATCCCCAATCTGGAAGCTTTGATCCCCAATCTGGAAGCTTTGATCCTCAATCTTGTAGCTGTGATCCCCAATCTGTTAGCTGTGATCCCCAATCTTGTAGCTCTGATCCCAAATCTGGTAGATTTGATCCCCAATCTGGTAGCTGTGATCCCTAATCTGGTAGCTTTGATCCTCAATCTGGTAGCTTTGATCCCCAATCTGGAAGCTTTGATCCCCAATCTGGAAGCTTTGATCCCCAATCCGGAAGCTTTGATCCCCAATCTGGAAGCTTTGATCCCCAATCTGGAAGCTTTGATCCTCAATCTGGTAGCTTTGATCCCCAATCTGGAAGCTTTGATCCCCAATCTGGTAGCTTTGATCCCCAATCTGGAAGCTTTGATCCCCAATCTGGAAGCTTTGATCCCCAATCTAGAAGCTTTGATCCCGAATGCTTAGGAACGCCATCTTCCCCACCCGACCCTTGCAGCTGGCATCTGGCAGCCGCACCATCGCCATCGCCCGCCTCTCCATCATCACTCTTCTTCTTCGCAGCTCTCCCAGCCGCCGCCGCCGCTGCCGCCCCCTGCCGCTGCTGATCCCCTTGCCGCGGCCGCCGCATCTCAATTATCGGGGGGCTCCTCGACGATGACCTATCGCGAACGACAGGAAGCGATGATTCGAAGCTACAAGCTCGGCCTGGCCGACGCCTTTGAAGACGACGAGGCGCCGCCGCCGTCGCAGCCGCCGATGTCCATGGAACTGCAGACGAAGCTTCTAGCCGCTCTGGCCGCATCCAAGCAGCAACAGCAGCAACAACTACAGCCAGTCACGTCTGCAGTTTCATCCTTTTTAAGTCATCCTATGGTTAGTTGTCGATAGATCTAACCGAGTTCTAGTTTTCACATCCTTAATCTATTGTTTTGAATCTAATTCACGTAGTCAGATCCTCTAAATCACTTCCAAATCGTCATTTTGTGATCCCCAATACGTAACGTAACTTTAGATTCTCAATACCCGCATTATATAAGCAATTTTTTCCTTTATTCCGTCCAGCCGACGGTTCCACCGCGACCGCAGCCGCCGCCTCCGCCGCCGCCGCCGCCGCCTCTATTCCACGTAGTTGGCGTCTCCGACAATGCCGAATGCGCCGCCTTGGCCAATCATTTAGCCAGTTTAGGCCACAGACAGTGCGACCCGTGTCACGCCTCGTTGCTGTTGGATTCCAGAAGGCAACAGCAGCAGCAGCATCTTGTCGTGTACGTTCACGTCTCCGACTTGGACAGGTTGCCATGGCAACTGCCCGGCCTGTTGCAGCTTCGCAAACGTCGCGACGTCAGATTTCTGGCTTTCGAGTCGGCCAAAGCTGCGGCGGCTGCCGTCTGCGCTTCTACTGGTGAGCTTGTTGTGTGGCATAACCTGGTTTTTTAATTCTGCCCCCGTATTATCAAGCTGGACTTATTACCTGCCAAGATCATCAAGATAGCATTTATCTCTTCCCAGATCCCCAAGATAGCACCAACGTCTTCCCAGATCCCCATGATTGCACCAATCTCTTCCCAGATCCCCAACATAGCACCAATCTCTTCCCAGATCCCCAACATAGCACCAATCTCTTCCCAGATCCCCAAGATTGCACCAATCTCTTCATAGATCCTCAAGACTACACCTGTATGTTCCCAAATCTGTCTGTTATTTAGATATTCTAAATCAACATCCTCAACCTAAAGATTCCAAACACTTAATTCAACCAGAGCCACCCTCTGCACTGCTCTTTTTGAGCCTCCAACTCAGCCTCATCGCTGGCTGCCTCTCTGCAGCCCCTGTTCCCAGCCAACGGCGGCCCCTGCCTGCTTCTCGCCGACCCCCTGCGCTGCCGGCCCGACAGCCTGACCCGCCTGCTGGCCGCCGCCGGCCGCCGCGACAGCCGCTGGCCAATCGGGATTCGAACTCGCGACCTTCAACGCCTTCGTGACATGGCCGCGTCGTTGTTATCGTCGTTGTCTCCGACTGAGCGGGACCGGCTGGCGGCCTGTCTGGCCATGCTTGAGGCCAGCCGCTGGGCTGTCGACTCGCTGTCGCCCGGCGAAGGCGGCTCCGGCGGCTCCGGCCTGCTCGGCTGCGTCGAAGCGCTAGCCGAATTGCAGTGTCGTCTGCGCGACAGGCACAGGGAATTCCTGCTGCTGCTGCCGGACGATTTCAGCGCCGACGACGGCGTTGGCGAGTTGCGTCAGCGGCTGAGCGACTTCGGCTGCGAGGCTGTGACGATTGCTCAGCTTCTGGCTAGGTACAGCGTCGACGCTGAGCTTGATTGCCATGGCAACGACGGCGGTAGCGTTGTGGAGCATTCGGTGAAGAAATCGACGTCTGTGCCATTTTATTCGGATGGTAAGGCTGTTTTGTTATAGTCTTTGTTTTTGTGTTTAGTTGACAAGATGTACGTTGATGTTATTTTATGCTCGTTCTTGGTCTATACTGTTGAAGTAGCCTTCAATACGATGTCTTTGTTCCTGTAGCTGTCGGGTATCGGTCGTTCATTTAGTATTGTTGGCATTACAGTCTTTGTTCCTGTAACCGTCCATATCACGGTCTTTATTCTCATAACCGACCATCAACATTACAGTCTTTGTTCTTGTAAACATTAGCGTCGCGGTCCATGTTCGTGTAACCGTCAGCATTAAACTCTGGTTTTGTAGCTTTCAGCATTGCAGTCTTTGTTCGTGTAACTGTCAGTATCACAGTTTTGCTGTTGTAACAATTAGCATCACAGCGGTCTTTGTTCTTGTAATCGTCAGCATTTCAGTCTTTGTTCATGCTGCCTAAAACTTTAGGCTGTTTTGTAGCCCTTAGCACTAGTCTTTGTTACTGTAACCATCAATTTCAGACGGCGACCCGACTAGCGAGCTGCAGTACCAAGATTATCAGCCCTGTCTGTGCCAAGACGTCATCAAATTGGACTGGCTGACCAATGACGATTTGTCGTGACGTGATTGGTCTCCGAGAGTGCCGGCCCCCCGACCCCGATTATTTAATTAACTAATGAGATGCGCGCGGCTGCTAGTTTTTGTCTTTTCTTCTGTTCATTTTTTTATTAATTATTTTTGAATGTCCAACTGCGTGCTTAGCTTGCTTATTGCGTATTTGCTCAATAATATTTTGACTGTATCTCTGTTTTCCTTGGTTTCCATCAAAAGATATTTATTAATTAATTTTTTGCCTATTGTTTGATACAGTATTTCAGTGATGTACTAAACAGCAACAACAACAAGTAATAAAATACGCCTGTTAGGTCACAAAAATGTACCTGATTGTTACTAAATTAACATCCACCCACTGTGACACCATACATCCTGTCTTACCCACCTGTCTTGGCACCCCTCTGACAACCCCTCTGACACCCCCTCTGACACCTGTCTTGACAACCCTCTGGCACCTGTCTTGACACCCGTCTGACAACCCCTCTGGCACCTGTCTTGACACCCGTCTGACAACCCCTCTGACACCTGTCTTGGCACCCGCCTGACAACCCCTCTGACACCTGTCTTGGCACCCGTCTGACAACCCCTCTGACACCTGTCTTGGCGTCTGTCTGACAACCCCTCTGACACCTGTCTTGGCGCCCGTCTGACAACCCCTCTGACACCTGTCTTGGCACCCGTCTGACAACCCCTCTGACACCTGTCTTGGCACCCGTCTGACAACCCCTCTGACACCTGTCTTGGCACCCGCCTGACAACCCCTCTGACACCTGTCTTGGCACCCGTCTGACAACCCCTCTGACACCTGTCTTGGCGTCTGTCTGACAACCCCTCTGACACCTGTCTTGGCGCCCGTCTGACAACCCCTCTGACACCTGTCTTGGCACCCGTCTGACAACCCCTCTGACACCTGTCTTGGCACCCGTCTGATAACCCCTCTGACACCTGTCTTGGCACCCGTCTGACAATCCCTCTGACACCCCCTCTGACACCTGTCTGACAAACCCTCTGGCACCTGTCTTGACACCCGTCTGACAACCCCTCTGACACCTGTCTTGGCACCCGTCTGACAACCCCTCTGACACCTGTCTTGGCACCCGTCTGACAACCCCTCTGACACCTGTCTTGGCACCCGTCTGACAACCCCTCTGACACCTGTCTTGGCGCCCGTCTGACAACCCCTCTGACACCTGTCTTGGCACCCGTCTGACAACCCCTCTGACACCTGTCTTGGCACCCGTCTGACAACCCCTCTGACACCTGTCTTGGCACCCGTCTGACAACCCCTCTGACACCTGTCTTGGCGTCCCCTCGCCTCCTCTGACACCTGTCTTGGCGTCCCCTCGCCTCCTATGACACCTGTCTTGGCGTCCCCTCGCCTCCTCTGACACATTTTTCCAGTCCCTCTGTCAATATGTCTTAATGCCTTCTCCAATATTGGTTTTGACACCCTCATGACACTAAGGATGATTTTAGCAGTGTTATTTTTCGACATCACATCCAGCTAGTGCGCCCTATGACAACATTATTGGCAGCCTTGTGTAAAATGTTTTACTACTAAAACTGGATGGCTTAAATCGATTATTAAAAAAAACCATTTTGTTGTCATCAACGTTAGCTTTTCGGTTGTTAATTTAAAAAAATATTTTTGCACTGTTTTTTGTTCATTCCCAAACATTTAGTGTTCTCTGATTTCACCCGGTAGACTAAATAAATAACATCTTTTTGTACTCTTGTTGCTGTGAATTTTGCTTCGGGTCTGTTGAATTCACTGACCTTCACACGGATCAGTTTCTTTCAGGCCACGTCTTTGCCGACAATGTAAAGCCCAATTTCCAACGGTGCTGCTAGGGATAAGCTCCTTTTTCAAATATTTCTTATGGTTTGTCCATGTCCATTATCTTGATTGAATTACTAATTACTAATAATTTGTTAGTAATTAATGTTAATGTCCAATAAGTATATTAAAATAATATACAAATCGCAACATCCTTGTTTGTTAAGTAGCTCTGTGTTCTCTTATTAATTTAAAATTACTTTGGAAACCACAGATCCTCATATTGTTTAGTGATTAGAATGCCAGTCTTTAGAAACCGACTAGGATTTTAGGATTATTGACCCTCCAACATCATTCGAGATCTTCGGGTTTTTGGCCCATCAATATCCCTAATCTTCAGTTCGTTGACCCTCCAACAGCATCCCTGATCTTCAGTTCGTTGACCCTCCAACAGCATCCCTGATCTTCAGGTCGTTGACCCTCCAACAGCATCCCTGATCTTCAGGTCGTTGACCCTCCAACAGCATCCCTGATCTTCAGGTCGTTGACCCTCCAACAGCATCCCTGATCTTCAGTTTGTTGACCCTCCAACAGCATCCCTGATCTTCAGGTCGTTGACCCTCCAACAGCATCCCTGATCTTCAGTTTGTTGACCCTCCAACAGCATCCCTGATCTTCAGTTTGTTGACCCTCCAACAGCATCCCTGATCTTCAGTTTGTTGACCCTCCAACAGCATCCCTGATCTTCAGGTCGTTGACCCTCCAACAGCATCCCTGATCTTCAGGTCGTTGACCCTCCAACAGCATCCCTGATCTTCAGTTTGTTGACCCTCCAACAGCATCCCTGATCTTCAGTTTGTTGACCCTCCAACAGCATCCCTGATCTTCAGTTTGTTGACCCTCCAACAGCATCCCTGATCTTCAGTTTGTTGACCCTCCAACAGCATCCCTGATCTTCAGTTTGTTGACCCTCCAACAGCATCCCTGATCTTCAGTTTGTTGACCCTCCAACAGCATCCCTGATCTTCAGTTTGTTGACCCTCCAACAGCATCCCTGATCTTCAGTTTGTTGACCCTCCAACAGCATCCCTGATCTTCAGTTTGTTGACCCTCCAACAGCATCCCTGATCTTCAGTTTGTTGACCCTCCAACAGCATCCCTGATCTTCAGGTCGTTGACCCTCGACAACATCCCGGATGTTTAGATCCTGGGTCTTCTGGTTGTTGAACCCGGATTATCATGTTGTTAAACTAACCCCCCTCAATTGGTCTTGAACGCATGAAATTTTGTGTTGGCCTCGGCAATCAGTACCGATACTAAGTGAAAAATTTTCGGTTCACCTTGTACTTTCAGCGCCAGCCCAGCTGAGGCACCAGCGGCAGCAGCAGAAAGTTTCAGAAAGACTTCACGCCAACTATTTAGCTAACAAACAAATCCACGCGTTATTCAAATCAAAATGCCGCCAAAAAAGAAGGGAGCGGACGAGCAGAAAAACCCGCCAATCATTGGCCGCATGGGCAGCAATTTAAAAATCGGCATAGTGGGCCTACCAAACGTTGGCAAAAGTACATTCTTCAACGTGCTAACTAAGAGCTCGGCTCCCGCAGAAAATTTCCCATTCTGCACTATTGATCCCCATGAGAGCAGGGTTGCCGTCCCAGACGAGCGGTGGGATTGGCTGTGCGAGCACTGGCAACCAGCCAGCCGTGTGCCCGCCTACCTCAACGTCTGGGACATCGCCGGCTTAGTGAAAGGCGCCAGCGAGGGCCAAGGCCTTGGCAACGCTTTCCTTAGCAACATACGCGGTGTTGACGCCCTATTTCACATGATTCGAGCATTCGAATGCGCCGAAGTGACCCACGTTGAAGGTGAAATCGATCCGATTCGCGATTTAGAGATTATCTCCGAGGAGTTGCGGCTCAAGGACGAGGCCTACATTGTGAAGGAGTACGAAAAGCTGGAAAAGGTTGTCACCAGGGGCGGCGACAAGTCCAAGACCGCGATATTCGAAGCCTTCCAAAAGATTCACCGAATAGTTGTTGAAGAGAAACGTTCCCTGCGATTCGAACAGTGGAACGACAAAGAGATCGAAGTGCTGAATGAGCACCTGTTTATCACGGCCAAGCCCATCGTGTACCTGGTGAACCTCAGCGAGAAGGACTACATTAGAAAGAAGAACAAATGGCTGCCTAAAATCAAAGAATGGATTGACAAGCACGATCCGGGTGCCGTTTTGATTCCTCTGTCGGCTGATTTGGAGCTGCGCTGGGCCGACATGTCGTCCGAGGAGCGCGAGGAATTCTCCAAGGCTAACGGGGTTAGCTCGGCGCTGAACAAAATCATCTCAACGGGCTACAAGGCGCTGCAGTTGCAGTACTTTTTCACTGCCGGCAAAGACGAAGTGAAAGCGTGGACAATACCGTTGAATACGAAGGCGCCGCAGGCAGCTGGCAAGATTCACTCCGACATGGAGAATGGATTCATCATGGCCGAGGTTATGAGCTTCGACGATTATAAAGAATGCGGCTCGGAGAGCGAAGTCAAAGCCAAGGGCAAGTACAAGCAGAAGGGTCGCGACTATGTTGTGCAGGATGGCGACATTATTTTCTTCAAGTTCAACGCCGGTGCGGGACTCACAGCCAAGAAGAAATAGTGGGACTGCTGCTGGTTATGGACGGTTGAATCGGGATGACGTGTCTTGGGCTTGGGCTTTAATGTAGCTGTTCTTTTCTAGGATTATTTTAAAAATAAATTGTTGTCTAGGCTTTTCGATTTTGAGCTATTTTTTAATTCTCTAGGTAGGATCTTCTAAGGTCTGTCTCATTCTCCTAGGTGAGATTTTGAAAGATATCTCACTCTCTAGGGGTGAGATCTTGAAGGATATCTCACTCTCTGGGATGATATCTTCAAAGATATCTCACTCTCTAGGGGTGAGATCTTGACGGATACCTCCCTCTCTAAGATGAGATTTTGAAGAATATCTTACTCTTTATGGGTGTGATTTTGAAGGATGTCTCACTCTCTACGGGTGAGATCTTGACGGATATCTCACTCTCTAGGGGTGAGATCTTGACGGATATCTATCTCTCGAGGGATGAGATCTTGACGAATATCTCACTCTCTAGGGGTGATATCTTGAAGGATATCTCACTCTCTAGAGGTGGAATTTTAAAGTATATGTCACTGTAAGGGATGAGATATTGTAGTATCTTTCACTTTCGAAGGCAAATATTTTAAACGAAATTTCATTTTCAGTAAGTTGATGATTAAAAAAATAGCTGCTTATCTTTTAGGGTGAGTTTGAAGGTGATGTTATTCTGCTTGCCTGCTGGTTCAGTGAACTTATAAAAGTAAACAGTTACTGTCATACAGTGGTTGAATTTTCGATACATGCTTGTGTCTGCTTGTGGTCCTTAATTTGCCATATTTAGTAATTTTCGATTTCTTTTAATTCTCAAAATATGCCGGTTTTGAAAAATGAAGGGCTCCCTTATTTTCCCCAGTTTTCCTGCATGAGTGAAATTTCCTTGCCTCTTCATATTCTCTTGTGCTTGCTCCCGTGATTCTGCTATCTTAAATAAATGTGTTCTTTATTAAAAAATATATTATTTGCCGTTTAATGTGAGCAGGAACTTTGACTAACAGTTGTTATGAAAGCAAAGCCAATTGCTTTTACTTGACTGTTTAGTTAAAAGTTTTCCTGTTTCCAAGCTTTCAGCTTCTTTGGATTGATTTTTTTCTCTTTTTGTCGTTAATTTCTTGTTTTTGTAAGACTTTGACGTAGAAGTTGCTACAATGTTTTTCTATTGTAGGAAAATTGTAACTTAACGTTTAACTTTAACGGTTAACTAACGTTTAAGAAGAGGGATTAATTCATCGTTATTATCCAATTTACAAAATTAGGCTAACGAGTATGTAAAGACTTCGTATTAACTATTAATGTTAACGAATCAATTTTTTTATTGTTAACTATTTACTCGTAGATTACCCATTTTAGTACGTAATTAGCGAATTTAAATTAACGATTAGTTTTAACGAATTTAAGCCATTGATCAATAAATGTAAAAAATATAGCTTGACAAAGGCTCGTAAATATACTTATTCTATAAAAACCCTTCCAGCATCAATAAGTCCGCCACTTACTACTCAGCCTACTTGTCTATCAGTCAGCAGTTGAATAATTTACAACCAAATGTCCAAGCAGAAAAGCGGCAGTAGCGGCAATCAGCCGGTGCACAAAATCATCATGGTTGGCAGCGGCGCTGTTGGTAAAAGTGCACTCACGCTGCAGTTTATGTACGACGAGGTGAGAATGCGTTGAAAAAATCTTGTCTTTGTTTTACTCTTTTGCAAGGCAGGTTAAGGACGCAATTTTTATTACGAATTTTAAACACCAGTTTGTCGAAGACTACGAGCCAACCAAGGCGGACATGTACCGCAAGAAGGTCACTCTGGAAGGCTCCGAGGTGCACATTGACATCCTTGACACCGCCGGCCAAGAGGATTACGCCAGCATTAGGGATAATTATTTCCGCGGTGGCGAGGGATTTCTGTGCGTGTTTTCACTCACCGATCCCGAATCCTTTGCCGCCACTAACGAGTTTAGGTGAGTTTAATTAAGCCTTAGGCCTAGTGGCTAGCGCGTCTGCCGCATGACCAGAAGGTCGTGGGTTCGAGTCCTGACCGGTACCCAATCTCAGCTGGATAAACTGAAGCAAAGCGGGATTAAGCGTCTAGCTTATAGGCGAAAGTTGTCTCCTATAACCGGCACTCGAACCCGCGACCTTACGGTCTTGAGGCAAATGTCCTAAGCCACTAGTTTCCTCTCAAATTCTACCCTTGCTCAATAAAAATCCCCTTTTAAAAATCTCTGCCCAGAGAGCAGATAATCCGCGTCAAAGGCGACGAGTCCATCCCCATGCTGCTGGTGGGGAACAAGTGCGATCTGACTGACGCCAGACAGGTACCAGCCAGGGACGCGGAAGCTCGCGCCGAGTCGTGGCGAATTCCCTATTTAGAAACGTCGGCTAAAACTAGGGAGAACGTTGACAAGGTGAGCGGCGGCGTTGATCGCAATTATTTTACAGAACAGCTGGTAGATTTAGGTAAAGAAATTCTAATTCGTCTACTTACCAGTAGTCATAAAGACATTTTATTCTCTAAATCGAAAGGCTTACTTCGATCTAATCCGTTCGGTGTTGGACCACAAGCGCAGCAGGCCCCACCAATTGAACAGGCAGCAGTCGGGTTTGGCTGCTCAGGGAGCCAACTCAGCGGCTAAGTGCTGCTGTAGCTTGCTCTGATCTGGC